>JAFFJZ010000013.1:1200000-1800000 GCA_018340375.1 Gonatopus flavifemur
CTAGAAGAGCGGATCAAAAATATCTGGAGCGGGTTGGAGCAACTTAGAACACCTCAGAACTAATGAAGCTATTAGCTCCTAGTGTTCTAAGTTGCTCCAACCCGCTCCAGATATTTTTGATTCGCTCTTCTAGTTATGAAAATGAATTGATTGGTTTGGTGCAAGTTGGGGCAATTTTCGAACACCTTGGAACGAACGAAGCTAATATATTCTACATAAAGTGGACAATACCAAGTAGCCAATCCAGTGGTCTTAGTGTCCCATCAAGTTGACACAAATGTATGTAGTCTTCACTTCAAAACAGATCAGATTTTTCACTACATCTCCATCACCGTTTAATAGGAATGTAATTACAATAATTCACTGTATTTGCATTTCAGTCGTCTTCATCATATATTTTATTACAAATGAACCAATTATTCAGTTAAATTTGTAAATTACAATCGATAACACCGCAACTAGTAATACCGGATGTACTCCTTTTTTTCAACTTGGAATGCTTTAAATTCATATTCAATTTATTATGAACTTCCGAAATTATTTCATCTGTTTTTTTTTTATCTACACTCAGAGAAATAATTCTTCCATCATGAGACGGCATCCGTTTTAAATACAATCCGTTTCACCATTAGCAGGTTGAAGTGTCATGAATAAGCGGAAATATTTTGACACGGGATCGTCATATGATTATGCAGTCCAGTTTTGTAATTAGACGGTATTTTTCTGAGTGTAGTGTGTTCAGAATAAATTTTGGTTATCATGATTATCATGTGATATTCATGCAATTCAATTTGTCTGTTAATCTCTCATATTCGTAAGTTACAGCGGAAATGAGTTGAAGAGATTGCTAACGATGTACAGGCAACATGGTTCGACCTCCCACATAGCACTTTTTGTCTGAAACATACCTTTCGAAATGATGAAGACAATGCAAGAAGTCTTATGCACCACGAAGAGATATCTTTTAGAAGTAAGAACATTTTAAGACTCCTACTTCTTGCATTTTTCTCAACTATTTCTGAAAATATCTCTTAGACAAAGAGTACTATGTGGGTTCTGTTTGTTGGTTTCTTGTTTTGCATTCAATCTTCAAACGATAATCAGTTGACAAGAAAAATTCAATAAACCACATTCCGTTTGGAAGGAATGAACGTAATACAAACCACGACTCCACCATGGCGTTAACAATCTGTGCAATTCATCTTTGGTTAAAGTAAATCTCTGATAGTAGAATTTCAAACACTTAATAGTATCTTTTCATAAAGTAGAAAATCTTTTCAGCTTCATTCAATGTTTCACGTACAATAAAATGTAATGAAACTCAAAAGCAATTAAGAATAATTAATAACACCTACAAATGATTGATGAATACTGGGTTTTGGGGTTCACAACAACCTCTAATATTTTATCCTCTTCGAAGATTTGTAACTTCCTTATTAATGAGAAAGTTTTGAATGAAAAGGAATATTGGGAATGGCATATTGTGATGATGAATAAAAAAAACAATTTCCTCAAGTCCCAAATATACATCTCTTATAATTATGTTTCAGATTGTAATATTTTTTATTGAGAATAACACATCTGAGCTGTTATTTCAAACGGTCTCTAAATATATATAGGGTATGTAAATGAATGTTAGGGTATGTTTATTAGGGTGGGCCGAAAAAACTCAACTTTTTTTTCTCGAGTCGCTATACCGCGGGGAAGTTGCGATTTGGAATGACAAAAAGTATACAAAGAAAATCAATAGAAAATATCGATGTCTTCCGGTCGCGCAAAGCCCCAAAAGTTCATAAAAATAGGTAAAAATCCACTATTCCACGTGAATTTTCGAAATAAGTAGAGATATTATGATTCGAACGCTATAGCTGTAATTAATCAATGATGAAATCATCGTAAAAAATTGTGGAAAATCACCGAAATCATTCAATGCATTCAGTTTACCCATTAGCATGAAATTCATGCGGAATATTGAGGAAGCAAGTGCGTGCGTGCACTGAAAGAAACAATGTAGCTGAATTTGAGTCCGAGTCCATTCTGTAGTTACTGTAACTATATCATGACCACAAAAATGTGCAATAGATATGACCGAACTCGTGTGGATCTCTCAGAGAGAGAAGAAAAATGGAATCAGTATTACTTTCTTTATTTGATACAATGTATAGAATGAAGAAACCTTTATTAGTCTGAGTGTTTTCTGTTAAAATATTTTATCTCTTTCCTACATGACTCTTTTCATGTCTCTTATTTATTGCCTTCATTTACTCAATTCTAATTGATTGTCTCTGTTCTATGTCTTTATGATTATGAATGTTGCACTCACTTCCACAGTAACCTCAATGAGAACATGACTTCCGCAACTACAAAACTCAAATTCGATTGCATTCTCTTCTCAATGTGTGATCGCCATGTTTATTCATCTGAAAATTATAAGAAATTCCTGTTTTGTTACAACATAATATAAATATATTACTACGTGAAAAAATGGAGAATATTGACCCAGCTCAGGTTGAGGATGGTAAAATACGTTTAACCCTTGGGCGCCAAAAATGTAGAAACGCCCTTGCTCCTGCCTTCTTTTGTTATCATTATGCCATTTTTGCTGAAGCTCTCATGCGTTCACATCTTCATGTTATTTTACGTTTAGTGTTGTGCAGTGTTGTGTTGTGAAGTTTTTGAGATACATAATGGCAGCCTCAAAGAAAATGATCACAAGAAATGTCTTTGAGTGCCCTATATTTGGTAAACCCAGAGATTTTGTGCAAAATATACTTCTCACGCATGAAGACGTGATTCGGTGCTGTTTCCAAGAACAGTATACCCAGCCAGCAAAGTGCTCCCAAATTCACGTTTCCGCTACTAGCAGTGCTAGTGAGAGGAACGTAGTAGCTTTTCCATTACCGTGAGACTGCATGCTACCATAACATATATATGATTCAATTTATGACGTAGCACTACCTCAGCGCTACCACTATTATCAGGAAGCGCTACCAAATAGTGCTTCTAGTAAAAATACTACCAAGTCGCTCCTATTTCCATACATAAATGAAGCCATATATGTACAGAAGATTTTTAACTGTATAAGTGAATGGTGGCACCACTGCCGGAGGCGATGCCTTGATTTTGTTGGCTGGGTAATTTATCTGTAAAGGTTAATAACAAAAGTGTCAGTTTTTCAAACGTGGCTCACAAAGTAGACGATGAAATAAAAAGTGCGTTTGGAAAGCATCTAACTATAGATTATTAACCTTCACAGATGAATTATACTGTTCTTGGAAACAGCACCGAATCACGTCTTCATGCGTGGGAAGTATATTTTGCACAAAATCTCTGGGTTTACCAAATATAGGGCACTCAAAGACATTTCTTGTGATCATTTTCTTTGAGGCTGCCATCATGTATCTCAAAAACTCCACAACACAACACTGCACAACACTAAACGTAAAATAACATGAAGATGTGAACGCCTGAGAGCTTCAGCAAAAATGGCATAATGATAACAAAAGAAGGCAGGAGCAAGGGCGTTTGTACATTTTTGGCGCCCAGGGGTTAAACGTATTTTACCATCCTCAACCTGAGCTGGGTCAATATTCTCTATTTTTTCACGTAGTAATATATTTATATTATGTGATAACAAAACAGGAATTTCTTATAATTTTCAGATTAATAAACACGGCGATCACACATTGAGAAGAGAATGCAATTGAATTTGAGTTTTGTAGTTGCAGAAGTCACGTTCTTATTGTGGAAGTTCTTACTGTGGAAGTAAGTGCAACATTCATAATCATAAAGACATAGAACAGAGACAATCAATTAGAATTGAGTAAATGAAGGCAATAAATGAGAGAAATGAAAAGAGTCATGTAGGAAAGAGATAAAATATTTTAACAGAAAACATTCAGACTAATAAAGGTTTCTTTATTCTATACATTGTATTAAATAAAGAAAGTAATACTGATTCCATTTTTCTTCTCTCTCTGAGGGATCCACACGAGTTCGGTCATACCTATTGCACATTTTTATGGTCATAATATAGTTACAGTAACTACAGAATGGACTCGGACTCAAATTCAGCTACATTGTTTTTGTCAGTGCACGCACGCCCTTGCTTCCTCAATATTCCGCATGAATTTCATGCTAATGGGTAAACTGAATGCATTGAATGATTTCGGTGATTTTCCACAATTGTTCACGATGATTTCATCATTGATTAATCACAGCTATAGCGTTCGAATCATAATATCTCCACTTATTTCGAAAATTCACGTGAAATAGTGGATTTTTACCTATTTTTATGAACTTTGGGGGCTCTGCGCGACCGGAAGACATCGATATTTTCTATTGATTTTTTCAAATATTTTTTGTCGCAACTTTTCCGCGGTATAATGACTCGAGAAAAAAAAGTTGAGTTTTTTTGGCCCACCCTAATGTTTATACAGGGCGTCCCATTTGAAACAGGACAGCTGAATAACTCTTCAGGGAATGGAGGGGGAAAAAAATTGTTCAGATAAAAGTTGTAGGGTTCGAAGGGGGCCATAAGATGGTGACCTTGAATTTGACCTTGAGGTCAATTTGGAGCATAATTGATGGTCAAAGTATGTTTTTTCAAATGGAAAACCCTACGTTCGACCTCAGAAATGGAAAGAGCGGAAAATTTTACGTCCGTATATGTTAACATATCAGGTCATTTAGAGGTTATTTGGAGGTCAAAAAACCATTTTCTATGGATTTTCACGGAAAAGCCTCAAACGAGTTGTTTCTCTGACCAAAGTTAATCAAGTTAAAGTGAAACCCCACGTCTCGACCTTGAATTGAAAGTAAACAGAACAAACCTTCAGAGTTTATTCTTCATATCAGTACGAAAATGATAATTAAGAAGTTCTCATCGTTTACGGTGTAAGTGCGGGTTCAAAATGGTTCATTCACCTAACGAATGTGTTGATATTTTAATGATCTTGGGTGAGTGTCGCGGAGTGTATCAAAGAGCGTCACGATTGTACAGAGAGCGGTTTGGAGATCGGCAGCATCATCCTTCTCCAGAAGTCATTCGCCAAGTTGGAAGAAATTGTCGACAAGGAAGGATTGGTCAACGCCGAAACAATCAAGGTTTCAACTTTAACGACCCTCGATGCGTTGCTGTTTTAGCAATAATACACATGAATCCTCATATTAGCTTACGTGATATTGAACGCGATTTGGGTATTCCACGCAGTACGGCACACAGAATTCTACAAGCTGCTCAATATCATCCGTACTACATCACACTGACCCAAGAATTATCTCAACAAGACATGCAGAATCGGGTTAACTTTTGCCATTGGGCTTTACAGAGGTCCAACGAAGCGCCCGATTTCTTTCGATATGTTCTTTTCAGTGATGAATCAACGTTTCAAAATACTGGCTTGTTAAATCGTCACAATAGCCACTATTGGTCAGCGCAAAACCCGCACTGGACTCAACAAGTTGATCATCAGCATCGGTGGAGTATAAATGTTTGGTGTGGAATTCTAGACAATCGAGTTATTGGGCCGTATTTTTTTGATGGAACTGTTAACGGTCCTGATTATCTACAGTTTTTACAGAATGAATTACCAGTTCTCATGGAAGATGTGACATTAGCAACTAGGCAGAGGATGTGGTATCAGCAAGACGGTGCACGACCACACTTTGCTCGATGTGTGAGGGATTATCTAAATATCCTTTTCCCCAATCGTTGGATTGGTCGAGGTGGATTTGTACTGTGGCCGGCAAGATCTCCTGATCTCACCCCTCTAGATTTTTATTTGTGGGGTTACGTAAAAAATGTCGTTTATACCAACCGACCAACAACACCTGTGGATCTACAACAACGCATCAGATACGCAATTGCGAATATTCGTGCAGAAGTTTTTCAGTCTGTTCTTGGAAACTTTCGACGCCGGCTGGAGTTATGTATTGAAGTAAATGGCGGTCAATTCGAACATCTCCTGCAATAAGTGTGTCTTACCCGTTAACAGATTGGTGCAATCTGTAATTATAAAACGACGAACTGGAAAAATAAATAATTTTTTAATTATTGTTCCAAATTTGGCATTCATTATCGTTCTCAAAGTTGAATTCAAGGTCGAAACGTGGGGTTTCATTTTAACTTTGATAACTTTGGTCAGAGAAACAACTCGTTTGAGGCTTTTCCGTGAAAATCCATAGAAAATGGTTTTTTGACCTTCGAATGACCTCTAAATGACCTGATATGTTAACATATTCGGACGTAAAATTTTCCGCTCTTCCCATTTCTGAGGTCGAACGTAGGGTTTTCCATCTGAAAAAACATACTTTGACCATCAATTATGCTCCAAATTGACCTCAAGGTCAAATTCAAGGTCACCATCTCATGGCCCCCTTTGAACCCTACAACTTTTATCTGAACAATTTTTTCCCCCCTCCATTCCCTGAAGAGTTATTCCGCTGTCCTGTTTTAAATGGGATGCCCTGTATATATTTATGAATACCCTAACAACGCATCCATCGATATCTACTCCACCCCTACGTGAACTCTACGTGAATGAATGGCAGACGTAGATACAAGGTTGATGAACGAAGATACTACATAGGAACAACGTACAATTGTTCGGTGCTGTAAGAGTATATTCTGCAGGCTAATACTGGTGTGTGATATCTCAAATAAGACAGAGTTCTTCAAAGAATTTTTGAAGAGTTTTGGAGGAATTCGAAGTTTGACCATAACTTGTCGAAAATTTTGTCATGAATCTCATGCTATGTGGGATGTTAACCTCAATCTTTGTTAGTTCTAAGGTGTTCCAAGTTGTCCCAACCTACATAAAACCAATCAATCCATTTTCATAATTAGAAGAGCGAATCAAAAATATCTGGAGCAGGTTTGGGCAACTTAAAACACGTTAGAACGAACAAAGCTTTTGCTCATTATTTCCCAATTCAAGGTAGCAATGCTGACCTGTCGATCATCTCTGAATTGTTATACTGCTGTTTCTTCAAATGTTCGGCAATCCTGTACACTCTTTGCGCCTTTGGTGGTAAATGTTTCACTCTGGTATCTTCTTCCAACAGTGAAACTTTCTTCTGCACTGTCCCACACATAACCGACATATTTTCTCCATCAGGGCATGGTTCTGGATCTTCAACAAGTGTCTGTGGAATTGGTGTAATTAGTATTATGGTATGCCAAACTATCAATAACATAAACCTCGTGTTTCATGCTTTTAACTATTACCGTAGTTTCAATTTGCATAGTAGACCCAGTCAATTTTTTGCATTAAATTGATGTTTCAATGCTTCCGGCTGTATCAAATTTCACTTCATCCAGTATCTGTGAATTATATCCAGTTCATATATTAACATAATGAAAATAAACCAATTCAATCCGAATATAACTGATACTTTTCAAAGAGCGTTAATTCTATTGTATCTAAAACATATCAAACAGATTTATATTGTTATGACATTTATAATTTCATATTTTGTGAGATATATAAACATATAACTTTTAGATTATGAAAAATTAAGGTTTGAAGGTAGAAAATTCAATTTTACAAATTAACATACATACAAAAAATGATACATTACCAAAGGTGTTATTGTATTGTCTTTGCGTAATTCAGATGAGTTTCCAGGTATGAACAATGTTGGTTTCGCATCTGACTTTAGTTTCTGTCGTTGTCTACAGCACTTGTCGTCGTTGGTGGCAAAGTGTTTGGCGCATATTTTTCTTTCTTGTTGAATGATATCTTGGTATTGCATTTCATTTAAAGTCGAATTCCCAATCATATGCAGCCATGTCTGTCCTTGTTGTTCGTCTTTAGGAAACCGATGGTTTGGCTCTTTTCTCCCAGACGTGCAACTAGGTACAACACAGTCATGACAATCCATACCTGCAACTTGACAGATGTATGTTACACAAGTTCATATTTGAATGATAAAATTCATCAACATGCACCGTACAAAATATTTCTTGTAAGTAACTCATATCTGAATTGCAAGATTACAGGTTTTTGTGAGAGGGAAAGAGAAATGGATTTGTGTTATACAAGTGTTACGCTTAACGTAGAAGAAATTAGGGTAGCAAGTGGGTATAGGAGACCTCATATAAATTAAACCCATTCAAATGTTGTATGAATGCAATGAGATTCAGTTATGAAATGAATCATCCTCATTTCTGATGGACTAAACAATAACACAGTGCAATTTTCAGAATGCATTCTCTGAATGAAGGATTGTAAATATATATTCCCATATTGATATATATCATTGAAAATCAGAATGAATTTACCCAATTGATAATGTCTACTGGATTCAATAAATGAAACATAAGAGAAGTGAGTTCTTTACAACAGATATGTTTTGCGATGTACATAATGAATGATGATGGTATATTTTTTAAACAAACTTACCTTCGATATATGCAGATTATGCTATGGCATGCTTCGCAATTTACACTATATTTTTTTTTGATATAATAAGTAATGAATTGAATTAATAATTTTTTCCGACCGACGCTAACAGATATAACAAGATTATAGGTTATAACAAAATACAACGTCATAATTTTCACAAAATGGTTGAATAACACAGATATGACTGTGTGCGTAAGTGTTGTCAGTGTATATCCCTATACGTGAGGGGATTCCCGTTTAGTTCCACTGTCCTTAACTTCGAGGGCGCTGAAATCCGTCTACAAATCATTCATTTGAGTTTACGCCCCCTGGTCTATATGTCGTAACACACACGTATCCGTTCCAGCACTCACACACCTTTCCAATGAGAGAGAATTCCTTCACAAATAATTGAGCCAATATATGCGAATTGCGAATGTGAGAGAGGGAAGGGGAAAAAATTCATCAATAAGGAAAATTAGGCAAATTAACGTATACAAATCAAGGGAATCATACATCATCTTTGTTTAAGCTTTATTTGTAAATTTGCGTAATTTGTTACAATCTGATGGGACACACTGGCTAGAATTTCATGGTGCTTTCGCACCGAGCCATTATGTCCTCATCCCTATAATGAATGAGTATGTTTCCCATCCACAAAAACTGAGGCAGAGTCACCTGATGTTGCCATAGATCTGAGGTAGAGAAACAACCTCCATGTCCGGGCCTCATGGGAGTTCAACTCATCCATTTCTGCTCCAGTGCACCTTCGTCGTTGTCTTCTTCACTGGGTGGTGGATGACAATCACAGGCGTGCAGCTTCAATGTTCGTAGCGTAGTCCCAAGCTTGACATTGGTTATCAATGCCCTCAGCACCTGATGATCAGGGAGCTTTCCGCAGGACACAATTTCCAACACCCCCAACACTGTGATCTGCAGGACCAGCGCACAGTGGGGCCAAATGCCAAAAAGCTGGTCAAAACCCCAGAAATGAAGTTTGTAGTTGAGGATATTTGACCCTTGGGATAAGTAAGGTGATGTCCCAAGTATTGGAATTCTGATATAAGAAGATCTGATCCCCTCCCCCTGCCCTTGTGTACCAGTTGCAAAATACCCTCCTTGAAGTATAATCCGCGTGATTGGAAGACAGTAAAATAACGAGCATGTTCAAAAAGACGCTGTGTCTCGAAAAATGAACCGATTTAACTTTTCCAAATTGGAGTCTATTACTGAAACTATGTAGAATACACTAAAAATTGAGAGAATATCAATTTAATGAGTGGAAAATACTGACAGAGCAATGATTGGATGTAATTTCTATATCTATAAATGAGAAAATGTGTTTGGTTTTTGGAGGAATAGTAAAGAATTACGCAAAATTACGTCGTTTAACTTATTGGAGGTGGTAGATGAGACTCTTACCTAAACATCAGAAGAAAAAACGGCTGCCCATGTCTGCCCCTAAGCAATTCCGCCATGTTTTTGTGCAGGAAATCACAAAAAATTAGACGGAGTGATGAGGAGTCCTTAGATCCGTCTGAAACTTGATATGCAAAAGTTTGTGGGGTCGCTGATTATGAATCCGTTGTCTTCATTTCGGAATTCAAAATGGCGGATCCAATATGGCGGACGAAAATTGAAAGAAATCATCAGATTTTTTTCAAATTCGTTACCCAGGGGTTTCTGAGGTCGCTGATTACGAATCCGTTGTTTGAATTCCAAAATTCAAAATGGTGGATCCAATATGGCGGATGAAAATTGAAAAAATCATCGGATTGCCTTCAAACTCGGTACCCTGAGGTTTTTAAAGTCGCTAATTCCGAATCCGGTGTCTGAATCTCGGAATTCAGAATGGCGGATCCAGTTCCGCAGGAAAAAAATTGAAAAAATCATCAGATTTCCTTCAAACTCGGTATCCAGGGTTTTGTGGGGTCATTGATTACGAATCAGTTGTCAAATTCCAAGAATCAAAGATAGCGTATCTAATATGGTGGACACAAAACTCAGAATTCAGTAGATTCGTTTTGAATTTTATCTCAACGTTAGTATGTGTTTTATTTCCAGTGTACATTTGCTGCACGAGGAAAACTGTATGAGATTGATTACCATTCGTTTTTCTTCTCATCGCGGGCTTAGGGTACACAAAAGCCAGAAATCATTGATATTCAGGAAGATGATGGACCATTGAGAGAAAAACAGTATTGCTGGAGAATATTCGTAGTGAATTTACTATGAGTTGATGAATTCACTATGGGAAATGACAATAAAACTACCAACATTTAGTATCATTACTATGAATTTTTGGTAACTTCACTGCTAACATTCTTCAGCGATGCTTTTTTTCCCTAAAGTAACCGTCATTTTCCTAAATGTTTATAAATGTTATTCAAGTATTGATATCTCTTCTCTTTTCGTGAACTGAATCATGACCCGCGATTGGGTGATCGTTCTTATGTTAACCTATTGTTTCCATGGCAACGTAAATAGTTGGTTGTAATCGGTCTGATTTCAAATGGTGCCAGAAATCATTGATATTTGGGAAGATGATGGACCATTGAGAGAAAAACAGTATTGCTGGAGAATATTCGTAGTGAATTTACTATGAGTTGATGAATTCACTATGGGAAATGACAATAAAACTACCAACATTTAGTATTATTACTACGAATTTTTGGTAACTTCACTGCTAACATTCTTCAGCGATGCTCTTTTTCCCTAAAGTAACCGTCATTTTCCTAAATGTTTATGAATGTTATTCAAGTATTGATATCTCTTTTCTTTTCGTGAACTGAATCATGACCCGCGATTTGGTGATCGTTCTTATGTTAACCTATCGTTTCCATGGCAACGTAAATAGTTGGTTGTAATCGGTCTGATTTCAAATGGTGCTTATCACAATTGTGCAATAGCTGTCACCGAATTCTTACTCTTGCTAGTAATCGTTACCGTAAACTTTTTTCCGCGTGCAAGTTTGGAGCTTGGTGAATATTTTTCGTTTTTTAAAATCATTCAATGTTAACATACAATTCCAAATGAGATGGATTCCGCTGCCATAGGTGAGTGTTTCGACAACCTATATTTTCTTAGTAGTTTAATTTGAACAGTTGACTGCAAAAAAAATTAGCTTGAGAGGGTTGAATCCAACCCAAGAAAATTAGGAAAATTTTGAGAAACACATGGGGTTTCTGTAGCGAATTTTATCGAATTCTACAACGTTTGTAGATTTCAAAGATGATTCAATATCTATGACTCGGAGAGAGGTGTACAATATTTTAAGGAGCAGTCCTCTACCTACGTTGGATGAAAAGTTCACTTTCCTTCAAGGAAAAATCATCGAGATAACGTGTTGTCCGGATAACAGAACTACAGAGATCTCTGACCTTTTATCTACTTTCAAATGTGTATTCAAAAAGAGATGGGAATCTCCTCAAAGGACCGAAGAACGATTTCTTAAAAATAATGAAGAATGGTTAAAACAAGAGGTAGTGTTTTGTACTTTCAGGAATCCCCATTCTGTAACTGTTCACACGCAAGTGGGAAGACCTCTTGTTGAATTCAACGAATGTTCAGAAAGAACGAAACGTAGGAAAACGGAGAATATCAGAGTAAATACTCCTATCTCAGAGCTGTCTTACGCCACACAAATGTGTTTGAGAGCGTCTGGACAGATCGAAGCCGCAAAAATTGTAAAGGATGTTACATCTTCTGATCCTGAGCTTGCCAAAATGTATATGAAAGGTTATCAAACTTTCAAGCGAAATGAGCCAAAGATGTTGGATGATGAAGATGCTCTAGCTCTCCTAGTAGATGCCGAGCTCTCAAAACATCAGTACTGCTTATTGCGTGAAGCTGATCCGCAGAAATTTCCACCTTATAAAAAAATTCAACTGGCCAAACGCATGTGTTTCCCTGACAAGGAATTTATTCAAATAACAGAAACCTGCGCTGTTGTGCAACTACAAGCACTTCTTGATCACACAGCTACACGTATTTTAAAGCTACAGAATTCGGTTTTGTCAACTTTATCTGATGAAGAGTTACAAAACCTGGTACTTATTTCCAAATGGGGGTTTGATGGGAGCTCTGGCCACTCCTCATACAAACAAGCATATCAAAGTTCGGAAGCTAGTGATTCCGCTGTGTTCATTACTTCACTTGTGCCTCTCCGCCTACACTGCAATTCAAAAATAATTTGGCAGAATCCAAGGCCATCATCAACCAGATTTTGTAGGCCAATCAAAATAGAGTTTGTGAAAGAATCAACTGAAGTTCCGGTTGCAGAGAAGCTACGGGTTGATAATGAAATAGAAAATCTGAGGGCTACTTCTTTCAGAACTGATGAAAAACATGTTTCAGTGAAACATGAGATGATTTTTTCTATGGTGGACGGGAAGGTATGCAATGCCATAACTGAGACAACCTATGCCCAGAAGTGCTATATATATGTGGTGCCACATCTAAGGAATTCAACAAAATTGATGATATAGTATCCAGGCCGGTCAAAACCGAAAACCTCCAGTTTGGTCTGTCTTGTCTACACGGCTGGATACGATTTTTTGAGGGTCTCCTGCATTTGTCTTATAAGCTACCTATTCAGAAGTGGCAAGCACGAAAACAAGATAAAGCTTTGGTGGAAGAACGAAAAAAGGTTGTACAGAAAAGTTTTAAAGAAAAATGTGGCCTCATTGTCGATGTTCCTAAGCCAGGGTTTGGGAACTCAAATGATGGGAATACCGCTAGGCGATTTTTCGCACAACCCGAAGTTTCTGCCGAAATCACAGGGGTGGATGTCAACCTAATACAACGACTTCATGTAGTATTAGCTACCGTTTCAAGTGACCATGAAATCGACGTTGAAAAGTTTCGGAGTTACGCTTTAGACACGGCACGCTACTACGCGACAAAATATCCGTGGTACCCAATGTCACCTACGATGCACAAGTTTTCGATCCACGGACCTGAAATCATTGCATCTGCTCTTCTACCTATAGGCCAATTGACTGAGGAAGCACAAGAGGCTCGTAACAAAGATTTTAAAAGGTGAAAATGATGTATATCACTTAATAATAGTCTATATTTGTCACAGTGGACTCGACACTTTGAAGGGAAAAATTTGACTTCTCAAGTACTGCAATCAGTTTGATACATTGCACAATACGTTTTTGACTACTAGGCAAACTATATATTTATGGTGACCACGAGAATATATGTTCGCGAAGATTGTTTTGTTCTGGTAAGGAATTCGGGGAATTATGAGTATTCATATACTTTTTTTTATTAATAAGCCACATTGTTCATCCTCTGGAAACATAAATTCATAGACTAGAAAACAATTCTGAGAATCAAGTAAACTTATGAATTAGAGGATTTATTCAGAACTTTACACTTATGACCCCAAAGTGCAGCTGCTTTTTGTTTTTCCTTGATTTTGCTTGTCATGTTGAGATCAAAAGCTTTAACGGTGTCGATGAATACATAATTATATTCAAATATCTTAACAACATTCATTTCCAAAGGTACCGAGAGCATCACTCCAGGAAATGCAGTAGAGAAAAAACGAATGAAGACATTTTTAAATGGTTCCTTTTGAGTTCTGATCCAATGTTATCGAGTAAAAGACAGTTGCCCAAGAAAAAACTAAAGTTTCTCCCTAGAGACGTGTTAAGCCTGATCAAAACTCCGGATATACTTGATAAAGACAACGTAACTTTCCCATTATCTCCCTCTGAGAGTGAAGAAGACTGATCTGAGTAAAAAAAGTGTGGCAAAAGTAAAAACCATTACGATTTCAGTTTTTCATATTATTGTATATATTGTGAATGTATATATCTTTCGATTTAACACATTTGGTGTGTTAATATCATTCGATAATTATATTAATAATGATTCAATGTTGGAAATAATGATAATAATGATCATAATAGGAACAACAAAATGGGCCGTTTAGTTCTTGTTTAATATGAGGTTATAAATGAAGTTTTCATTTTTGGCATCCGCCATCCTGAATTTCGGAATTCTGACAACGGATTCGTGATCAGCGATCCCGAAAACCCCTGGGTACCGAGTTTGAAGGGAATCCGATGATTTTCTTCATTTTTGTCCACCATATTGGATCCGCCATTCTGAATTTCAAAATTTTGACAACGGATTCGTAATTGGTGACCCCAAAAACTCCTGGATGCCGAGTTTGAAGAAAATCCGGTGATCTTCCAATTTTCGTCCATCATATTGGATCCGCCATTCTGAATTTCGAAATGCAGACAACGGATTTGTAATCAGCGACCCCAAAAATCCGTGGGTCCCCAATTTGAGAAGAATCCGATAATTCTTTCAATTTTCCTCCGCCATATTGGCTTCGCCATTCTGAATTTGGGAACCCAGACAGCGGATTCGTAATCAGCGACCCCGAAAACCCCTGATCACCAAATTTGAAGAAAATCCGATGATTTCTTCCAATTTTCGTCCACCATATTGGATCCGCCATTTTGAATTTCGGAATGGGAACAACGGATCCGTAATCAGCGATCCCAAAAACCGTTGGGTACCCAATTTGAGGAGAATCCGATGATTTTTAAAATTTTCGTCCGCCATATTGGATTCGTCATTTTGAATTTTGGGACTCAAATAGCAGATTCGTAATCAGCGACCCCAAAAACCCTTGATCACCAAGTTTGAAGAAAATCCGATGGTTTCTTTCAATTTTCGTCCGCCATATTGGATCCGCCATTTTGAATTCCGAAATTCTGACAACGGATTCGTAATCAGTGACCCCATAAACTTCCCGAGTACGAAGTCGGAAGCGAATTTGAGAGCCCCTTATAATTTTGTCCAGCTTTTTGGCATTTGGCCCCACTGTGCAGCGTGGCCAAGCTCTCGCTCCTCAGATGATGGCACTAGACGAAACCCAGGCCTCGCATCGGGCGATGAATCCGCTTTAGGTTTCCTCCTGTCAATTCATTATGTTCTGACCAGAACTCGTTCAGTCCAGGGTTTGCCGCTTTCATTGGTTCCAGATGCGGGTCCACTGGTCCCAAGCAGCGCCCAATCTTGAGTGTTTTCGGGTGGGACATAGTTTTTAGGCTTCCGAAAGATCCAGGCCAGACGGTAGTCTCTGTCACCTCGATCTTCTTTAGTAGGGAGCAGTTTGTCAATATAGCCCAGATATGGGGCTTTATTGCCTGTGCCCAAGCCGCGTTGTTAATCATGACTCTCTCCAAATTTGGACTGCGAACGGCAACCCATCGCAGTGGCGCGGATCTAACTCCATCCCATCGGTCGGCCCATCTCCAGTCTCTCAAGTCCAGTGATGTTACCCTTTGGTGGGAGTCCAATCTACCCTCTCGCCAAGCTCTGCAAACCCCTTCCGTCGGAGCACGATCCAAATACGGAAGCATCCCCGCGATCACAGGGATTACGTCTGGTGGTAGTCGAGAGGTTAATCCGGGGAATCGGACTCCGTGTCCCTCAAATGGATCAGGCAAGCGCTCCTCTCTTCCGGGCTTCGCAGGAGCCTTATGCCAAGGATCGGCTGGTCTGACGATTAGCTCCCCCTTGTAAAGGGTGAGGCCCATAGCCGCAGTCGAGTCCAGCTCCTCGTTCCTGGACTCCGTTGATGGAAAGGTCGCGAAGTCCGTAACCGACGGTCCCACTCTCCGCACAACGGCGTGACTCGCTCCAAATCGCCCAGAAACCCCCTTGAGCTCCTCCTCATTCACTCGCTTGAACAGTCGCGCCACGAACAGTCTCACCCCACGGTTTCTATTCGGCTCCATCACCAACTCCGTCTCTACGAGTCGAAAAGTAGGATTAAAATGAGCACATATCTTGAAATGAAATATACAATGTCAATGATTTTATTATTCATATTGTTTAGACTATGGTGAAGGGAAATGGATTGGAGTGATTTCATAATGTCCTTGCAGGCATCGAATCCATTCCTGAAACGGTGTATTATCAACAGAATTCAATTCGATTGATTCAGTTGACCAAGGCATGTCGTCGCGGAAGGCGCCATCCCGACTCCAATTCGATGGCATCTTCTTCGCTCGCGTGCGAATCTCGGTCTTCATCTCGTGTTGTCTTCTTCTCCTTCCCTCCTGTCTCTGGTCGACAACACGGTGCTAGCACCCGAAGATATTTTTGTGATGAGTCTTTGAAAATATAACTCAACAAGCCACACACCATGAAAGCTTGCGACATTGTTCCCGTAATATTCACAAATGATTGTCTCCGCCTTTCACGATTATGGTTTTTCATTTCAGTTAGTTTTTGTTCCAATTCATGAAGTGACTCATCACTTGCTTCCGCCAAATCTCCCAATCCAGTTGAAGTTATTGGTTCACTGAATTGTTCTGAGGTCACAAATTCGGATATCACTGGTGAAATAGAAGTTATATTCAGTAACATTGACGGATTATAATAATATTGTTTGGAACTTTCCAACACTTTCACGTTAACTAAAACTTGTTGAACTTCAACCACACAATTCGAATTGAATTTCAAAAGTCCAGTTCTCTGGAAGGGAATTGTTCGAACATTTTGCTTAGGACAAATTAATTGAAGGTTTTCCTTGTTATTTAATGAAAATAGCCAAGTATTCGTTTGACGTAACTTATTCCAGAATGGCTTTCGATTTTGACTCACTGGAATATCACAATTCCGTAGTTCCTCTGAGTTCAGATTTAGAAGTAGCATTATTCCACATGAATCCGAATTTGCAGTTCCTTTCTAAGGAAGACGGGGTAGACAAAGACGTATATTCTGTTGACGCTGACACGAATTGACAAAGGTTCCATCAACAGTGAATTATCAACCTCCTTCATAACTCACTCCAAGATGTGTATTTTCAGGGCTGATGAAGGCGAAAATTATATGTCCAGAAAAATTTTGCAATGTTGGCCATGAGTGCAATTGATGTATTGTATAATCAATACTGTCTACCAATGGAATATGTAGAACGAAACTCAATTTTTCTTTCAAACGTAAAGTTGTAACTGTAGAGATTTGAGCGATGTCTTCAATATTCAAGGTTTGATGAGGCACAGGTATTTCATAATTCAAGGCTGTTCCGTGTATTCCTTCGATTATTGTTCTCAATTTCGACTGGCTTAATGAGGAAGCGTAAGCTTCCTCGTTTAGTGCCATATGCAATGCCCTGATGAATTTCTTTCCTTCAGTTAGAGAATGATCAAGGAATTGTTCTATCTGATTAACACACTGATGAGTTATATATTGCAGGTCAGCTAGATGTTGTGGATGAGTCCATTCTTCTAATTTTAATGGAATCATGTTAAATTTTTGACTATTTATTCTTATTGCCTCTTCATGAATGTTGATTACTTCACGGAACTGATGTGAATCACTCGTCACTATATGTGTTTGATCTTCAATTATCTGTGCCATTTTACTTTGATTCTGATATGATTCACCTATCTCTCCTTCGAAGTAGTCCACATCATCATTATTCAAAGTTCCAAAAAGTATTTTGCTAAATGTTTCTACAAAACCAAAAGGTATCCCTCTTTTCACGATTGATTCAAGTAAATTTGGATCCTCCTGCGGTTCAACTGTTTCATCGAGTAATATATTCATTTTATCACAAAGTTCCTGTGCTTGTGGTAATTTTCCCTCCAAATATTCTCTTCTAAATGAAATGTCACACTCGAATTGTGATTTGTATTTTGAACAGAGTTCATGTGTCTGGTTTAATAACTGTGGCTGAAAGGGAATTGAAATTCAAACTTTTCAGTGTCCATTATTATGGCTACTTGTCATTCAGCACGTTGCGACCGGATGTTGAATAATTTTTCAAAATATAGTCCGGTATTAGTCTCCACATTTGTCGTTTTATAGTTTTCCTCACTCCGTGTCTTCTTCAAGAGAGTGAGGAGAAGAGAGACTATTATCAGCTTCATCTTTGGTGATCAATGACAACAATGACATGAATATATGATGTTCAAAATACTCAATAGAGATTTGTCTACAATCGATTATTCAAACCTAATGAATCGTCTCAGACGAATAGAACAGAATACCTTAACATAACGTTGCAGAAGGGAACTGAGATTTTTCGTACGAATGGGGCTACCAACTGAGAGGAGATTCAAATACCTCTGTGTAGGACCAAGTTGTCTGGCCAGGAAAAACATACAATCATACCACATTCATTCCAATACGATGAGCGGTGGCCACCTATGGTCGTTGATCCGGGGGTGAGTTGTGGGTTGACGAGGAACGGCTTCAACTTCCTCAGCGAGAGATGTGTGGAACTCAGGGACTCCCGTTTACACAATACCACACGAACTATTCTTTGGACAACGATTCCGTGTGAGGATCGTGCGTGAACAACGTGGTCCAAAACTTGAGGAACCAAATTGATAATGGAAACTACGGGGAGTTGAGTTGATCACGTGCGAATATGAGAGCAAGTTTAGCACGTCCGTACGGCATGCAGTACTGAGGATCTTCAATTAGAGGGGGGCTCAGCAATCATCGTTACGCATGATGAATATCGTCCCTTTTCCATGGTCATCTATGAGAAGTGTTTGATGCTGGATTTTGCTTCAGTTATGTATGGAGGGTAAACCTTCTTAAGGCTTCAACGGGAACAATTTATTCAAAATTGCCTCTGGAAAGCTCTATGAAATAAAAGCTTGACAATTCCTGAATTTTCAATAATTTCATGAATTTATTCCGAAACCATTCCAATAGTGTACGAATTCACTGATTCTAAAATATATTTGATGAATTTAATTCTGAGTTAGCAATCAATCCCCACCTTTCATATGGATTATGATTTCAATCGTTCGAATATGTTGGAAAATGCATAAAATTAAAATATTCTTTCTTTCTCAACTTTGGAGAATTTCAAAGTTCAACGATCGAATCGATCGTGTATAATTCATGTATTGGAATGCGATTAGATTGAGATTAACGAAACTTGTATATGATACACGAAAACTTGTCCTCGTCGATCATTACTCTCTTTCTTCTATATAGATCTATAACTATATTGACATTTTTTCCTTTGTCGTCTTCACGGAAGAAAGATTCGATACTCTATATATATATATATAATACATCGCACGGAGAGCTGCGTCTCTCCCCCCGACTAAAATCTGAGCCAAACGCCGTGTCTTCAGTACAACTCAAACCGCTCTCTCTATCGTTTCGTTATTATAATCGAACTCCGAACTAAAGAGTTGTACTCAAAATTGTGAAGTTTGTAACGTCGATGACTGGTCACACGTTATCTCGATATATTGTTCAACGAACGTTAATTGGGAAATACATTATAGTTTTACGACAAACTGTGGTATTTGAATCCATCACCTCTGTTCTTGATCTCCTCGCCTCTTTGTAAAGGGCGATCCGGCACCGTTCCACGAGAATTTAATCTCAAAATCAACCGAACTCATATTCTTTTATTAATTCAAATTATAATCCCGGCTCGTGGACGGAACATGGTCCTTCGAGCCGGATCGAAATCGAGATCGAGAACAATAAATTAAACAGTGTTTAGACATTCGTAATCGATTTTATCGGTTTCGTGAAACGCACAATTTTGTGTATTAGGGTAATGTGATTTCGTGAATACACAAACCTTTTTAACGGATTGACCTCGTTGAATTATCTGATTCCATCGTTGATTATATCGATAGAATAACATTGAAAAACGTTCTTTCATCGAATAATTACTCGTCTATTCTTCAGAATAATTGAATTGAGTGATTATGGAAGAAATTTTGGCTCAACAAATTCAGTTAATGGGCAGTGTCGAACGAGCTGTAACCAATCTCAAAAAACTTGGTAAAGCGGAATGGACTGCTGTCATCGTTCAAAATCGGTTGACAACCTTGAAAGAAAATTATTCCAAGTGCCAATTCTTCTATGCGAAGTTGACATCCCTTGTATCTGCTGCTGATCGATTGACAATGCCATACTCCTCCGAGGATCGATTCCTCGAGTGTGAATCAAATTTTGAAGCTACATCGGACTTCATGGCTGAAGTTCTCTCGACGTTCAGCATGACTCCGTCTTCCCCTCAAGCGAACAGCACTCTTCAATTTGAGACATCGAAAGTTGTGCCTACTTTACCCAGGATCAACTTGCCGACGTTTGATGGGAATCTCCTCCACTGGGAAACCTTTCGCGACCGTTTTCGTTCGTTCATTATTGAGAATAAAGATTTATCTAACGTTTCTCGTATGCAGTACCTGTTTACTAGTCTAACTGGCGATGCAAGTAAGTCGATCAATCACCTTTCTATTACCGATACGAATTTCGATGTTGCTTGGAAATTGATAAAATGGAGATTCGAAAACAAACGTAGACTCATTATTATGCATTTACAGAATTTATTCAATCTTCCTATTTTAACTTCCGAATCTTTCAAAAATCTTCGTGGTTCACTTGATGTCGCTAATTCTTCTATTCAAGCGTTGAAAAATCTCCAACGGCCAGTGGA
This sequence comes from Gonatopus flavifemur, assembly GCA_018340375.1. Lineage (NCBI taxonomy): Eukaryota > Metazoa > Arthropoda > Insecta > Hymenoptera > Dryinidae > Gonatopus > Gonatopus flavifemur. The sequence goes on from JAFFJZ010000013.1 coordinate 1,220,854, forward strand.
CGAATGGAGCGTTGTACTTGTTTTCCTCGTAACACAAAAATTAGATGAGTTAACTAGGAAAGCTTGGGAGTTATCTTTAGGTGATACCGACGAATATCCGACTTTCACTGACATTGAAAAATTCTTAATGTCGCGTGTTCATGCTTTAGAAGTATGTTCTTCTCCGTCAAGTCAAGTTGAATAAAATTGACCATCCACATCATAAACCAGGAAAATTCAAACACATTGCCTCGCACTCCGCGAATTGAACATCATTTCAATGTCCGTTTAGTAAAAATAATCAGTTTTTGACCCATGGTGCGATATTTTCAGCGAAAAGTCCAAAACAACGCTTCGAATTTATTAAATCCTGTAACCGCTGTATTAATTGTTTCAATCCGAAACATAGTTTGAAAGATTGTTCGAATCCTCGCTCATGTCGGAAATGTAAACGCCGGCATCACTCATTATTACATTTCAATACCGATCTGGAATGTCCGAGCGAGGAACCTCAACTTAGTCCCTCGACTTCTAATCATTGTCATAGTTCAAATAATTCAAATAATTCAAATTATCCAAATAATTCGCAACAACCAGAAATGCAAATTCCGTCGCACTCTGTGACTGAACCTGATTTGTCTCGATGTAACGTCTTATTAGCAACAGCACAAATCCGAATTCATTCCTCACTCGGTCTTTTCGTTAATGTTCGAGCCTTACTGGATCAAGGATCCGCAATTACCATTGTGACCAAAAACGTGGCTCAACTATTGCGTTTATCCCGAACTCGGGTATCAGTGCGTAGAACTGGGGTTGGCGAAGTCCAAACCTCTGTCCGACACTCCGTAAAAATTCAGATTACTCCTCGATCAGAAAACGTACCGGTTTATTCCACCATCGCGCTTGTTCTGCCGTCTTTGAGCGAATATGTGCCTAGTCAAACCAATACTTGCGCGAAATGGCCTCACTTAGACAATCTTGAAATGGCCGACCCCAATCCCATGAGTACGGACCCAATCGAGATAATTATCGGCGCGGATTTATATGGGTCATTGATTTTTGACAGCGTGATTAAAGGTAATCGAGACGAACCGATTGCGCAAAATACTTCATTGGGATGGATTCTATCGGGTCCAACTGTGATCACGTATAATAATAATTCATCTTCAATTCAAGTTCTTCATGGTAGTCTGGACAGCGATTTATCTCAACAGCTTCGCCGGTTTTGGGGAATCGAAGTGATACCCAACTTCTTGCTTCTCACTCCGAGAGAGCAGAAATGTGAAGAGCACTTTTTAGCTATCCACACGCGACACCCTGATGGGCGTTATGTGGTTCGTTTGCCCTTCAAAAACGAAGGGCCTCCTATCCCAATTGAAAATTCTCGTGGCCATGCGCTCAAGACCCTCACTGGTTTGGAGAAGCGTCTAGCTCGAGATTCGATTTTATCTCAACAGTATCGACATTTCCTAGCCGAATATGAAAATTTAAATCATATGTAAAGAGTTTATGATTCCGTTGAATTACCGCAATCTTCGCAAACTACGTACATTCCACACCATCCTGTCGTCCGTGATCAAAGCTCGACAACCCGGTTGCGCCTCGTATTCAACGCGTCAGCCCCGACCTCTAATGGGACCATTTTGAACGATCATGTAACGACAGGACCCAAGCTCCGAAAGGAGTTAGCATCAATTCTTTTGCAATGGCGTCAATATGAATACGTATATATGGCTGATATCGCCAAAATGTACCGCCAGATCTGGGTGGATGAACGCGACGTTGATTATCAACGAATTCTGTGGCGGTCAAATCCATCTGATTCCATATCCGAATATCAGCTGTTGACTGTTACGTATGGTACTGATTCCGCTCCTTATTTGGCTCTCCGAGTCTTGCAACAGCTAAATCATGATGAAGGAGAACCGTTTCCACTAGCTCAATCAGTCTTACGAAAGCGAACTTATGTAGACGACTGCATTTTTGGTGCCGATGACCAAGTTGTAGCCCGGCAAACTCACGATCAATTAATTTCTCTCGTCGTTAAAGGTGGATTTGAACTTCGAAAATGGACCAGCAATTGTCCCGATTTATCAACAGATATCGATCCCGACGATCATGGGTTAGCGTATTCCCGGCAGTTACAAGAGGACGAGTGCCTCAAAGTCTTGGGGATTATTTGGAATCATAGCCAAGCTACTTTTCAATTCCACGTATCAAACGATAATTGCTGTTGCCAATCGGAACGCGAAATTCTATCTACCGTTGCGAAATTGTTTGATCCGCTCGGTTGGGCAACCCCAGTCATCATCACCACAAAAATATTTTTGCAACAACTTTGGTTGAAAAAATGCTAATGGGATTAGGAACTTCCAACCAAGTTGTGGGACGAATGGTCAAATTACCACCTTCAACTTTCCCGATTGAATCACCTTTCAATACCTCGATGGACTCAATTCGGTTCAGCCACCATTTCTCGAGAACTTCACGGTTCCTGTGACGCTTCTACTCAAGCTCACGCCGCGGCTGTCTACATGAGAATTATCTCCGTTGACCAAACCATAACCGTGTCATTACTTATGGCTAAATCGAAGGTGGCACCACTAAAAACATTGAGCGTCCCTCGATTGGAGCTCTCGGCCGCGTTACTTCTCGCTAAGCTCATTAACTACGTTCGCAAATCCTTAGATGGCACTCCCTCACCATGTTATTGTTGGACTGATTCCACAATAACTTGAGCTTGGTTAAGCAAACCTGCGGCATCATGGAAAACATTCGTTGCGAACCGTGTAGCAACTATCCAAACTTTAATTCCGATTGCTCAGTGAGGACGTGTTTCAACTATTGAGAACCCCGTGGACTGTGCCTCTGAAGGCATTTCGTTCGAACAATTATTATCGCACTCATTGTGGTGGAGAGGCCCCACATGGCTCAGCCAAGCTCGTGAAAGTTGGCTCAAACTAGCCCCGCGATTGACAAAGAAATTCCGGAAGAGAAGACTTCTCGTGTTACGTTGTCATCTGTACCTGATGAGTCGTGGGATTTAGAATCGAAATTCTCATCTAGTCGAAATTATTGAGAGTCACAGCCTACATCATGCGATTCGTGAATAGCACTCGATCGTCCAGTTCCGATTCAACATCACCGAATACTACGAAAATTCCTTCCGAACCAATCTCGTTAACCTTACTGCCCTCTGAAATCAAAACCGCGGGAATATTTTGGTTGAAACGGATGCAAAAGAAATTATTCGTCACTGAATTGGATTGTCTGAGACGACAGCGTCCTTTACCTCGCCGTAGTCCTTCAGTTACCCTCAATCCTATTCTCGATACTGATGAGTTAATCAGAGCAAAAGGACGACTACAAAATTCTCAACTTCCAATCCACGCGAAACTCCCGATTATTCTCAAATCACACACGTTATTAAATTTGATTATCCGAGAAGCACACTTGAAAGCTCTTCACGCCGGTTCACGCCTTACGTCAGCTATACTCCGTCAGAAATATTGGATCCTACGAGGTAAAACAGTAGTTCGATCGATCATCCATCGATGAGTAGAATGTACGCGAGAACAAGCTTCGATTCCGTCCGAACTCATGGGGGATTTGCCTCCAGCAAGAGTTACCCAACCGTCTCGTTCATTTTTTCACTCTGGGGTGGACTATGCCGGTCCGGTTCAAATACGCAGTTCATCCAGCCGTGGATACAAAGCGCACAAAGCGTATATTGCAGTCTTTATATGTATGGCCACTAAAGCAATTCATATTGAGCTTGTAAGCGATTATACTACCGATGCGTTCTCAGCTGCCTTTAATAGATTTTGTGCTCGCCGTGGATTACCGAATACTATGTACCCCGATAATGGTACCACGTTCCAAGGCGCTGATCGAGAACTGACCTCCGCATTCAAGGCTGCGTGTCAAGATCCTAACTTCATAAATCTCTCAGCTACTGACCAAGTATCGTGGAAGTTCATCCCCCCATCAGCTCCTCATTTCGGAGGGCTATGGGAAGCAGCCGTACGAAGTGTCAAACACCATCTCAAGCGGGTGATCGGGTCTTACACTTTAGTTTTTGAGGAAATGACCACGCTATTGTGCAACATCGAATCTTGTTTGAATTCCAGGCCCATGGCCCCATCGTCTGAAAATTTAGACGACTATTGCGCCTTGACTCCGGGTCATTCCTAAATCGGCTCTCCATTGGAAGAAGTGCCAAAACCTTCTATCTTATCTGAAAATGAGAACCGATTGAATCGTTGGCAACTGATCCGAAGAGCGACCGAAGATTTTTGGAAGGCTTGGTCGAACGACTACTTGCATACGCTGCACCAAAGGCCAAAATGGCGTACGGTGCAAAATTTAGCGACACCCGGACGTATAGTGTTACTGCGTAATTCTTTGTTACCACCATGTCAGTGGGCGCTTGGACGCATTACGTCTTGTCACCCCGGAGAAGACGGTCTAATTCGCGTGGTTACCGTCAAAACAGCGGAATCCGAATATAGAAGACCAATCGTGAGATTATGTTTTTTGCCGGCTGACATTAACTCTCATGCCATCCCGGATGAGGTAAAGGCGGGCGGGGAGTCTACGTAATGCGCTCCATCCACTGTATTTTCTATTTCATAAACTGAGCTGGACTTAGTTAATTTAGTTAGTAGTTAAGTTGGATAACGTAGTTTAAGCCCCTTGTACCGCTTATCAGCGCTAACGACTGTTTCGAATTTGATCAATTCGAGGCGAGCGGTAATGTTGGAAAATGCATAAAACTAAAATATTCTTTCTTTCTCAACTTTGGAGAATTTCAAAGTTCAACGATCGAATCGATCGTGTATAATTCATGTATTGGAATGCGATTAGATTGAGATTAACGAAACTTGTATATGATACACGAAAACTTGTCCTCGTCGATCATTACTCTCTTTCTTCTATATAGATCTATAACTATATTGACATTTTTTCCTTTGTCGTCTTCACGGAAGGAAGATTCGATACTCTATATATATATATATATATAATACATCGCACGGAGAGCTGCGTCTCTCCCCCCGACTAAAATCTGAGCCAAACGCCGTGTCTTCAGTACAACTCAAACCGCTCTCTCTATCGTTTCGTTATGATAATCGACTTTCGCGTATGGTTCTTCTCGTTTCTCTTCGTTCTCGTTAAAATCACCGCCTACGCGTGGAAGTTTCGATTAAAATCAACCTCCGAACTAAAGAGTTGTACCCAAAATTGTAAAGTTTGTAACGTCGATGACTGGTCACACGTTATCTCGATGTATTGTTCAATGAACGTTAATTGGGAAATACATTATAGTTTCACGACAAACTGTGGTATTTGAATCCATCACCTTTGTTCTTGATCTCCTTGGCTGTTTGTAAAGGGCGATCCAGCACCGTTCCACGAGAATTTAATCTCAAAATCAACCGAACTCATATTCTTTCATCAATTCGAATCATAATCCCGGCTCGTGGACGAAACAGAATGAGAATGCAAAGAAATTCTGAAAGAATCGTCAGTATTGAATAATCCACTCAGAGTTCAATTTTGAAGACACAAAGGTTATACAGATGAAATATAGTATGGAACTTCATACAGATTCAAATATATACATATGTGCGTGTCCATTACTTTTCGACCAAAGTGTGCGCACTTGGATCACCGATTCCGCTCTTAATTTTTCATATGAAAGTACGTACCAAAAGCAGGTTGTACCCCAATTTTCAGCCGAAAATATTGGAAATTGCAAATATAGTAATTCTTCAAAGTTTCAAAAATGGTGATTTTTCAGGGATTTTCAATAATTCTTTTCTCAGGGTGTTCTCAATCAAATGAGTTCATCGACCCCGCATTTTCTTCGTCAGATTGTGTACTTTTTGGGAGAAATTTTTCCTCCTTCGTATTCTGAATGCGCTCATTTGTAAGTTCAATTATATGCAGATAAAAATTCGTAAAAATGCATGAATTTTTGTAGACTCGACAAATCCACAAATTACGACCAAACGGGTTTGGGTTGACTATGAAATGTTCGTTTCTAATCCTCCTTCTCAAATCTCCAAGAAAAATGCCAGTCGGTCAGATACGAACGACGACACAACCCTTCAAAGTTGCCTAATTTCAAGAAAATCGCTATTTCCACACAGCTACCACTTTTTTCTATGAACTCCAAATTCAACGAAATTTCTAGGAGAAGTAGTTCAATGTATCCTCTAATAACCCTGGAGATCTAGTTCTGTGTATCGGATCGTAACATGACTTATGAATTTTATTAAGTCTCTCTGAATTTCATGAATTAAATGCTTCATGTTCCCAGTATAAATTTCATTACGGAAAACGCAGGTTCAGGCATGCCTGATTTTTATTCAGGATCTGTCTTGAGTCCCTGGTGAGCTCTCAATAAAGATGTGAGGCAGTGAAGGCATAAGATTCTATCAGGGGAACCAAAAAATTCTCTCAATCAAGACCCAACTCTAGGAGTCTAATAGCATGTCTTCCTTGTACTTCAATACTCTTCTAATACATATTATGAGACAACGATGACACCATTTGTCCGTTATTCTTGTTACACTGAATGTAATTACAATCAGATGGAAAACTCCTATGCGGATATCCCTACATATGAATCAGGTACCTTTGCGTTTCTGGTGAAAAACTCTGTCAATTGGCACATGGATTTCTCGTTTTTGTTGGAAAGAAATATTGTCAAACAATGCGGATTGCTCAATTTTTCTTCCACATATCTCAACTGATTGGAATGAAACTCATATGAGACCACCATAGAACCATAACTGAACCGTAGAATAAATTTCAACACAATCAGATAACAGCAAGCGAAAACATGCTCTGTGGCAAAATCACAATTCTCGAAACTCATTTTCTTTACCTCTCTCGTTTTTTTATAAAGATCAGATTGGAACTGATATTGATGCCACTTCCGACACTGCATGAGACTGTGATAAAAATTTCATAGCGATCGGATGACAGGAACGAAAAACATCGCTATGATAGCGGTATTTGAGATTTTGGAATTTTGTTCCAAAGCTTATGGCTCACTCTTCCCTTTCCTCAATTCCAATTCCCCTGAAACTCATATCGCGCAATCAGCACCCCATGAATTTACTGCGCTCAAAGTTTCATGGCGTTCAGATAATACGGACATAGGGAAGGGATGTTTTCAAAATATTGTCAAATAATGCAAGTCGCAAAGAAAATTTTCCACACTTTTCAACCGGTTCAAAATCAAACTCATGTGGGACTACTATTGGTTCATAACTGAAACATGGTATCAATTCCATTGGGATCGGAAGAGCAGAACAAGAAATATGCCTGTTCGCAAGGATGTTCATTTTTTGTCATATTTATTCTGGCCCATCCAGTCCTTCTGAATGATCTGGGCTGAAACTTATATGGGTCCACAAACATACAGGAACGGAACCAAAAATTTCCCCCGAGCTCTTAGAAACATTTTGGTTCAAGGAATTTTCGTTTTGGGGACAAAAATATTCAAGGTTCCCGAAAAGGATCACAAAACTTTCCTCTAACAAGGAAGCAAAACTCATACCTGTGAAGAGCAATATTCTCAGTTGTATTCTTATTAGGTCCTGAACTGGGGAGCTCTGAGGTTTGATTAACAAGTGAGCACACCTGTTTATCAGAGAGAATAAGGCATTTTCTGTCAACAAATAATTCATTGAAAAAGCTTTGTTAATAATTTGATACTTTCATTCAAATAACTCAGTGGATATTTGTGATGATAATTACTCTATAAGTATGATTGATGGTAGTTTCAATGTACTATACTTCATCAAAATTCCAACATAACATCTGAATATTGCGATGAATATATGAACCAATTGTTTGAGTTTCATATTTTCATGGGAATCAGTTTCTCCTTTTCATCGAAGGATGTTGTTTTGAACGCCAACCCTTGTCATTTATATGGATCCTATATTCATTGATTATTTTTGGTCATATATGTCTCATTCATGAATGAAATATAAATTAGGTATGGTTATATATAATTTCCACAAATTTTATGCAGGGTGTTTCAGAATTCGCTGAAAGCCTTCAGGGGCATTATTCTGCGGACAAAGGAGGCTTCCGAAGCAACTGATTCAAGTGATCCGGATCACTTTTGAACCAATCAAAAAGCTGAAAGAGTGATCCGGATCGCTTGGAACAGGTACGTCGGAATGCATTTTGGATCATCCCCAACAAGCAAGACGTGTAAAACTTGACGAGAAATGTGACATAAGGCGTCTTTCAAGTATCTAATAGATATCTTTTAGAGAATGGTCTGAAAGGTATCTAATAGATATCCAAAAAACGTCTTATGCAACAGTTTTTTCAAGTTTTAGACGTTGTGTGCGTTGGGCTGTGATCAATTCTGAACTAGATTTTGTCGTATTTTATTATGAATTCATTCCGATGAATGAATCAAACTTCAGCAATATTTTTCCAATAAGAGGAACAATATACATCAAAGTACAACACGTCGAACTATCGTTCAAATTATCCCATTTGATCGAAACATTACCAATTTTCCATTATTTCAATTTTTGCCATATTGATTGGTAAAATGTTCCAACAGTCTTACTTATTCTTGTATTGTGTTGGTGCTCCATCGGAAAAATATATAATATTTTTGATCCATGGATATTCGTTTTTGACAATTCTCATCAATTTTTCTTGAAAAGCATGGACAGTGTAGGCAAGATGATCTTTTGTGTCACTGATCACACAGTAACTCATTACTTGTAGTTTTTCTTCATGTTGTTCATCCTCTTGTGCACTTTTGTAATAGATGACGAAAGGATGGATTGTCGCTTGGGTATTATTGTGATAGAAAGCTTGGACTGATTTTTGAATAATAAATGAGCAATTCTCAGAGAAGTCCATCATAACTATGTAAGTTTCCATGTTCAATTCCCTTTTGCAATGATATAAATAATTTTTCTGTGAATCTGCTATGAAATGATGTTGAGTCAGATTCCAAATATTTTCCATCAAACTATTTACAAATTCCGGTCCATTTTGAGTATAGTTGTTCAATGATGCCCGACTTCCTTCAGTATACCATTGTTTGAATGTTATAGTTTTCTGAAGCACAGTGATATTTTTTGTACTGATTATTCTTCCGACCCCACGTATTCCTGGACAACTTTTGCATTCGTGTAACATACAGTTCATGTTATCAACAGGACAAACAGCACCATTCAACAGATCTCTGTATTTTATTTTATTTGTTAGTGCAGACAATTTTAATCTGACATTTCCGTGCAATGCACATACGCATATTTCGTGTGTGCCCGGATCACCTGCATGCACACATTCTTCTAGTTTCAGTGGAACGAAATATGAAAACTTTGGTATAACTTCATTTCCTGTGTAATCATTTATAAAATTGTTATACAAATCTCGAGTAGTGAATAATAACATTCTCTTTTGGACTAATATGTCTTATTTTGAATCAGCGTTGCGTTTCCTTTTGTACTGCTTAATTCCAGGGCAAATGTAACAATTTTTTCCATCCAAGTAATAATTCTGAATAATCCTTTCCATTTCGTCTGAGATTTTTGGATACTGTTTCCTTCTCCGCACTTGTGAGTTACCTGCAATTGGAGAGAAAAATTTCCGGAATTCTTTCCGTTTCGCATAAAAAGTTGCTCTAAAAATCAATAACATAGAGAGGACGGATAAAATGAACGTATAAAAAACATTCTAATTGATTGATTTCAAATGATCTGTACCTTCGTTGTCATGAAATTTTCTGAATTCCTGGAACATATAGTTGGTACATTCACAATATTCCCTAATTTCACGAAAATTCCATTTCTGAGGTAAAATTGTGGGAATTTCAATTTTTTCACTGATTGTTTGAGCTGACTCAAAACGATTTTGCGAAAGAACTACAATATCATGCAGTAAGTGAATGTCTTTTAGAATATTCCCTGTCACTGTTTGGTCAAATACTGGGATATCCATCTTGAAAGCGCTGTTTATTTTCTCAACTACTTTAGATGACACTTCGATCACCAATTCATCAGCTCTTCTCCGGAAACGTTCAGTGGAAAATTTGTTTTTCTCCAGGAGAGGGATATCAAGTTCTAAAAGAATACTATTCAATGAATTCATCTTCTGGCTTTCACTTTGATAAATGGATCTGCTTGAGGTTTCTGAGGGTAATGGACTTTCAGATATATCGGTTTCTTGGGATCCTATGATCTTTTCTTCAGCAGCTACCCCTTGTACAGACTGCAATCTTTCAAAATCTACAACTTCGGTACCTCTCGAAATTTCTTCAAAATTTTTCTGTAATGTTTTCACACAATTTGTGCACAGTTTTTGTTCAGGAATCAAGTCATTCCGAAGCACATTGTTGAAACGATCACAAGTTTCCAAACTTATTATTCTAAGATCAGAAGTCATAGCTTTTTGATGTCTTTGTGAGGGATCACAACACTTAAACAACAGTGAAGAATAATAATTAAGATATCTTAGTTCATGGAAATCACAAATCAGTCCATGAGACATTTCTTCAGTTCCTAATCTGTACCTTAAAAGGGTTTTACTTCCTTCACTCAATTCATCCAGGTGATGCATGATCTTTTTCGCTGAGAATGTTGGCAAATGACATCCTGAATTGGTGAATATCCCGATAGCACATCGATCCATTCCTATTTTTCTTTCGAGTTGTCACAAAAATTTTTGCTCGATTCCGATAAAATCTTGAGGAAATTTGGAAAGAATGAAAAGAAGCTCTACGCCGCACTAATGTTCACGCTATCAAACACGCAGTCACATAGGTGGCACTTGAGTCTAGCTGTGGCAAAGATTTGTTCCATCTGCTCGTGGTGGCGCTACTAGTCGAACCGGTTAATTGAAAGCGAGATATATGGTACGCAAGAATAAGTTAGGTTTATGAATAGCATAAATAAGGGAACAATTGTTCATTGATGCAATTTTATAAAAAATTAAGTTCCATTACACAGAAGGTTTAAGTGTTTCACGTTCTGAAAAGAATATCAGTTTTGATAAAATGTTTCTCACACACGGTGAGAGAAATTTTCAAAACATATCTCCCCTGACGGAAATATTTGTCATATTTTTTTATGATTCCCCAATTGATGGAGAAAATATGAGAATTTCGATTGTTCTTTCTCATATTTGCGCAATAAATTGGGACTATGAGAAAATCTTACAAATTATTACAAAAATTTTCGCCGAGAACATCACTTTTTCCGCAAATAATTCGATAATTTCCTATGTGAAAAGTAATGGATTCCGGATTATTTGAATTTTACTCTTCAATTGTGAGTACCTTCCTGGTGGAAAGCCATCACTGTAAATCGCTGGAATGTTCAAAGATATTCAGCGGAGGGTTTTTCAGAGGATTTTGAGAGATTCCAAAGATGTTTGAGGAGAATTCCATTTCCAGTCATTTTCTTGTATAAGAATATCTGTATGGAAGTTTTTCATCTGATTATAATTACATTCAGTGTAACTCAAATAACATACAAATCATGGATAATGTCATCGTTGTCTCATTATATAGGGAGAAGAGTAGTAACCCAGTAGACACTGTTACATACATGTTACGTGAGTTTACGTAACAGAATGTCACAAGTTATGTGACATGAATGTTACACGTGACGTGTGACTCATCACTTTTGACTCATTTACGTAACAGGGTTATGTGAAATTGTGACATTGCTGTTCCGTAAATTGGATGTAACATTGTAATGTCTCATTTACATCGCCGTCATATCAATACAAGGTTAGTCTGTAAGATTCCGATAACGTGATGGTTATGTCATAAGAATGTTATAATAATTTCTGAAGGTAGCACATCAATTTCTCAAAAAATTAATTCCTCAAAAATATTTGATTCAATCGAAAGTATTATTTCCTTCGAATTTTATTGAAAAAAAAACAATCACATGTTTTTGGGAAATCATTCATTCGAAATATCGGTCATTCAAGGAATCGATCATTGACACGTGCTGCATGGAAATCGTCATCGATGTATAATTGGACCAAGATTGTCATGGTAATCAAGATGACATTGTTAATTCTCCAATTTCAAGGCTTCAATAAATGTTACAGATTACGTCTTGAACTGTTCCAAATCTAGGATTTATGAGCCTGTTGTAAAAGAATTTACAATTTGATACGTTATTCTTTCCAATATCCGCTATGACTGGATAGGATTTATGAGTTGAGAATTCAAAACGGTCAGCTGGAGTCATGATCATCCAAAATAATAAGCTGGAATCACGATCATCCAAAACTACTGTTATGATCATAATCTGACTTTTCATCCAATTTCGTCATGAGCATTTTTCTGTGATATTCTGCATTTCACGTTAAAAACGTGATGTCACGACAAAGTGACAAAATTACGTATCACGTACATAACATGTGAGTACATTTGTTATGTCACAGAGAAGGCACATGTTATATACCTGTGATGTGATATTGATGTGACGAACGATATATGTAATTCGAGATCCCCATGTTATGTACCACGGACGTCCGGTGATGACCAAAAAAGTACAAGAAAGACATGCTATTAGACTCCTACACTTGGGTCTTGATTGAGAGAATTTTTTGGTCCCCCTGATAGGATCTTATGCCTTCACTGTCTCACATCTTCATTGAGAGCTCGTCAGATACTCAAGACAGATCCTAAATGAAAATCAGGCATGCCTGAACCTGCGTTTTCCGTAATGAAATTTATACTGGGAACATGAAGCATTTAATTCATGAAATTCAGAGAGACTTAATAAAATCCCCAAGTCATGTTACGATCCGATACACAGAACTAGATCTCCAGGGTTATTAGAGAATACATTGAACTACTCCTCCTAGAAATTTCGTTGAATTTGGAGTTCATAGAAAAAAGTGGTAGCTGTGTGGAAATAGCGATTTTCTTGAAATTAGGCAACTTTGAAGGGTTGTGTCGTCGTTCGTATCTGACCGACTGGCATTTTTCTTGGAGATTTGAGAAGGGGGATTAGAAACGAACATTTCATGGACAACCCAAACCCGTTTGGTCATAATTTGTGGATTTGTCGAGTCTATAAACATTCATACATTTTTACGAATTTTTATCTGCATATAATTTAACTCACAAATGAGCGCATTCAAAATACATAGGAGGAGAAATCTTTTCTAAAAAGTACACGATCTGACGAAGAAAATGCAGGGTCGATGAATCCATTTGATTGAGAACACCCTGAAAAAAGAATGATTGAAAATCCCTGAAAAATCACCATTTTTGAAACTTTGAAGAATTACTATATTCGCAATTTTCAATATTTTTGGCTAAAAATTGGGGTACAACCTGCTTTTGGTACGTACTTTCATATAAAAAATTACGAGCGAAATCGGTGATCCAAGTCCACACACTTTGGTCGAAAAGTAATGGACATATATTGTCAATGTTAATATTTTGAATGAATCCCTTAATTCAAAAAGACACATATATAGACACAAATATGAGGTAAGATTTTGTAGCATTCAAATATATACATACTGTCATGCACATGGGTTGTATCAATTCTGCAAAAATTCAATTTCAATAGAACGTTTTGGTTTGAGTCCTTTCAAAATGTAATTATAGAATTTTTCCTTCCACATTCATGATATGTGATGGTGGCTTGTTTCTGTGATTGAAATTTCATAGTAGCAAGAGATCTATTCAAAATATGGGAAAGAATGTTGGACATTGACCAAGGATAATTGGAATTCCCCAGGATCATCGAATCAATATCGTAAATATTACTCCTAAAAAAAAATTCAATCAACACCACACAAGCTGAAAGTATGTATGTATAAAGTTATTATATATATATCCAAACAATCTGGAAGAAATGAGAATTCATCTAACAATTCCATAGAAAGGAAAGGTCAGAATGTTTGAACATTTTCATGTTCACAACATTGATTGAATTGTATGGGAACATTGAGTGTACATGAATGTATTTTCAAAAATAGGAAAAAGATTTCATTTTATTTGTTCTTTCACTCCCACTCCTAGTACCTTCTCATAAACTGGTAATTAGTTTATCGGTCTATATGCACTAGCTTCTTCAGGTCCTCGTATCTTAGGAATTGAAATCATTGTGGGAGTTTTCCATCCTTCAGGACATATGCCTTTGCTTAGCGAATCATCGATTACTCTCATGAGTTCTTCCTTTATGACTTGTATGCTTGATTTGAGTAAATCACTGCTTATTCCTTCATCTGTCCCTTTTTCATTTGACAAGTTCATAACGATCCGTTTTACTTTATGTACGTCTATCAACTCAAAATTTTCCATGAGACCTTTGTATTCAATAACATGAATAGGTTTTCGCCTACCATCAACTCTTCCTATAGACTGTATTATATTATCAATGCTCTTCATATAGTACAAATTGAACTTATCTGCTGGATGACATTCCTCAATATTATCCAATATTTCAAAATGTACATGATTCACTTCCTTAGACCCCATATTCCCCCCCTTTATAATTTCTTTCAAGGTTTTCCACATCACTTTTGAATCATTCCTGTCCTTGTCTATCATATCTGCATGATATTTTCTCTTTTTCGTTCTAATTATTTTCACTACCGTATTTCTCTCAATTTCACTTTGCATCCAATCACGTTCATTATTCGTATACAACGCTTTAGCATATGCTTCATCTCTTCTATGAGCAGCTCTTTTTATGTCTCCCGAATACCATTTTTTCCCGTCCTAAATTTTTGGAATTTCAAATTTCTTCTTAGGTGCAACTATATCTGATGCATCCACTAAACTCTGGATGAATTTTTCAGCTCTCACGTTAATTCCGAGATTTTTACTACGCACGAGCCTTGATTCTATTGCTTTACAGTATTCAGCTACATCAAATCCCCTACAATCTCTACTAATAAGCTCTCTGAATTTCCCACCCTGTTCACTTATGTCAACGATGCCATTATTCCCTAGAAAAATCCGTAGATTTTTGTGATTGGTCATTTCTTTCCAAATTGGGAACATGATTGGCTGGTTGTACAAGAAATGACCCATCATCAGATGCTACGGATTTTTCTAAGGAATCATAGCATCGCTGACTTATGTTAACTTCAACACCGATACATGAATGGTCAGTTATTTTTGGTTCATCGAGTGCTTTACAATTTATCTTATTATTATCAAAAACCACATCTATCAATGTTCTCCTGTCCCCATCTGAGCTGGACATAACAGTTTCCAATTTTCTCGCATGAAATAAGACAGACACATAATTTATATTCACATCCCCTGTCATTATACATTGATGTTTCATCACCAGTATGTCTACCGTATCGTCAAGGAATCGCAAAAGTTCACCATCTGACGCACTCGGCGAGAGGTACACTACAACCATCAGTCCTTTATATAGGGTGGTCCATTCGAAGTGATATAGTCAAATATCTCTGAAACTAGTGGAGATGGAAAAAATGTACCAGATGGAAAGTTTAGGGTTTCAAGGGAGAAGTATGATGCTGAACTTGAGAAATCCCTCAGAGGTCATTTCGGAGGTCATTTCGGGGTCAAGATGGTTTCTTCGAATGGGACCCCATTTTTTTTTTCATGGCATGGGAAAGCTGGGTTCAAAACCTTCACGAAACACTGGTCATGGACCCCTTTCCGCCCATTGAGGTACAAGGTATGAACCGTCGAAGATATTGATGGACTACTCTTAGCGCTACCCAGGAACAACGACGTGGACGTGGTGGTTCTCTGTTCCCTCCGGAGTACTTGATGATTGTAAGTCCCCTTGCCTCTCACATGTGAGGTGCTTGATTATTTTAAGTCCCCTTGCGTCTTACATGAGGGGTGCTTGATGCTGTCACAATAATTGCTCGAAGTTATCCCCCTCTGCCTGGATACATAATTCCAGTCTCCGCCGAAAATTTGTGACCGTCTTCGGAAACACTGATCGCGGTATGTTGGCACAATTAGTGCGGATGTGATGGATCATGTCCTTCCTCGTTGTTGGTTGGACCTTGAATATTCCGTCTCCCAGAAATCCCCACAAGGAAAGGTCGGGAGATGTCAAGTCAGGCGAGCGTGGAGGCCACGCAACTGACCCACCTCGTCCAATCCACCTTCCCGGGAAATGATGATCAAGGTATTCTCTGACGATCAATGCGTGATGGGGTGGCGCTCCATCTAGTTCGACCCATATCCTCTGCCTTGTTTGTAAATCCAGATCCTCAAGTAAGCCTGGTAAATGATCCACCAGGATTTCCCGGAAAATGGGGCCGCTCAAAGTGCCGTTGGGAAAATGTGAACCGACTAAATAGCCATTGACGATCCCGCACCACACATTTACGCTCCAACGATGTTGGTTGTCGATTGCTCGATACTGATGCGGATTAACATCCGAACAGTGATGAGAGTTGTATCTATTCAGACGCCCAGTGCTCTGAAAAAATGCTTCGTCGGAGAACATTACATAGTCGAAGAATTGACGATCGTCAACCAGCCTTGCTCGTGCCCAGTTGCAGAATCTAATTCGAAGTCTCATGTCGTTTGGAGTGAGAGCTTGAGTTGACGTGATGTAGTATGGTCGATATTCTACATGCTCCAAGATCCTCAAAACAGTTGTCTGGGGTATACCAGTTATACGTGCCAACGATCTGCTACTAACATGAGGGTCCAAGTGGATGAGTCTCAATTTGGTGAGTGGACGGATATCATTCTCATCGTACCGGTGATGTCTTGGGTCTCGCTGTAATACCCCTCGTCGAGCCCTCAATTCGAGTCGATGGATGGTCGTGGGGTGGGCGATGCGGCGATCGGAATACCGATCCTGGTGAACTCTTGCGGCTTCGGTGTAATCATTGTGACGTGAGCCAAGCACAAGGATCACATCAATGATTTCAGAGGGTGGATAGTGGTTCATTTCTTCGATTGAATCGAATGGAATGAATTGATAAATGTAGATCATTGAATATGCAAAGGTGGAGAACGATTGTGATGGTCTCAGTTCAGAACCGGTGTTTGAATGATCACGTATTCCCGTAATCATCCACATAACCAACCATAATGAACAGGAATTCAATGTTCCTGTTTGTTTATGTATTCTTGTTCATCGCTTCTCTCCGAAGATCGGGACTGATTCCGATGCAGATCAGAGTTCATTCCATTAGGAAAAAACGTGAACATAAACAAACGGGAAGACTTTGTCTCTGCTCATCATGGTTGGCAGTACTGTATACAATTTATCACGATTATTGCGTTTGAAATCGAATAATTCATTCCGTTTGATTCAATGGGGGTTATAAATGAGTATCAACTCTCAAAAATTGTTGGAAGGTCGCTGGAAACATTGGAAGTATTGACCATACCACATAACGCCGATTGGGATGCACATTCGAACGGATACAAAAATCCTTCAAGCTTCCAGTGGATTCACCAAAGAGAGTTACACTGTCAAAAATTTCTTTGTAGATTCACCAAAAAAATTTGGTAGTTTTTTTTGTAAATGAGGGGGGACATGATTGATCGCATCCGCACTGTTTGTGCCAACATACCAGGATGATGTATCCAGGTAGAGGGGGTTAACTTCGAGCAATCATTGTATCAGCATCAAGCACCCCTCATGTGAGAAGCAAGGGGACTCACGATAATCAAGTACTCCGGAGGAAACAGAAAACTACCACGTCCCCGTCGTCGTTCCTGGGTAGCGCTAAGAGTACTTCATCAATAACTTCGACGGTCTATACCTTGCACCCCAATGGGCAAGGAGGGGTCCATGCCCAGTGTTCCGTACAGGGTTTGGAACCAGCTTCCCCATGCAATGATGAAAAAATGGGTGTCTTGTTTCAAAAAACCTCCTTGACCCCTGAATGACCTTCGAAATGACCTCTCAGGCATTTCTCAAGGTCAGCATCATACTTCCCCCTTAGAACCCTAAACTTTTTACCCGGAACATTTTTCTCCATCTCCACTAGTTTCCGAGATATTTGACTATATCACTCCAAATGGACCACCCGGTATACATCGCTCTTTGCTTCTACCGCAATACACCATTCGTTAGATATTAATTCCTCTCTGAATATCACTACATATTTCATATCGTGTCTCATATATAACATTACTCCTCCCGTACTCCTGTTTTCTGCATCAGATCTAGTAACACTATATCCCAGCACACTCACTTTACTATCTTCAATGTCGCCAATCAGTCTTGTCTCCGACAGGGCCAAGAAGGCCGGATTCATCTTCCACAAGATCTCATGGTGGATTGCATCTTCATGTGTCATTGGACTTTGAGCATTTGTGTATTCAATCAGTTCTTCCTATGATTGCTATATCGTGGAATCCCAGCTCTTTCTCTTCCTCCCCTCTTCCAATGCTTTCAAATAGGTTGGACATTCTAAACTCACAGCCTCATGCTCATCGTTCATTTTCAGATTGTATGTTCCAATTTTATGCCTACAATCCACACATCCCTTCTTTGTGTCCGTACATTCATCCGCTCCATGATTTCCTGCGCACGTGTAATATGAACTTTGTTTCGTACAGTTTCCGGCAATATGAAAATAGCCCCAACACTTGAAACACATTATAACATTGTGATATCCTAATCCACGACACTTCCTCCATCCGAAGTTCATTTTTCCTCTTCTTATCATTTCTTCCTGCGTCATCTTATCCATCTCGAGTATTAGAGATCCTTCAACTCTCCTCTCTCCTCTTGTCCGCAGGCTACTATCCTTTCTCCATTCAATGATCTCTTTTACTACTTCCATGTGAAATTCTTCTTCTCTCTCATTGATTTTATGTCGTTCCAAGATCTCATCTCTCAGATCATCATCATTCAGGTTCATCCCTTCTCCACTGACATTCATAATCCCTATTTTCGATTCTCTCTTCTCATGTTCCGTGATAACAAATTCATCACCCCACTCCTCACATACTGTATCCTCCAGCTCCTTCATTCCTCTCTCTCACTTCCATACCCTAAAATAATGAATCCATTGCCACATTCTCTGATTTTGGTTATTCCTACCGCCAAGATTCTCATATCTACTTCTCCTTTCACAACTTTCTCAGTTCTTTTCAGTCTTGACAGCCCCACTGTAACTCTCAGTTCCATTCCCTGCTATTTCTATGGTCTTGTCTTGTATACTCCTCCTCAAATCATCCAGATCCCGCTTGAAGCTTCCTAATTCTTCGCGAATTATTGATTTTATCATCGTTCTAATTCCACTCCCACATGCTACTTCATCTTCCATTTCTCTCACCGTCTCAATTAGCCAGTCCATCTATTGTATCCGCACTTGCCTGTTCACCAGTACTACCCGAAGCGCTTGTTGTTCCTGTAGCTCCTAACGATCCCGACCTATCCCTGTCTTCTTCATCTCTGCTTTTTCGTTCTGAATTGTCAATTGTTTCGATGGCCCGTTACACTTCACAATTTGATGATCTTGGTCATAAATTGAATGCTTGAACGTACATCAAGGACGGAAGAAGAATGTCTTACAAGTTTCGCAATGCGCAACCACATTCTTCATTCCTTTTTTACACGCAGAACAACGATACTCTGCATAGTCGTCATTCATATTGACATCACTGAATCAGGTCAATGACCTCAATCAATTGCCGTATACCCCTGGCGACCACGTTGACACTTTTGAGTACAAATCTATCGTTCATTGAAACGACGATTTTCACAAATTCAAATCTCACGGTCCCACTCCAGCACATTACGACTGGGAAATAGATATGGCTATTCACTGACTCTGATCACATCAATGTGTGAACTCTTTCGCTCATTCGCTCTCTCTATCTCCGTGAAAAATTGGAATTTTGATGGAGCGATGTGACACACGTCTGCGGATGGGATTCAGACAAACCGTGAGAGGTATAGGATTCGAATTAAGGGAAAGAAGTGTGGGCAGGATATCGAGGAGTTCGGATAGATGGGAGATGGTGGGAATGGAACGAGGAGAAAAGGAAATTGAGAAGTAGAGGAGAGTACTTTGGGGAGGTTGAAGGAGTGGGAGAGGACGGGAGAGGGGAAGGTTCTCGGATGAGTCAGGGAGACAAAAAAGGTGGGGAGAAATCAAATTAGGGGGAAGGTAGAGATATGGAGAGCGGGAGGAGGAGAAAGGGGAAGAAGGGAGGGTTGAGAATCAATTCTTGGGACGTAGCTGGAGTAGGGAGCAAGAAGGGGATTTTTGGGGAGGGGTGAAGGAATGGGATGTTGTAGGATTGACGGGAACTTGGATCGAAGAGAAAAGGTGGAACGGATCGAAGGGGTGCGGATAGGGGTCCAGTGGGCAAACAGGAGGACTGAGAAGGGGAGAGCTATGAGAAGGATGATGATGGGGATCAGGAAAGGTGTAGAGGAGTGCGGGGGAGGAGTAGGAAGGAAGGAGGAGGGGGTTATGTCGATGAGGATTCGGAGGGAGGGAGAAATAGGGAGTTTTGTATTGGCATATTCGAATGGGAATGTGGAGAAGAAAATTGAGAAGGTGAGAGAAGTTCTGGGGCTGTAAGGACTGAAGGGAAGGGTCATCAGGGGAGTGGATTCTGACGTCAGGACAGGGAGGGGAGGGGAGTGATATCAGCTCACCGGGAGGAGGATGGGATGAGGAGGTGCTTGAAGGATGAGAAGATGGATGGAGGGGGATTAGAGTTAATGGGAATACTGCAAGAATAAGAGTGGGAAATGATGCATGGGATGGTGGAATGGGGTGACGAAGGTGGATTCACATATATTTGAAGTGATGGTCAAATTGTGATTGATTGAGTGATATGGGATTCGAGTGGATGGGAGGAAGTTGGAAGAATAGAAGTAGGAGCAAGAGGGGATTCTGATCGTTCACCAATCATCGTGGAGCTGGAGGTGGTGGGGCAGGAGTGGAGGAGGGAGCATGAAGGAGAGCTAGAATGGAGAGAGATAATAGATGGGTCAGAGGAAGGGGTCAGAGAATACAAAAGGAATATGGAATGATGAGAAGGGGCGGGATTGGAGGGGGAGAAGTTGGAAAGGGAATCGGAGGGGAGGATGTAGCCAGCGATGAGGAAGAGGAAGATGTGGACAGGGGGACAGAGGAAAAGGGATGAATGGTGGGATAGGGGGTGTAGTGGGAAGGAGAGGGGGTGGCGAGGGAGATAAGGAGATGGGGGAAGGGCAGGTGGAGGTGGTATGAGCGAAGATCAAGGAATATAAGGGAGGGTCTGTGAGGGGAGGAGAGCAGGAGAGGATGAGAACATGCGAAGAGATTGGAAGAGTAGAGAACAAGGCACAGGTATGGGATATGATGAGGAGGGGAAGAGGGGGTGGAAAGGTGATAGAGGAGGGAATGGAGTGAGAACTTAGGAAGGAGAACTTCGTGAGACTGTTAGGAGGGGTGGAGGGGAGGGTCAGGAGTTTGGAGGGATTGGCAGAGGGGGATGAGGGAACTGAGATAAAGTGAGAGGAGGTAAGGGAGGACTCAAGGGAGGAGAAGCGGTTTAGGGAACTGGGATACCAGGCGGATCATGAGTATATGGGGGTTAGGAAGTGATATGATCAATATGGAAGATATTGGAAGGGATTTGGTGAGTAGGGGAGATACCGGGAGAATGGGAGGAGAGTTGGATAGTCCCAATAGTGGAAAGGGGAGTCGCGTTGATTGAGGCATTATTCACATAGCGTTATTCACATCATTATGTTGGCAACGTTGGAAAGGGAGGTGGAAGAGAAGAGGATGATACCAGGGAATCAGATGGAGTATAGGAGAGGGGTGGATACGATAGATAATATAAATACGTTGAATCATATTATAGGGAGGGCGATAGGAGAAAGGGAAGAGAGGATCTCGGCAATTTTCGTGGATGTAAAGGCCGCTTCTGATACGGTAGATAGGGAAGTGCTGTGAGGGGAACGAGGGAGAGAGGGATCAGGGAGGGTCTGATCAAAAGAATCAGGGAGTTTTATGGGGAAATGAGCTGTAGGGTGCGGATGTAAGGGGAGGTAACGGAGGCTCTCCGGATAGCAGAGGGAATTCAGCAGGGCAGTCCTTGAGCCCCATGCCGTTCAATTTGCCGAGGGCAGACCTGGAAGAGGAGCTGCTCAAGAGCGTTAGGGGGTGAGGTCAAGATAGGGGAGAAGAGAATCTGGTCACTGGCCTATGCGGAGGACATAGCTGTGTTGTCGCGGGTGGAGGAGTCACAGGAGGTGATCAGAAGGGTGGGGAGGTATTTCAGGAGGAGAGAACTGGGAGTATATACAGGGTGTCCCATTTCAATCTTTAAATGCAAATATCTCAAAAACACGCATCTCAAACCGAAAGTACTTCATGTCAAAGTTGTTACACAAAGAGGGGGCCACAAAACTACGATATCAGTTCCATCATAGATGGCGTTATGATCGATCAAAATGGGGTCAACATCATTTTGTTGAACGGGAACCCTCACTTTTTATCGCATATCTTGATCCAACGCAGAAAAATGAGTAACTTTTGCTGGGAACGTTTTTCTAAATTTTTGAAGATGGCGGCACAATTGATGAAAAATGAAATCTATGAAACAATATGCGGATATCTTGTGGAATGCATCTGAGAGCTGGAATATCTCATTCGAATGTTGCTGTTAAGAGAGGGCGATATCAGTTCCATAGTAGATGGCGCTGTGGTCGGTACAAATGAGGTCAACTTCAATTTTTCAAATGGAAACCCTCACTTTTTATCGCATATCATGATTCTATGCGAAAAATGGGGAAGTTTTGTTTGAAACATTTTTCCTGAATTCTTGAAGATGGAAATGGTGAGAAATGAGATTGATGGGAAAGTTCCACTGCATTAGGTGTAAAGTGACGCTCAACTCTCGGAGGTTTTGTTTTCATCTTCCGAGAATCGCGGTGTAACAAATCCCCATATCACCCCCTTCCCCTCCTTCCCCGCTCATCAGTTGGCCGTCGGAATTGGCGTTACCCAATGTGCACCCCGAAGAGATTGCGCGATCGGACTTTGCACATCATTTTCGCCCTGAAGAAGGCGGATTGTCTAGAATGGATTGCCTAGGTTTGCCTTCGAGACTTCAGAAGATGTTCAAAATGACCACCGTTTCGCTGATGACGGAGTCTCATTCTTTCATGAAAGTTGAGCACAGTTGTTTGCAACACAGCAGGTGTCATTGCTGCGCATGCTCTCCTCATTCAAATGTTCATGTCATCGCACGAAATTGTATTGAAGCCATTCACAATGTTTTGGAAATTACATTTGTTGTGTTTTGTGTCCGATTTCTCATCTGGAATTATTATTGTTTTGATTTGTTTGTTGAGCGTTGCTCCACACATAATGCAGGAGAACTTTTTCATCAACCTCATTTTCCACCGTTCCCATCTTCAAGAATTTAGGAAAAATGTTTCAAACAAAAATTCCTCATTTTTTCGCGTAGAATCATGATATGCGATAAAAAGTGGGAGTCTCCATTTGAAAAATTGAAGTTGACCTCATTTTTACCGACCAAAGCTCCATCTACTATGGAACTGATATCGCCATTGTGTCATCCTCTCTCTTGATAAGAACATTAGAATGAGATATTTCGGCTCTTGGATGCATTCCACAAGATATCCGCATATTTTTTCATAGACTTTATTTTTCATCAATTGTGGCGCCATCTTCAGAAATCCAGGAAAACGTTCCGAACAAGAGTTGCTCAGTTTTTTGCGAAGAATCAAGATATGCAATAAAAAGTTGGGGTTCCCGTTCAAAAATGATCTTGACCCCATTTTAAGCGATCATAACGCCATCTATGATGAAACTGATATCGTAGCTTGTGGCCTCCTTTTCGTATAACAACTTTGGTATGAAGCAGTTCTGGTTTAAGATGCATGTTCTCAAGATATTCGCATTTGAAGATTAAAATGAGACACCCTGTATAGGGAAAACGAAGGTGATGAGGTTTGGGATGAAAGGGGGGGGGGGGGGACGGAAGAAGTATTGTGGAAGTGGGCGCAGAAGGTAGTGTGGTAGTGGAGGTGGTCGAGGAATATGTGTATTTCGGGTAGAAAAACCAAGTTAATGGGAGTAAAGAAGGTATGACGAGGACAGGTTGAGGAAAGGGATGGAGGGGATGCGGACAGTATGGGGGATGAGGAAATGGAAATTAGAAGCGGATTGGGGAAGGAGATTGTGGATATGAGATACTTTGGTGGCAACGGTGTTGGAATATGGGACGAAGATATGGGGGTGGAAAGGGGGATAGGGAATGGAGAGATTGCAGAAAAAGTATTTGAGATGGATTGGGGGGATTGGAGAACTGGAGGATGAATGAATGGTAGAGTGGAAGGATGATCCCCCCTTTCTCTTCATCGAGTGTGTACGAATGAGGTGGAGTTGAGATTACATACAGACATTAGGAACTGCAATGATGTGGACAGTCTGCATACTAATTGAAATCCCATCCAACGAAAAGTTCCTATATACTTCCTTCATTTTAGTATTCACTTTCAATCAAATCCGTTATTGATCAAACACTGGTGGAAGATTTCGATTATCAATCGAAATATTCAAACTGTTAACATGGATGCTATTGTAACAGTATACATCTCATCTGAATTTTTAACCATCAACGAATTCCTATATGATGTTATGATATTAGTATCAACTCCGAAGGAAATTCATTATTGATCGAACATTATTGAGGGATCCAACTTATCCATCGAATCATTCATACCGTGAACACTAGTGCAATTGTGACAGTATTCAGACTATCTAAATTTTTGACCATCAACAGATTTCTTTATACTTTTTTCCATCCCAGTATCAACTTCCGATGATATTCATCAATCATCGAACATTATCGAACGATTAAAATCATCAATCCAATCATTCATATTGTCAATGAGGATGTAGTTGTTAACAGTATTGACAATATTCGAATTCTCTTATTATCAACAAATTTCCACATCCTTTTCTGACTCCAGTATCGAGTTTGAATAACATTCATCATTGACCAGATACTATTGGGAGATCCAAATTATCAATCAAATTTTTGGTGATTCAATGAATAATTATATAGTGTGAAATTTTCCAATTCAATCATTGTTGGTTGCTCATGATATAATAAAGATAGGAATGGGATCATAATGAGGATTTTTTGATAATGAGAAATTTACATGATGGAATTATTGTGATTTATCCATATAAATCAATGTACCAATGATTCATGATATGTAGATGAATAGAATTTATCATAATATGGATGAATGGATAAACATATGGGGCATTCTTTGTGAGAGGGACCCCCCCCCCCTCCGTCCGAAAGACGTTAGAGTCATGATCATGGGGTCAAATTGAAGCTTGGGATGTCTACTTTCGATAGAACTGTGGCCTTCCTGAGAATTCATCACGGTTTGGTCAACATGACCCAAAATTTCCACACGTATCGTGCATCGTAGACACAAAACTCAATACGAAAGACTGGTGAGCCCACCAAATGATTCAGGAAATCGTTTATAGGAGGTTTCTGGGCTGTTCGACATGAATCTCGGGTCGAATTTAGGAATTTTGAAATGACGGATCCAATATGGCGGTCGGTGGATCGAAAACCTCTTTGATTGCGATGGAAATTGGTACTTGGGGGTTTCGAGAGTTGCTGATTACCAATCTAAAATCAATTCCTCAGAACTGAATATGTTAGACCCCATATGGCGGTCGTGGAATTGGGAATATTATTGACTGTAATGATGAACAGCACATTACAGTACAGTGAAATGGAAGATGCAAGATTTTGGTGGAACCAGTAGCCCGATGGATGAAAGAAACGAAATGGAGAGAGGTACTACGTGAAATCTCGTTTCTGGTTGATCAAAGTAACTTCCCGTCCGTGTGGAGCATTGGAGTATTTTGTTCATACACAATTTTTCCGATGGTAAAATTGAGAAAGAGTGATTCTTCGAAATTCCGGGGATACTTGAGGCCGATGTGAATCGTTTATTCCGCTTTCGCGACATTTTATCATGGTCGGTTTCACTGAGATGAAATATTTTCATTTTCTCGAAATGGGTTTGCGCCCATCGTAAAAGGGCATCTGATGGAAAGAGAGCTTGTGACGGTTTCACTATGAGACTTCTCCTATAAGCTTCTCTTTTGGAGATTGCTCCGACACCATCATAGCCGCTTTTGCCATGTGCAGTGGCCCGATAATGCCATTCCGCCTCCAAACCGACATCTTCCTTGTGGTTACTAAGGTTAGTGATTTGAAATCTGTTCTTGGAATGCTGTTCTGCACCATCCGTCATATAAATAAGTTTTCTAACTCCTTCCACATTCTTCTTCATTTCTGGGATTAATTGTTGCTGGATTGTGAACGTTGCAGCAGTATCATGCTTCACACTATTAGACAGGAAGATACAAGTATTGCGTTCAAATCCCTGGTCTTCATTGAAATAATGAATAACTGGAAATGCAGTACATTGTTCATTGTTGAAGTGAAATGCTTGGGAGGCATTTTGAGCAACGTACGAATAATTCTCCGAGAAGTTAAACATGAAAATTACTCCATCTTCACGTGAATTATCTCTCCTTTGCGCTATGAATTGTGATTGCTGTTTCGCAATGAATGAATGCGCCTTCAGGATTTGCATCTTATCACTCACCTCTGATACAGAGTCATCTACGTTGGCTTTGAATGTTTTCAACGTTGATCTGTCTGTCTTCGTCCATGAGCTGTTCTCTATCTCATCCATACATACATCATGAAGAGCTTCAAGTAACGATGCTTGAAATTCTGGAATATGTGGGCACTGCCCACATGTGTTGAGGAAACACTCAGCAGTAGGAGGTTTACAAACCATCAGTTCCAGGCAATCTTTATGGTAACGAATTGGAGTATCCAGGTTTTTTGTTGAATATTCTACATTAATTGGATCCAGCATCAATTTACAATTCTGGTGTATGGTACAAACACACATGGAATGGGTTCCGTTAGCCCCAGGTGGGATGCACTGTCGTGGACAAAGTTTGGCAAAGGCACCAAAACTGATTGGACCTTCTGGATGTGATGTTTTGAATAGTGAATGTAATTCTTACGCGTCCATCAACAGAAGTCGTTCCTGCCTTTTCTCACGACTACCATCAACTTCAACTGATACTGCATCCTTCGTCACAGCCATTATCCCACTGATCGTATCACAGTTGTGAAAACCTCTCACTTTCGTGACAGTAGAAGCTGGTAGTGCGTTCCCTGCTCTCGCATGGACATCAGCTAAGACATCTGCAGTCAATTTCAACTCTTTGACTTTCCTCACCAATTTTTAGGATGCTGCAAACTCCTTACTGATTTCTTTGATACTCCAGCAGTCAGGAGCAATTGTGAGGATCCTCACCTTCATAGGACGAATAACTCCCAAGCTATGAAATGTATTTCTCAATCCCTGGAGTGATTCGTCCAATTCTCGTTACCGTGAATGACTTCCATGGTTCGATGAGGAATTGGTAGTATCGACATTCGTGTTGCCTAGATATTCCATTCCAACATCTCCAGAACAATCACCAACAATGGGCTCTTCATCATCGATTTCATTGAATTTGCGGTGCAGTCTGCAATCATTGCATATCATGACACCTGTTGGCAGGTGTGGCAATTTTTGTCAAAGCGTCTTTGATATTCTTCGTAAGCCGGAACCTGTGTGAGCTCTCAATTTATATGAATTGACACATCTATCTCGACGGATCTCCCCTGACATGATCACTGTGAGCTGTGTAGCAACCCAGCGGGGAGTAGTTCTCGAAAGAATTGATATTGTATGAAATTCTGAGGGAAATGTACACAGAATGTTATTCCGAGTATTGGAAATAATGCGAAACGCACTGCACACAATAGGAATGCGTAATGAGTTCTGGAAAGAACTGTTTTGAATGAATTCTGAACAGAACAGCAGGAACGTAACAACCAGAAAAACTGTGAGATATATAACGAAGGCGTGGAAAGTTCTTGAAAGAATTGATGCAATATGTTCTGAGGAGGATCAGGAGAATGTTGTCCTACAAAATTCACATCGGCATCAACATTCCCGTAATTACGAAGGACCACTTTCACTCTAACCATCGGAGGAACTGTATATGGAAGAATCCTCCAATGCTCCACACGAACAGGAAGTTACATCAATTAACCAGAAATTAGATTTTACGTAGTACCATACTCGTATCTCTTATCCATTCAACTACTATTCCCACTATTTTCTTGATTCTCCTCGGAACATCAGTGTTGATGCCAATGTGAATTGTGTAGGATAGAATTTTCCTGATCCTCCTCAGAACATATCGCATCAATTGTTCCGAGCCCTTCCCACTGGTTCGTTATATATCTCACAGTTTTTCTGGTTGTAACGTTTCTGCTATTTTGTCCGAAATTTATCCAGAACAGTTCTCTTCTTGACTCATTCCGCATTCCTATTGTGTGCAGTGCATTTTGCGTTATTCCCAATATTCGGGATAACATTCTTTGTCCATTTCCTCAGAATTTCATATTATATCAGTCCTTTCGAGAACTACTTCCCGCTGGGTTGCTACACAGCTCACAGTGATCATGTCAGGGGAGATCCGTCGAGATAGATGTGTCAATTCATATAAATTGAGAGCTCACACAGGTTCCGACTTACGAAGAATATCAAAGACGCTTTGACAAAAATTGCCACACCTGCCAACAGGTGTCATGATATGCAATGATTGCAGACTGCACCGCAAATTTAATGAAATCGATGATGAAGAGCCCATTGTTGGTGATTGTTCTGGAGATGTTGGAATGGAATATCTAGGCAACACGAATGTCGATACTACCAATTCCTCATCGAACCATGGAAGTCATTCACGGTAACGAGAATTGGACGAATCACTCCAGGGATTGAGAAATACATTTCATAGCTTGGGAGTTATTCGTCCTATGAAGGTGAGGATCCTCACAATTGCTCCTGACTGCTGGAGTATCAAAGAAATCAGTAAGGAGTTTGCAGCATCCTAAAAATTGGTGAGGAAAGTCAAAGAGTTGAAATTGACTGCAGATGTCTTAGCTGATGTCCATGCGAGAGCAGGGAACGCACTACCAGCTTCTACTGTCACGAAAGTGAGAGGTTTTCACAACTGTGATACGATCAGTGGGATAATGGCTGTGACGAAGGATGCAGTATCAGTTGAAGTTGATGGTAGTCGTGAGAAAAGGCAGGAACGACTTCTGTTGATGGACGCGTAAGAATTACATTCACTATTCAAAACATCACATCCAGAAGGTCCAATCAGTTTTGGTGCCTTTGCCAAACTTTGTCCACGACAGTGCATCCCACCTGGGGCTAACGGAACCCATTCCATGTGTGTTTGTACCATACACCAGAATTGTAAATTGATGCTGGATCCAATTAATGTAGAATATTCAACAAAAAACCTGGATACTCCAATTCGTTACCATAAAGATTGCCTGGAACTGATGGTTTGTAAACCTCCTACTGCTGAGTGTTTCCTCAACACATGTGGGCAGTGCCCACATATTCCAGAATTTCAAGCATCGTTACTTGAAGCTCTTCATGATGTATGTATGGATGAGATAGAGAACAGCTCATGGACGAAGACAGACAGATCAACGTTGAAAACATTCAAAGCCAACGTAGATGACTCTGTATCAGAGGTGAGTGATAAGATGCAAATCCTGAAGGCGCATTCATTCATTGCGAAACAGCAATCACAATTCATAGCGCAAAGGAGAGATAATTCACGTGAAGATGGAGTAATTTTCATGTTTAACTTCTCGGAGAATTATTCGTACGTTGCTCAAAATGCCTCCCAAGCATTTCACTTCAACAATGAACAATGTACTGCATTTCCAGTTATTCATTATTTCAATGAAGACCAGGGATTTGAACGCAATACTTGTATCTTCCTGTCTAATAGTGTGAAGCATGATACTGCTGCAACGTTCACAATCCAGCAACAATTAATCCCAGAAATGAAGAAGAATGTGGAAGGAGTTAGAAAACTTATTTATATGACGGATGGTGCAGAACAGCATTCCAAGAACAGATTTCAAATCACTAACCTTAGTAACCACAAGGAAGATGTCGGTTTGGAGGCGGAATGGCATTATCGGGCCACTGCACATGGCAAAAGCGGCTATGATGGTGTCGGAGCAATCTCCAAAAGAGAAGCTTATAGGAGAAGTCTCATAGTGAAACCGTCACAAGCTCTCTTTCCATCAGATGCCCTTTTACGATGGGCGCAAACCCATTTCGAGAAAATGAAAATATTTCATCTCAGTGAAACCGACCATGATAAAATGTCGCGAAAGCGGAATAAACGATTCACATCGGCCTCAAGTATCCCCGGAATTTCGAAGAATCACTCTTTCTCAATTTTACCATCGGAAAAATTGTGTATGAACAAAATACTCCAATGCTCCACACGGACGGGAAGTTACTTTGATCAACCAGAAACGAGATTTCACGTAGTACCTCTCTCCATTTCGTTTCTTTCATCCATCGGGCTACTGGTTCCACCAAAATCTTGCATCTTCCATTTCACTGTACTGTAATGTGCTGTTCATCATTACAGTCAATAATATTCCCAATTCCACGACCGCCATATGGGGTCTAACATATTCAGTTCTGAGGAATTGATTTTAGATTGGTAATCAGCAACTCTCGAAACCCCCAAGTACCAATTTCCATCGCAATCAAAGAGGTTTTCGATCCACCGACCGCCATATTGGATCCGTCATTTCAAAATTCCCTAAATTCGACCCGAGATTCATGTCGAACAGCCCAGAAACCTCCTATAAACGATTTCCTGAATCATTTGGTGGGCTCACCAGTCTTTCGTATTGAGTTTTGTGTCTACGATGCACGATACGTGTGGAAATTTTGGGTCATGTTGACCAAACCGTGATGAATTCTCAGGAAGGCCACAGTTCTATCGAAAGTAGACATCCCAAGCTTCAATTTGACCCCATGATCATGACTCTAACGTCTTTCGGACGGAGGGGGGGGGGGTCCCTCTCACAAAGAATGCCCCATATGTTTATCCATTCATCCATATTATGATAAATTCTATTCATCTACATATCATGAATCATTGGTACATTGATTTATATGGATAAATCACAATAATTCCATCATGTAAATTTCTCATTATCAAAAAATCCTCATTATGATCCCATTCCTATCTTTATTATATCATGAGCAACCAACAATGATTGAATTGGAAAATTTCACACTATATAATTATTCATTGAATCACCAAAAATTTGATTGATAATTTGGATCTCCCAATAGTATCTGGTCAATGATGAATGTTATTCAAACTCGATACTGGAGTCAGAAAAGGATGTGGAAATTTGTTGATAATAAGAGAATTCGAATATTGTCAATACTGTTAACAACTACATCCTCATTGACAATATGAATGATTGGATTGATGATTTTAATCGTTCGATAATGTTCGATGATTGATGAATATCATCGGAAGTTGATACTGGGATGGAAAAAAGTATAAAGAAATCTGTTGATGGTCAAAAATTTAGATAGTCTGAATACTGTCACAATTGCACTAGTGTTCACGGTATGAATGATTCGATGGATAAGTTGGATCCCTCAATAATGTTCGATCAATAATGAATTTCCTTCGGAGTTGATACTAATATCATAACATCATATAGGAATTCGTTGATGGTTAAAAATTCAGATGAGATGTATACTGTTACAATAGCATCCATGTTAACAGTTTGAATATTTCGATTGATAATCGAAATCTTCCACCAGTGTTTGATCAATAACGGATTTGATTGAAAGTGAATACTAAAATGAAGGAAGTATATAGGAACTTTTCGTTGGATGGGATTTCAATTAGTATGCAGACTGTCCACATCATTGCAGTTCCTAATGTCTGTATGTAATCTCAACTCCACCTCATTCGTACACACTCGATGAAGAGAAAGGGGGGATCATCCTTCCACTCTACCATTCATTCATCCTCCAGTTCTCCAATCCCCCCAATCCATCTCAAATACTTTTTCTGCAATCTCTCCATTCCCTATCCCCCTTTCCACCCCCATATCTTCGTCCCATATTCCAACACCGTTTCCACCAAACTATCTCATATCCACAATCTCCTTCCCCAATCCGCTTCTAATTTCCATTTCCTCATCCCCCATACTGTCCTCATCACCTCCATCCCTTTCCTCAACCTGTCCCTCGTCATACCTTCTTGACTCCCATTACCTTGGATTATCTACCCGAAATACACATATTCCTCGACCACCTCCACTACCACACTACCTTCTGCGCCCACTTCCACAATACTTCTTCCTTCCCCCCCCCCCTTTCATCCCAAACCTCATCACCTTCGTTTTCCCTATACAGGGTGTCTCATTTTAATCTTCAAATGCGAATATCTTGAGAACATGCATCTTAAACCAGAACTGCTTCATACCAAAGTTGTTATACGAAAAGGAGGCCACAAGCTACGATATCAGTTTCATCATAGATGGCGTTATGATCGCTTAAAATGGGGTCAAGATCATTTTTTTGAACGGGAACCCCAACTTTTTATTGCATATCTTGATTCTTCGCAAAAAACTGAGCAACTCTTGTTCGGAACGTTTTCCTGGATTTCTGAAGATGGCGCCACAATTGATGAAAAATAAAGTCTATGAAAAAATATGCGGATATCTTGTGGAATGCATCCAAGAGCCGAAATATC
Organism: Gonatopus flavifemur; assembly: GCA_018340375.1. Classification (NCBI taxonomy): domain Eukaryota; kingdom Metazoa; phylum Arthropoda; class Insecta; order Hymenoptera; family Dryinidae; genus Gonatopus; species Gonatopus flavifemur. The sequence goes on from JAFFJZ010000013.1 coordinate 1,253,545, forward strand.
TCATTCTAATGTTCTTATCAAGAGAGAGGATGACACAATGGCGATATCAGTTCCATAGTAGATGGAGCTTTGGTCGGTAAAAATGAGGTCAACTTCAATTTTTCAAATGGAGACTCCCACTTTTTATCGCATATCATGATTCTACGCGAAAAAATGAGGAATTTTTGTTTGAAACATTTTTCCTAAATTCTTGAAGATGGGAACGGTGGAAAATGAGGTTGATGAAAAAGTTCTCCTGCATTATGTGTGGAGCAACGCTCAACAAACAAATCAAAACAATAATAATTCCAGATGAGAAATCGGACACAAAACACAACAAATGTAATTTCCAAAACATTGTGAATGGCTTCAATACAATTTCGTGCGATGACATGAACATTTGAATGAGGAGAGCATGCGCAGCAATGACACCTGCTGTGTTGCAAACAACTGTGCTCAACTTTCATGAAAGAATGAGACTCCGTCATCAGCGAAACGGTGGTCATTTTGAACATCTTCTGAAGTCTCGAAGGCAAACCTAGGCAATCCATTCTAGACAATCCGCCTTCTTCAGGGCGAAAATGATGTGCAAAGTCCGATCGCGCAATCTCTTCGGGGTGCACATTGGGTAACGCCAATTCCGACGGCCAACTGATGAGCGGGGAAGGAGGAAGGGGGTGATATGGGGATTTGTTACACCGCGATTCTCGGAAGATGAAAACAAAACCTCCGAGAGTTGAGCGTCACTTTACACCTAATGCAGTGGAACTTTCCCATCAATCTCATTTCTCACCATTTCCATCTTCAAGAATTCAGGAAAAATGTTTCAAACAAAACTTCCCCATTTTTCGCATAGAATCATGATATGCGATAAAAAGTGAGGGTTTCCATTTGAAAAATTGAAGTTGACCTCATTTGTACCGACCACAGCGCCATCTACTATGGAACTGATATCGCCCTCTCTTAACAGCAACATTCGAATGAGATATTCCAGCTCTCAGATGCATTCCACAAGATATCCGCATATTGTTTCATAGATTTCATTTTTCATCAATTGTGCCGCCATCTTCAAAAATTTAGAAAAACGTTCCCAGCAAAAGTTACTCATTTTTCTGCGTTGGATCAAGATATGCGATAAAAAGTGAGGGTTCCCGTTCAACAAAATGATGTTGACCCCATTTTGATCGATCATAACGCCATCTATGATGGAACTGATATCGTAGTTTTGTGGCCCCCTCTTTGTGTAACAACTTTGACATGAAGTACTTTCGGTTTGAGATGCGTGTTTTTGAGATATTTGCATTTAAAGATTGAAATGGGACACCCTGTATATACTCCCAGTTCTCTCCTCCTGAAATACCTCCCCACCCTTCTGATCACCTCCTGTAACTCCTCCACCCGCGACAACACAGCTATGTCCTCCGCATAGGCCAGTGACCAGATTCTCTTCTCCCCTATCTTGACCTCACCCCCTAACGCTCTTGAGCAGCTCCTCTTCCAGGTCTGCCCTCGGCAAATTGAACGGCATGGGGCTCAAGGACTGCCCTGCTGAATTCCCTCTGCTATCCGGAGAGCCTCCGTTACCTCCCCTTACATCCGCACCCTACAGCTCATTTCCCCATAAAACTACTCCCCGCTGGGTTGCTACACAGCTCACAGTGATCATGTCAGGGGAGATCCGTCGGGATAGATGTTTCAATTCATATAAATTGAGAGCTCACACAGGTTCCGACTCACGAGAAATATCAAAGACGCTCTGGCAGAAATTTTCAGACCTGCCAACAGGTGTCATGATATGCAATGATTGCAGGCTGCAACGAAATGTTAATAGAGTCGATGATGGAGAGCCCATTGTTGATGATTGTTCTGGAGATGTTGAAATGGAATATCTAGGAAACACGAATGTCGATACTACCAATTCCTCATCGAACCATGGAAGTCATTCACGGTAACGAGAATTGGACGAATCACTCCAGGGATTGAGAAATACATTCCATAGCTTGGGAGTTATTCGTCCTATGAAGGTGAGGATCCTCACGATTGCTCCTGACTGCTGGAGTATCAAAGAAATCAGTAAGGAGTTTGGAGCATCCTAAAAATTGGTGAGGAAAGTCAAAGAGTTGAAATTGACTGCAGGTGTCTTAGCTGATGTCCATGCGAGAGCAGGGAACGCACTACCAGCTTCTACTGTCACGAAAGTGAGAGGTTTTCACAACTGTGATACGATCAGTGGGATGATGGCTGTGACGAAGGATGCAGTATCAGTTGAAGTTAATGGTAGACGTGAGAAAAGGCAGGAACGACTTCTGTTGATGGACGCGTAAGAATTACATTCACTATTCAAAACATCACATCCAGGAAGTCCGATCAGTTTCGGTGCCTTTGCCAAACTTTGTCCACGACAGTGCATCCCACCTGGGGCTAACGGAACCCATTCCATGTGTGTTTGTACCATACACCAGAATTGTAAATTGATGCTGGATCCAATCAATGTAGAATATTCAACAAAAAACCTGGATACTCCAATTCGTTACCATGAAGATTGCCTGGAACTGATGGTTTGTAAACCTCCTACTGCTGAGTGTTTCCTCAACACATGTGGGCAGTGCCCACATATTCCAGAAGCTCAAGCATCGTTACTTGAAGCTCTTCATGATGTATGTATGGATGAGATAGAGAACAGCCCATGGACGAAGACAGACAGATCAACGTTGAAAACATTCAAAGCCAACGTAGATGACTCTGTATCAGAGGTGAGTGATAAGATGCAAATCCTGAAGGCGCATTCATTCATTGCGAAACAGCAATCACAATTCATAGCGCAAAGGAGAGATAATTCACGTGAAGATGGAGTAATTTTCATGTTCAACTTCTCGGAGAATTATTCGTACGTTGCTCAAAATGCCTCCCAAGCATTTCACTTCAACAATGAACAGTGTACTGCATTCCCAGTTATTCATTATTTCAATGAAGACCAGGGATTTGAACGCAATACTTGTATCTCCCTGTCTAATAGTGTGAAGCATGATACCGCTGCAACGTTCACAATCCAGCAACAATCAATCCCAGAAATGGAGAAGAATGTGGAAGGAGTTAGAAAACTTATTTATATGACGGATGGTGCAGAACAGCATTCCAAGAATAGATTTCAAATCACTAACCTTAGTAACCACAAGGAAGATGTCGGTTTGGAGGCGGAATGGCATTATCGGGCCACTGCACATGGCAAAAGCGGCTATGATGGTGTCGGAGCAATCTCCAAAAGAGAAGCTTATAGGAGAAGTCTCATAGTGAAACCGTCACAAGCTCTCTTTCCATCAGATGCCCTTTTACGATGGGCGCAAACCCATTTCGAGAAAATGAAAATATTTCATCTCAGTGAAACCGACCATGATAAAATGTCGCGAAAGCGGAATAAACGATTCACATCGGCCTCAAGTATCCCCGGAATTTCGAAGAATCACTCTTTCTCAATTTTACCATCGGAAAAATTGTGTATGAACAAAATACTCCAATGCTCCACACGGACGGGAAGTTACTTTGATCAACCAGAAACGAGATTTCACGTAGTACCTCTCTCCATTTCGTTTCTTTCATCCATCGGGCTACTATTTTCACCAAAATCTTGCATCTTCCATTTCACTGTACTGTAATGTGCTGTTCATCATTACAGTCAATAATATTCCCAATTCCACGACCGCCATATGGGGTCTACCATATTCAGTTTTGAGGAATTGATTCTAGATTGGTAATGAGCAACTCTCGAAACCCCTAAGTACCAATTTCCATCGCAATCAAAGAGGTTTTCGATTCACCGACCGCCATATTGGATCCGTCATTTCAAAATTTTCCAAATTTGACCCGAGATTCATGTCGAGCAGCCCAGAAACCTCCTATGAACGATTTTCTGAATCATTTGGTGGGCTCACCAGTCTTTTGTATTGAGTTTTGTGTCTACGCTGCATGACACGTGCAGACTTTTTGGGCCATGCTGACTCAACCGTGATGAATTCTCAAGAAGGCCACGGTTCTATCGAAAGTAGACATCCCAAGCTTCAATTTGACCCCATGATCATGACTCTAGGTTATCCTCAATTTTGGCCAGGGGGGGGGGGGGGGTTCCCTCTCACGAAGAATGCCCCATGTATGGATAATTCATAGATATATAAATGTTCATTCCATATTCATTATATATCATTCATCAATACAGGGTGTCTCAGAATTCGCGGACCGGATTCCACAGGTATATCTTGCAGCCAGAATGCGATAATTTCCCGTTCGAAAAACATGAGTTCGACGCTCAGTTTTGGAGGTATGAGCATTTTTAGATTTTTTTTCAAGTTCAAATGATTCGAAAACACTGTATGCTACATACTTGAGCTTTACACTATCCGCTCAGTCGGAGAACGGTGGATTTTTGAGGAGAAAATTAAACTATTCCAGGATTGATAGTTCCGGAGTTAGAACGATTTGAAGTTGCTGAATTCTGATTGACTGAAAGCTGAAAAATTCCAAATCGCTACAGCTCCGGAGCTATCAATGATGAAATAGTTGAATTTCTCGCGCACAGATCCGCCGTTTCCCAACTCGGCGAATGATGTTAAGCTCAAGTATGTAGCATACAGTGTTTTTGAATGATTCGGATTTGAAAAAAAATCTAAAAATGTTCATATCTCCAAAACTAAGCGTTGGAAAAATTTTTTTCAAACGGGAAATTATTGCATTCCGGCCGCGAAATATACCTGTGAAATCCGGTCCGTGAATCCTGGGACATCATGTATAGCATATCAAGATTTTGAGTCGAATAAAACTATAAATCTCCAAAGTTCAAAATTATTCCAAAATTGAATCTCATTTCCTTCAAAGTCTTTCAAATTGGCAATTTGATATTTCTCATAAACTGAAAATATATATTTTATATAGTATAGGAAATTTTTATTTCTTCGATAAATTCACAATGTATGTCTAATATCAGACATCATACTATGCAAAAATGATTTCATCCAACAAATCATAAATATATGGGAACATTATATTTGTCATTTGGATAATGATCAGGAATATCCGGTACTTCACTGAGTTTAATCATCCGATTTGGATCAAGTAATCCACGATCATCATTTTATAGTGATCAACTTCATAATGCAACAGTGAGGAATGGTGCATTTATTTTAATTCCCTCCATAGTCATACCTTTCATGATCGGAGGATTCGGAAATTGATTATTTCCTCCGATATCAGGTGCCCCAGATATAGCATTACCACACTGGATGATATGAGATACTGATTTTCGCCCCCATCTCTATTGCTATTAATCCTATTGGGGATAATTCCTTCAGGAGCTGGAACTGGATGAAGAGTTCTCCCCCCATCATCTAGAAATATCTCACATAGAGGAATTCCTGTACATTTAGCCATTTTCTCTCTTCATATCGCAGGAATTCCATCAATCATAGATGCAATTAATTTCATTGCAAGTATTTCAAATATATATCATATTGAATCTAGAACAGATCAAATTGATCTATCTATTTCATCAATTTTACTTTCAAGCAGTTTTACTTCTCTCCTCTTGACCAGTTCCAGCAGGAGTGATTACTATTCTTCTTTTGGATCGTGATTTCAATACATCATTCTTCGACCCTGCTGGAGGACGTGACCCTATTCTCTATCGATATCTTTTCTGATTTTTTTGTCATCCTGGAGTTTATATTCTAATTCTACCTGGATTCGGTATTATTTCCTGAATCATCGCTATAGAAAGAGGAGAAAAAGAAACTCTCAGAACATAACAAATAATTCATGCAAAAAGAGCTATCGGTATGTTGGGATTTATTGTCAGAGCTCATCATATATCCACAGTAGATATAGATATTGATACACGAGCTCATTTTCCCTCAGCGACAATAAATATGGCAATTCCAACTGGAAATCAAATTTTTAGATGATCAAGAACATTATATGGATCTAAATTAACTTTGACTCCCAATTTATTATGATCTTCAGGATCCGTATTCTCATTCTTATTAGGTGGATTTGCAAAAATTATTTTGTCAAATTCATTATTAGATATCATTCTTTATGATACATATTATGTTGTTGCTCATTTTCCCATATCTAACCCATATCCAAGAGAATTGACTTTCTGCTCACGTTCATGAAATTTTGTTTTTCAGGAATTTTATTCAAGTAACCCACAAAGCACTACAGACTTTCCAGGATTCTTGAAAAACTCTTTACAAGAGTTCATTATGAATTCAAAGATTCTTGAAGAATTCATAAATAATACAATCGGATCATGAAGAATTCTTGAGGAATTTCAAGAGAATTCGTGGAGGATTCCTTCAAGTACTCTCAAGAAACCCCCGTTATGTCAGTTGAGGATGAATCCCTAAACGAACTCTTCCCCTCGTCTAAAAGAACTCTCAAAGAATTCTATGGGCAATTCCAGAAGAGTTCGTGAGGAGCTTTGAAAATGTATTCAAAAGGGGTTCAAAATTCATTCTCAATGAATTCTAAAAAAATTCTCGAAGTATTCAAAAAGAGTCCTTGGAGAATTCTTTGAAAACTCTTGTAACATTCCGTATACAACATTCTTGTATAGCAATTCAACCTAGCTAAGAGCTCACTTGAAGACCTTGACGCAAAGTTAAATTGCGTTTGAATTTGGAATAATTTTGAGATTTTTCTGGAAAGATTTTGAAGAGATCTAAATTTTCAAATGACTGTGACGGAGCATAAACAAAATATCCGTCAATGAATCGAGATTTATTTCTACTTCCATTTTCAACAATTCATTGATCACGTCGAAGAATTTCCGAGTGTGTTCCGCAAATCGTCGTTTATATTCTCATTCTCTGCAGTCATCTGTTTCAAAGGGGTCGCATTCCTCACCAGATCTTTTCATTGATATGCCGATTCCCCTATACATTGTCAAATTATGCACATTCAATGTGGATGCAATGTATGTAAATTTGATGTTCAATGTAAAATTCATGACCATTGCAACCACATAGGATGTCCAAAATTCGGGAATGTTATAAGGATTCTAGGTTCGACCATACTTAACGGGGAGTAACGCATCCCTTGACCTGATTTCATTCTAATAGATGCATAGACAATAATATATTCGTTCTCGCTTCATCAGAGTTGATTTCCCAGGTTTTCACAGCGGTCAAGAGGCATAAATTCAATAGGAGAAGTTTTAGAATGAACTTGAGCATTACCAAGGGGGAGGATGCTGGAAATAATTCCACATGGATACACTAACATGACAAATCATAGAAGTTTTCGGAATAGTATTAGTGCGTTGGAGTGAAATTAGTTCAAGTACCTTTCCCCTTCCAGGCGTTGGAATCAGTCTAAAAAATGTCCATTTGAGTTTATGCCTCCTGACAGCAGTACTGTCTTGCCATTTTCCTACTCCCTCTCCGTCCATCCAGACGTGTGGGTAAATGGAGGATCGGAACAGTGATGCCAGCATTCGGTCGACCGAGTCGATTTACCCTCTCCTTCGGACCATTTCTCGTCCCCACCACTCCAGCCGGGTGCACGCACACATTGAAACCCGTGTTCATGTGATTCGGGAGCGGTCGGGTCACTTCGAGTCGGCTCGGACAATCGAGAGAGAACCAACTATCAATATGTTTTGCGATCGGCTAACTCCGTGCAAGATCGGAAAAAATTTGAAGCCTACGCGGTCGACTTACGGAGAAGTTTTACCGCTTTTCCTTTCCCAGGCGACAATTTTATTGTAATCAGTATCGAACTGACTTACCCGGCGCCCCGGGCAATTTTCGGCCGGGGCCCTTCGAAATTTTTTTTGGTTTTTTTTTCAATTCAAGAGCCAGTTGAATACTGATTATTGAGTTATCACGATAAAATATAGATTTGATGCATCTCATCATTCAATTGGATGGAATTTGATATAAGTGAATAATTTTTCAATTATTATTTATTTTTCATGAATTTTAGAAGATTATTGGTTCTTCTTATGACTGATCATGACCCATATAGCACAAATGTCTCAGTAATATCTCCAGAATATTCTGGAGACATTGTAATATTGTCAGAATATTCTGGAGATATTACTGAGACATTTGTGCTATGCGGGGAAGCTTTCAAGGACACCTATATGTATTCTATGAAAATTTTTTCATAGTTACGTATTTTTAATAATTTTCCCAAATCTTGATCATTTTTCAATGAATTTTAATAGAATTGTCAATCAATCGATGGTTGAAAAATTCTCGGATAGTTGGGGATCTATGATAAATATCCTGCGGTGAATTCCATAATTTTTCCCTGATCAAATAATTATTCAGGAATCACTATGATATTCCAATGAGGATGATCGAATCGACATCGATTATCAGATGAAATATCAACAGAATGAGACTGATACTCAATCAATTGAGTGCAAATCATTTTCAATGAACTGAATAATTAGATTTGAGCACTCAAATTGATATTTCATCATTTCACACATCTTTGGTCTCTTTCCTTCGCTGTATCACTTCATGGAGGTAATATGTGATTGCGAATATTATAAGAACCCATAGCCTAGCGGCAAAAGACATGGGTCTTGCGGAGGAACAGTCGAGTTCGATTCTGTGTGGAGACATTGCATTTTTTTATCATTTCTCTGGTGAACAATTCAATTTCACATCCAATTATTATTTTTTATGTCTTTACATCGTCATGTGATCAATATCCTCAATGTTCCAAAATGCACTCGCGGATTTGACCAAGTACTGGTCCGAGTCGATTGAAAATTTCCCAAATATTCGTGTCCGTGAGATATAGATCGATTGATTCAAAATCTTCTGAGAAGAAAAATCAATATCACTTCGGAGGAACGTTTTTGAAAAAGTGTACTTGCAAATCTCATCACAGCCTTCGGCAATTTGATGAAAAAATTCCAAAAATTCGTCTCTGTGGAATAAAGACCGATCGATCCCAGATGTTCTGAAATGAAGAATGAACAGCAGTTTGGAGAAATGTTTTTAGAAGAGTTTACTTGCAAATTTGATCGAACCCTCTGACAATTTGATGACAAAATTCCAAAAATTCGTCTCCGTGGAATATACACCGATCGATTCGAAATGTTCCGAGAAGAAGAATGAATATCACTCCAGAGGAACGTTTTGAAAGAAGCGTACTTGCGAATTTCATCACAGCCTTCGGCAATTTGATGAAAAAATTCCAAAAATTCGTCTTTGTGGAATAAAGACCGATCGATCCCAGATGTTCTGAAATGAAGAATGAACAGCAGTTTAGAGAAATGTTTTTAGGAGAGTTTACTCGCAAATTTGATCGAACCCTCTGACAATTTGATGACAAAATTCCAAAAATTCGTCTCTGTGGAATAAAGACCGATCGATCCCAGATGTTCTGAAATGAAGAATGAACAGCAGTTTGGAGAAATGTTTTCAGAAGAGTTGACTCGCAAATTTCATCGAACCCTTTGACAAATTGATGACAAAATTTCAAGAATTTGTCTCCGTGGAATATAGACCGATCAATTCGAAATGTTCTGAGAAGAAAAATGAATATCACTCCAGAGGAACGTTTTGAAAGAAACGTACTTGCGAATTCCATCAAAGCCTTCGGCAATTTGATGAAAAAATTTTAAAAATTCGTTTCTATGGAATAAAGACCGATCGATCCGAAATGTTCTGGAATGGAAAATGAACAGCACTCCGGAGGAAAGTTTTCAAGAAGCGCATAAGTGACATTATGTCATTATAGTGTAAAACTGATGTCAAACACCAATATTTCTATTGAACTTCATCCGGATTCCGATACGCTGCACCCAGGGAAGCTTCACATCACACGGAGAAAAAAGTATTGCTGGCATAACAAGCAGGTCTATCATCATCACTGTAAAAAGGGAGACCTAATATCATATTGATTTGATGACTGAATTCAAGGCGCAGCCAAAAGTAGAACCATTAATCTGAAATTCAGCATGAATGAAAACTGGTTTGATGGGATCTAGTACTGGCTTGAAAGTCAGTCAATGATCCAGCTGAAAACAATCTGTTAGAGATAAGGTGAAAAAAAATCATCTCCACGAGAATTGAACGTGGGTCGTCAGGTTCAGACGCCGACGCTCTGTCACTCCACCCATTGAAGGTTGATTGCGTAGTCAGACATTTTTGGCGTATATCAACTTGCACTCATATACCACACAAGTTCAGAAACAATTTGTGAAGAATTCAATTGGAAGTTGAAGGTTTCAATAGAGTGGCTATGATTCGCATGTGAATATGCATTAATTATTTTTCACAATATATTGAACTGATGAAATAAAAATAAATAACCAATCAACAAGATCGTTCGTGTCAGATACAAATTGTGTTGGTTATGAATAAGTGTTCGAATGATAATTATCAAGATGTACAGGGTGTCTCATTGTAATTTTTATATCGGAATCACTCAAAAACAAGGAGTTTTGGAGGAAAATGTTTCGAACAAAAATTGTGAGATTCCGAGGGGGACATCTGATGGTGACCTTGGCTCCGCCTTGGATCTCAACTCCAAGGTCATCCAGAGGTCAACTTTTGTTCTCAAATAAAATCCCCCATTTTTTACTGCAGATTCAGATTTGACGTTGAAAAACAAGAAACTTTTACCTGAATCATTTTCCCGAATTCCGCACAGATGGCGCTCTAATCGATGAAAAATGAGTTTTATGAAACACTCGTATTGCTTTCTGTGTGAAACGACATTTAACTCTCCAGTGTTTTTTTTTCAGCTTCTGAGGATTACCATCGCCATTAGAGTTACCCAATGTGCACCACGAGGAGGTTGAGCGATCGGATTTTGCACATCTTTGTGGCCCGGGAAATTTGATGAAACCCCATAAGTAAAAATCCAAAGTGGTAAGATCCGGAGACCTAGCTGGGATTTTCCATCGACCAATATTGACAATTACGTCTGTTCTTAGTCCCGTTACTGTGAATTGTTGCCAAATACAAGTACACAACAATACTTGTGTTCATCATGAACAAGAAAGTTCATCCTAGAGCATCGTTCACAAACATAAGTGAAACGGAATGTTAGTATCTTTCATTCATTCACGAATTCTTTTTGATATACGATTCAAACTTGAAGAAGATCTTTGATCAGTGTTGTGGAGGTCTCAATACCATGGATTATTCTTGGGGGAAATACTTGATGTCCTCCTGATACTAGGAGAATGTCGACGTAATTACGCTGTAGCATCAAGATTGTATGGAAAGGGTATCCAAATAGACGCCAGCCTTCACTTCAGGCGATACGCTCGATAGAAAGATGAGTTAGAAGAATGAATATCACACGAGTCAGAAGGCGTTATGATGGAAATCGTATGGATGCACGCTCAGTAGCCGTTTTAGGGATGGTGCACCTGAATCCTCACGTTAGTACCAGAGAAATCCAGCACCAATTAGGTATCCCAAGATCAACGGCACACCGCATACTGAGATCTGGTAAATATCATGCTTACCACATTACATTGGTGCAAGCATTAAGTGAAGATGATCTTAGACGTAGGGTTGAATTCGGTCAATGCGCCTCGGAGTAACCGCCTGGTTTTCTCAATTACGTGATGTTTAGTGATGAGGCAACATTTCACAGTAACGCTGTTATGAACAGACATAATTGTCATTATTGGTCAATTGAAAATCCCAGATGGCATCGACAAGTTGACAATCAACATTGCTGGACTCTGAATGTGTGGTGTGGGATTTTGAATGGTCAGATCATTAGTCCTTATCTCTCCCAACAAACTGTTAGGAAGGGAAATGATCTGCAATTGATTCGGGACAAATTACCAAGGATGTCGGAAGATGTGGATCTCTACACACGGAACAGAATGTGGCTTCAACATGATGGGGCACCACCTTATAACGCTGCAATTGTCAGAAATTTCTTAAACGCATCTTACCCACAAAGATGGATTGGTCGCGGTGGATACGTCGCCTGGCTCGCTAGGTCTTCGGATCTTACCCCTTTGGATCTTTACTTATGGGGTTTCATCAGAGATGTAGTTTATGAAAGACCACCAACGACCAGAGATGACATGATACGCCGAATACGAACTGTCTGCTGAACAATTCCACGTCATGTGCTTTTGTCGTTAGAACCACATTTTCAGAGACGGATCAGGTTATGCCAACAGGTCAACGGGGAAATATCGAACATTTGATACGGTGAATCTTCATACATATTGCAGAGCGTTTGTCGTGAAAAATTACACACCTCTACAGTCCAGACAATCGGCCCTTTTCAGGGCCACAAAGATGTGCAAAATCTGATCGCCCAACCTCCTCGTGCTGCACATTGGATAACTCTCATGGCGACGGTAATCCTCAGAACCTGAAAAAAAACACTGGAGAGTTAAATGTCGTTATACACAGAAAGCAATACGAGTGTTCCATAAAACTCATTTTTTATCGATTAGAGCGCCATCTGTGCGGAATTCGGGAAAATGATTCAGACAAAAGTTCCTTGTTTTTCAACGTCAAATCTGAATCTGCAGTCAAAAATGGGGGATTTTATTTAAGAAACAAAAGTTGACCTCTGGATGACCTTGAAGTTGAGATCCAAGGCAAAGTCAAGGTCACCATCAGATGCCCCCCTCGGAATCTCACGACTTTTGTTCGAAACATTTTCCTCCAAAACTCCTTGTTTTTGAGTTATTCCGATATAAAAATTGAAATGGGACACCCAGTATATCATCAATATACATATATTCATTCAATTTGAGAAACTCGCGACAGTTGAACGGAAGCAATATTTGTTGTATTGGCGAAACAAAATATTCATTTGATCCAAGTATTTTGGATTCTGTTTATAATTGGTTTCTTCATCTTGAAAATCATAATGATATAGTCTTATTTTCAGCCTAATAACTATTTGAATAGGTTTGATACTTTTTCAAACCATACCGACTGAAAACGAGTCTACTTTATGAACTAACATAAGTAACATAAACTAAATAACATTTCAGATGCATTCGTCTGAATTCAGTCCTTGTCTTGAGATTGAATCAATATAATAGCTCAATTCAAAACACTTCTGGGAATAAGACATCGATGAATGTAAGCCTTTCTTCTTGCGCACGCACTGTTATGAAATCGACTCACATTCTGGTAGCTCAAGCTACTTAAGGAATCGTGCAAATGGGGACTCCATAAGATATACAGTTTACAACCTCTTCTCCCTTGCTTGAGGTATCATTTCAATCTGAAATCACAATCGTTGGACTTTATTTCTGGCTGGAATTGAGCTATTCTTCTTCTCAGGGTTGAAAAAGAAAGCATTCGCTTGTACTTCACCTGCTGAGTGATGCGGGAAGGAGTACGAAATTTGCAAACGCACTTCTCGAAAAAGTCCTTCTGAAGTGCTGTTCATTTTTCATTTCAGAACATTTCGGATCGATCGGTCTTTATTCAATAGAGACGAGTTCTTCAAATTTTGGCATGAAATTGCCAAAGGCTTTGATGAAATTAGCAAGTACACTTTTTTGAAAACGTTCCTCCGAAGCGATCTCCATCCTTCTTTTCCGAAGATTCAGAATGGACCGGTGTATATGCCACGGAGACAAATTTTTGAAATTTTCTCATCAATTTGTTGGAGGGTTTGATGAAATTTGCAAGTAAACTCTTTTAAAAACATTTCTCTGAACTGTTGTTCATTTTCCATTTCAGAACATTTCGTATCGATCGGTCTATATTCCACGGAGACAAATTCTCGAAATTTTCAATCACTTTGTCAAAGGGGTCGATGAGATTTGCAGCTAAAATAATGTTGGAATATCAGTTTGTTGAAACCAGATTATTTCCAACAAGTGTTTCAAAGCGTCAATCCAAATACAAACGATTTCGGACGTGTTCCCTCACAGCACCACAGTTCAGAATGAATTCATAATGAATTCTTTTGGGACTATAAGAATTCAAAAAGAATTCTTTATGAATTCATTCTGAACTGTGGTGCTGTGAGGGTTTGTATCCACATTCAATTTCCAATCAAGAATTACAAATAAATCTCACGATTTTCATTGGTACATTGATGTAGTCAATCCGGATGGAAGTCATTTACTGTGATTTGTAAATTAATTCCATTGAGATTCGAATTCGTAAAATCCCATAGGATCTGATAGCATTCTATATTCATTTCTATTTGCAAACTCCACGTATTTGTCGAGGTATTTACTCATTGAAACTATTGAGAACTCGTATTTGTATTTATTGGTATTTACAAATTTGGGAAATTCCAATTGAAACCAATAGACTTCTATCGGAAAATAGTGTGTTATTGTCACAGCATTTCCAAGTATTTTCTGATAAAAATTTCAATCAGTAGTTACTGATCGGATATCATAGAAAGTGATAAGAAAATGCTGATCAGTTACAGTCGAAAACATTTTGGAGTTATCTCATCGATACATATGGATTTCATACTGTACAACCTTATAAAAACGGATTGCTATGTGGCCTATGGAAAACCCTCATGGGTGCCAATAAACAAGGTTCATCAGCAATTTATGTTGAGTACGAATTATTTGTGAAATCCTCATCCAATCCAATCGAATTTTAATCGCAATTGCATATAAATTTCAATCAATCCTGCGACCTCATACATACTTACACTTTCCGATAGGTTTCCTACAATGAATTGCGGATAAAAATATAATAGTGGTAAATCCAGATAAAATCCCATCAAGTGTCTATCTGGACTTTTGTCAGTGCAGATAGACATCATAGAAACCGATAGATTCCCTATCGGAATCCATGGGATTCTATTGGGTATTTCGGACAGGGATTCGTTTCGTGTAACCAGAACTGCAAAGCCTCCCGGATGAAGCTGCTCCAATCGCAAACAGTGTGAGCGCTGCAGTTCAGCTCATTCTGTAGAAAGTCTTGGTGAGGCGGATTCAACAATAGAAATTGAGCAATCAATCCACACGCACTAGTCACCGGTAAATGAATATTGGTGAACCACATATTCTTCCTCCAAGATTGGCGAAAATTACATGTAAGCCTAATAATCTTGTGTCCACGCTTCTCGCTGCGGACACGTTGGCACCTAAACTCCAATCTTCTGCTAGACAGCATGTCGGACATTTCACCTCCGAAAAAATAGCGTTATGTTTCTGTAAAAACTCTACTGTACGCTCTTCATCGTTAAATAGCAGGATTGCTTCCTTCAAGTTGAGCACACACGATTCGCACGTCATTTTGCAAGTCGCAAACCTAGGAGTCCTCCAAAGTGTTACGAGCACTTATATTATACACTGCGGAACTGAAAGATCGATCTACTTCGTGTAGGAAATATTTCGTTCAATTGTGTTAGTTGTCGTAGTACTGAAATAATTTGAAGAAACAGTACGATCGTTGCAAAGAAGACCTGCGGAACCGGTAATCGAAGACAAAATTACTAGACTTCAGCAGGAACTAACGTACGGGTGCCTAATTTCTGCGACTGATGATTGTGTTGTCTGCAATGATCGTACTCGCGTGCACTTGTGTCGTGAATTGGTACTAGGAAACGGCGGAGTACGAAGCACAGGCTGGTGTGGAATGTAAATATTCGTTGCGCGTGATTGTTGTCGTTTGTGCACAGGCCAACTATAACTTTTTTTATCTTACACTTGACTAACTGATCTGCGAGGTTTGCAGTGGTGAAATATACACAGAGCTGGGCAAGTATTTGAAATACAATTATCCTACATACCCACTGGAATTGAATCCATTGTTGAATATCTTAGATCTGAACTATATTTCCTTCAATATTCTGGATTTGAAGTACTCCCTTCAAAATCTCTTGTATTGAATACATTAAACATGGGAGAACCAGTCAAAATACTTGGAACAATGTATTCGAAATACAAAATACAAAATACTTTGGAAAACACGTTGGAAATTTGTGTTCCTCGATTGGAAAATACAAACTGTTGTGGAAAATATACTTCGTACCCAACATCGTGAAGGGAATGTGTATTAAATTCAAGATATTGAATCCTGATCCTATTCCCTGTACCTTTTTCGCCGAATTGTATTTCAAATACTTGCCCAGCCCTGATTATACATTCATACAATTCAATTCTTTTCGCGCAGCTTCCGTTTAGAATTTTCAACACGTCCGTTGTTTCTTTGGTGGTAATTATTTTTCGCCTTCGGAAATTCTTCACGTTTTATTCAACTGTAGTCTTGAGTTCATTAAAACCAGATTTTGGAATTCCCTGCATATTTTGTTAATGAATGAACGAATGACGTGGAAAAATCTTCAATTTCCGGTATTTGAGCTTGTATTTTCCAAAAAAAATCATGCTGGGAAGTTACTATTCAGCAAAATAATTGTACATTTTTTGACTGAACAGAAATGATTCGAATCATTATAAATCTGATCATTCTAAGCATTTGTATGAACGAATTTGATTAAGGAATCAGTAGTTGGAATAATTCTGTATATAAAAATGAAGTTCTTATTTTCAGTTTCTTGGAATCATCCTGAGGAACATTATCAGTGGCGGAATGAAGCTGAAAACTGATATTCATCATTGTTATAAATAATTTTATGAACAAATCATCAACTCAGAGGTGTTTTGATGGAAGGGAAAGTGTTTTGTTTCAGTTTTTATACAGAGTTATCATTAAAGTTAAAATTTATAATTGAATTTGAACAAAATTCAACATCACCCATTGTGATTAACAATTTCACAAACCGATGTGTGATTGAGGAATTTTTGAATGGGAAAGAAATTTTGATCTGGTATTATATTTATTGAGAATCATCATGAATACTTATACCTAGTGAATGGCTCGCATACGAAATTGATATTCATGAGTATGAGGAACAATCTTGTGAACAGAATATTTGAGTACGGACAACCATACAGTTTCCTCAGTGAATACATCAAACATATTCTTAGCTTTTGCAATTGTCTATTTTTCCGAGTTCCTTAGACATTCACAGAAAGATTCATTTCACAAGATTCTCAGAGGTAATTTTCCGTGTAGGTTTCCATCACAAGGTTTCTCAGTTCAACATTTGTTCATAAAATTGTTGAGGACATTCGTGAATATCAATTTCATATGAAATCCATTTAGTAGCTATGAGTATTCATGGTGACTCTCAATAAATAGTACGAGATCAAAATTTCTTTCCCATTCAAAAATTCCTCAATTACAAATTGGTTTATAAAATTGTTGATCACAATAACTGATGTTATGTTTTGTTCAAATTTCATGACAGATTCTGACTGTAATGATCACTGTGTATTATAACTGAAACAAAACACTTTTCCCCCCATCAAAACATCTCTGAGTTGGTAATTTGTTCATGAAATTGTTGATAACAACGATGAATATCAGCTTTCAGCTTCATACCTCCACTGATAATGTTCCTCAGGATTACTCAAAGAAACTGAAAATATAACAAATTATTCCCACTAATGATTTCTTCATGAAACTTGTGTATAAAAATGCGTATGATGATCGAATTTGTAATTATTTGAATTGTTTATGTGCAACCAATCTATTCTGCAATCATTTTGCTGAATAGTAACTTTTCAGCACGATGTGTTTTCAGACAATACAAGCTCAAATACCGGGAATTGGAGATTTTTCCACGTTATTCGTTCATTGAGGTATTAACAAAATGAGCAGGGAATTCCAAAATCTCGAACGAAAGTTTTCTTAATAATTCAATTCTGACCATTTAAAAGAAATAATCAAAATCGGTCAAGAATTACGAACGGTGGTAGATTATCAACACCTATATTCCTAATTTTCCGTAATGTGCGACATCGGCAGCTATTTGGGTCTGTGTGAGAGAAAAATGTACTTTCTGACCGTCTGTTGAAATTTTACAGAAGGGCGAGGTATATTTTTTCTTCAATAAAAACCTAAATATATTGCGAAAAACAAAAAATCACCCCGATCAGACAATAATTGAGCAACCTAGAATACTTTTGAATATTGTTGAATTTTCTTTCAAAACGTTCCTCTGGAGTGATATTCATTTTTCTTCTCAGAACATTTCGAATCGATCGGTCTATATTCCACGGAGACGAATTTTTGGAATTTTGTCATCAAATTGTCAGAGGGTTCGATCAAATTTGCAAGTAAACTCTTCTAAAAACATTTCTCCAAACTGCTGTTCATTCTTCATTTCAGAACATCTGGGATCGATCGGTCTTTATTCCACAGAGACGAATTTTTGGAATTTTTTCATCAAATTGCCGAAGGCTGTGATGAGATTTGCAAGTACACTTTTTCAAAAACGTTCCTCCGAAGTGATATTGATTCCTCTTCTCAGAAGATCTTGAATCAATCGATCTATATCTCACGGACACGAATATTTGGGAAATTTTCAATCGACTCGGACCAGTACTTGGTCAAATCCGCGAGTGCATTTTGAAACATTGAGGATATTGATCACATGACGATGTAATGACATAAAACATAATAATTGGATGTGAAATTGAATTGTTCACCAGAGAAATGATAAAAAAAAATGCAATGTCTCCACACAGAATCGAACTCGACTGTTCCTCCGCAAGACCCATGTCTTTTGCCGCTAGGCTATGGGTTGTTATAATATTCGCAATCACATATTCCCTCCATGAAGTGATACAGCGAAGGAAAGAGACCAAAGATGTGTGAAATGATGAAATATCAATTTGAATGCTCAAATCTAATTATTCAGTTCATTGAAAATAATTTGCACTCAATTGATTGAATATCAGTCTCATTCTGTTGATATTTCATCTGATAATCGATGTCGATTTGATCATCCTCATTGGAATATCATAGTGATTCCTGAATAATTATTTGATCAGGGAAAAATTATGGAATTCACCGCAGGATATTCATCATAGATCCCCAACTATCCAAGAATTTTTCAACCATCGATTGATTGACAATTCTATTAAAATTCATTGAAAAATGATCAAGATTTGAGAAAATTATTAAAAATGCGTAACTATGAAAAAATTTCCATAGAATACATATAGGTGTTCTTGAAAGCTTCCCCGCATAGCACAAATGTCTCAGTAATATCTCCAGAATATTCTGACAATATTACAATGTCTCCAGAATATTCTGGAGATATTACTGGGACATTTGTGCTCTGACAATATTACAATGTCTCCAGAATATTCTGGATATATTACTGAGACATTTGTGCTATATGGGTCATGATCAGTCATAAGAAGAACCAATAATCTTCTAAAATTCATGAAAAATAAATAATAATTGAAAAATTATTCACTTATATCAAATTCCATCCAATTGAATGATGAGATGCATCAAATCTATATTTTATCGTGATAATTCAATAATCAGTATTCAACTGGCTCTTGAATTGAAAAAAAAACCAAAAAAAATTTCGAAGGGCCCCGGCCGAAAATTGCCCGGGGCGCCGGGTAAGTCAGTTCGATACTGATTACAATAAAATTGTCGCCTGGGGAAGAGAAAGCGGTGAAACTTTTCCGTAATCTGACCGCGTGGGCTTCAAATTTCTTCCGATCTTGCACGGAGTTAGCCGATCGCAAAACATATTGAGAGGACAAAGACCGACGGATAGTTGGTGTAACATCTAAAATCAAGTGGAACAACTTGATTCATGAAAAAAACAATGAGCATACATGGCAATATTCATTAGAAACTAGGACTGGGATCATCCGTATATCCGGATATCTGGATATTCGGTTGATTATCCGGATGTATGGATATGGTCCGGATATCCGGATACTCGGATGCATTATCCAGATATTCGTGGATCCGAATATCCGAATATCTGAAATAGACATAATGTATCCACTTGATAGGAAAGCGATAGCAATTTTGTAAGAAGATGATGGTCTGAATTTTAATATGTGTGATCAGGATGTTTTAGTTTCTTTAGTTTCCGAAGAGTCATTTCAAAAATTTGTGAATTCTTCGGGAGTGATTTAAAAACTCCTAATATCGTTCAGGTATTTACTGCCGGTTCTGGAAGAGGCAAAACAGATTGCCTACATATTGGAAGTTCTTTTTAGTGAATTCCAATTTCCTTCAAATCAGTATTAGAGTATCGTAATTTTTAGTTCAAGAGTTATCTGGAAATTAGAATGGAATTGAGAAAATCATTTGCGCTGATGTTGTGCAAAAACAATGAATGTAATGGTTGAAGTCGACTTCATACAAACCGTAGTATTCAAATCTCACCTTCGAACTTACAAAAAGCCAGACCCTTTAATAACTCCCGATGGCTTTGAACAAGGCTAAGGAGTAGGAATTAGTGCTTCCACAATACGAGACGATACGATATTTTCTGAAATATTGTCTTGTTCTCGAAAAATATGAAAATAATGATATCGTCTTGTTCGTGAATGGTTCTCGTAATGAATCATCTTGATCTTGTCTTGACAATACCTCAAGAATATTGATCTTGTCGATGAATTCTCAGAATTTCATATGTTTAAGGAAATATATAAATATAAATACATGTTTTACAGTGACACTACTGGTGAAAGTTTATTGCTCCAGCAATGAAACTCACTATCTTCACAGTGGAACAACATTTCTCTGATTGAATTGAGTGAGAGAGGAAACGCAACATTACAGAGGATCCCTGTTACGTCAAAACTATTAGGAATTTCAGTTTCTTCGCAACTTTCGATAGTTAAAGGAAAGCATCGAATCATCTAGTCCGATGTTCCCTTTATTACCCCACTTTAGCTAGAATAGGATCTAGACAAGGACTGGGGAAAGGATATCTATTCAAAAATACTAAAAATTTATGCTGAAATGTATAATATTTATATTCTTAATGAAGTGTTTCACAATTGTAGTGTTTAAGAAGTTGAGTCTAGTGTATATGTGTGAATGAATTTAAGGTAAATCTTCTTTTACTATAGAAATTTGTACAATCAAAGAAATTTAATAATTATTTCCTCTGAGGGTTTCTCAGTAAGAGTTCTAATAGACATGCATTTGTTGTGAAATTCAATCTGTTAATTTAATCTACATCTGACAGTAAGTGAATTCTGAAATAATTATAATTTTTCTAATTCGATTTTTAGTCTTTCTGAGGTTTTTTCATCCTCGACTAAGTTTTCTAAAAATTTATTTAAGTATTTTCCTTTAGGAGGAAGGTCGTTTTTCTTGATCCTCGACTGCTTCTTCTTTATTCGTCTTTGACACCCATTGATTCGAGCTTGCAAAGCTCTGATTCTTTCTTCAATATATCCTTCCACTGAAAGGAATAAACACAGAAAAAACAATCAATTCGATATTCTAATTGATTAATGCAATAAAACTTCAATTTCTTCAAAGCTAACTGTTTTTGTATATTCAATAATTTTATCGAGATATCAAAGAATTCAGATTTGAGGATCTTTACAAATTCAGAACTATAAAAAAAAACTATGTATGTATATATGTATATATATATATATATTCAAAAATTTTGAATCAATCGAGTGAACTTCCTTGCTACTTTCTGTTTCAACTATTGGGGTCCAACAGTGTCTCTAGAATCACACTGCTTCAGAGTTACCAATAGTCTAACAGAATCTCGAAGTTGGTTGGAAATTCACTCTAATAACAATAATTTAAAAAAAAAAAAATTATTACACACAACAATCATGGGAATAAATCCACTTACTTTTGGATGAATCTTAGCAGGAATGTGAAACAACTGGAATTTGCACTGTACTAAATCTTTATCTGAACTCTGAATTTAGACTTTTCACTTCAACTTGAACGAGAGATTTTAACTTTTTGTAAAACGATCAAAATGAGAGTTTTTAACCTTTTGAACAAAACGATCAAAACAAGAGTGTGAAGCTGTTGCAATTTTTGCTTAGTTGTCACCTCGGTTTCTTTTTGGTGATGGAAATTTTTAGTGGTAGGAAAAATAGGGGTTGTCTTGGCAAGATTTTAGAAGTATAGAGGAGATTCAGATTGGCTGGAAAACTACCTGAATAGGTGGTTTCTTTCTCTTAGTCCAATAATATGAATTTAGTGAAGTGGGTGGGTCATTAGTGAAAATTCGTCCTTTCCAGTATTGAGACCTCTTACCCTTCCAATACTTTCTCAATATTTCATCTTTTTCTATCCATGTTTCTTTCCTTTTTCATCAACAAATGCATGTATTCTTATATGAATTCTAATGTTCTTAGATACAATTTCCTTATAATGTTAATTAAGAGTTTGTGTTAATATTACAACTATTATATTCAGTTGTCTTATGCATAAATTTTATATTTGTTTATTTAATTATTCTCAGTCTGTCAAGAGAAATTCTTCTCCTTGAAAGGTGTAATATGATAAAATGAAAGTTGTTCTTTGAGTGTAGAAGTTAGTATGACGATTATTCAAGATTTGTTTGGAATTTCTGAGAATGTTATAAACAATTTATTGAAAATATGATGTATGTCATATTTTTGAGATAGGTGAGCTTTTGTTTGAAAGAAAAACAAGGGAGCTTTTTCATCAGCAATGTCTGCCAAGTCTGTTGAAAATCGTTATTGTTGATTCAAATTGTTAATAACAACTTGTATTAACAATTGTTAAAATCTCAAACAACGTCTACTCTTTTTGAAGTTGAGGGAATGTGTTAGTAGTAGTAAAAAGGAAGAGTTTATTAAAATTCGATATTGTTGATTTTCAATTGTTAATAACAATTTATTAACAATTGTTAAGATCTCTGATAGCAATGGGTTTTTCTTGAGAACAGAAAAGATTCGGCTGGTATAAAAAAAAAAAGGAGAATTGTGAAAGATTGTTATTGTTAGCTTCATTTGTTAATAACATTTATTAACAAATGTTGCTGTTACGATAAAAAATAGTTTTTCCTGAGGTGGCAAGAATTTCATTAGTGATAGAAGAAGGTACAAATTGTTAGAAAGAGTGTTTGTTGGTTCAAATTGTTAATAACAATTTGTGTTACAAGCTTTCTTAAACCAACAATTTTATGTGTGGGTAAATTGAAATATATGCCCAGTATTCAGCCAGCTGAATTTGAGTTCAGCAGCAAATTCGTATTTACCGTTGAGTTTTATTCCTAAAAAAAAAGGCATCCATCTATTGATGTATTTTCACTCTTGTATTGGCGAGCATCATTTTCTATTGAGAAGAGTTTATAGACTGTTGGTATCAAAAGAAAAGATTCAAGTACTCGAAAAGGTGTAGGCTTTTAATTTTACGATACTTTTCATGCAGATTTTATCTATCATTGTCGCGTCTCTACTGGGTTTCTCTATTTGAGATTTCTTGTTTGTTCCGGATTTACTTTCACTGAAATTGAAGGGTATTCTATGGTATCTTACTTCATTGGTTTAATCCTGTGTCTTCCGTTATGTTTCACAAGGTACGTGCGATCGCATGCATAACTTTCGGTACTTTCCGAACGGGTTCGGAATAGTTCGGCAAGCATGTTTTACTCTCATGCATTTTGTAAGGAGAGGAAAAAAATCATCGGGAAAGAAATTGTGGGGGGTGATGATGTGTATATACAGTGGGAAAAAAGTAAGGATGGAAATCGAGTAGGACTTCTTTTCTATGTTCGCGACTGTATTTATGTTGGAAGAAAGGTAAGGAAGAAGTGAAAACGGAGATTAAAAGAATTTGATGCTTGCTGCAAAGTTCGCAACTGAATATTTTATTTCAGCGTGGAAATAAACGTTTTTCTTTTTCATTGGCACTTGGTTGGGCCAGCATTGGCAATCCATTCAAGACCAATTGAACAGGTAAGGGAGATAGAGAAAGATTTATCGAGAAACTGACGGTCGGTAGCCGATGCTTCGTCAATTGGGGCCAAATCGGGGCCAAATCGGGGCCAAATCGGGCAGCCAACTTTCAATTTTTGTTTTAAAAAGAAAAAAAAAATTTTAATTTCAAAGACAAATCCATATAAAAAAAATAACGTCCACGTTACATCCCTCCACGGAGAGAAAAAATTTGCTGACGCAGCAAATGGAGGTATTATATATAGAATAGCAAAATTTTTTGCTGACCTAGCTGAAAATTTGCCATAACAGCAGTCGTGTTAGCTACAACAGCAATTTTTCAGCTGTGGCAGCAGAAAATGTTCGCTCTGCCAGCAAATTTTCAGTATTATATACAGAACAGCGAACAAATTTTGCTGAGATAGCTAACATTTTTTGCTGCCACAGCTGAAAATTCGCTGTCGCAGCTAACAAGATTGCTGGAACAGCAAATAGTTTGCTGTCACAGCAAGGAATTCGCTGCTCTGGCAAAAGGAACCCAGAAAAAGTAGATTTCGCTGCCACAGCGAATTCCTTTTTCTCCGTGTTTTGTCCACGTTGCCTCCACGCAGATGCGACGTGA
Organism: Gonatopus flavifemur; assembly: GCA_018340375.1. Taxonomy (NCBI): domain Eukaryota; kingdom Metazoa; phylum Arthropoda; class Insecta; order Hymenoptera; family Dryinidae; genus Gonatopus; species Gonatopus flavifemur. The sequence goes on from JAFFJZ010000013.1 coordinate 1,277,853, forward strand.
AAGCGGTAGGTGTGCTGGTAGGGTAGTGCACTTCTCCTAGATATAGAGTACTTATTATACTACAAGTTCATGAGATTTGAACGAAAAAGACAGCGGATTTCGAATATTGCTCACTGTTTGATCGTAGCACCTGTAGCAGAGCAATTCGTCGCACACCACAATTACACACTGTCATTACACGGCAATTAGAGAGTGGGGATCGAAGATATTCCATACCTTTGGCTGTCAATCCCTTCCAAGTTCGATGGGTCATGACACTCTTGGAGCAACGGGTGTGTGTTCTCATCGATTATCTTTCCATGTGTGAAGTATTTGGTGGAATTAGTTTTCATCTCCTCGTGATCCGCTGTGATTACATTATCTTCGAATTCCTCTGGGAATACGCCGTTATCGAGTGTTAATTCTTGACGCGGGTCCTCATCTTGGGCATCTTCTGCTGGACACCTTCAAATTCTATCGTCGATCGTCACCGGACCAGGAAATCTCCCCCGACTTTTTCACGGTGCACCGCAACGGTTATATGTATGAGTGAGTGAATGACGCGTGAATGTTGGCCAGATTCATTTCTCCATTTCGGGTCTTTAGGATGGGGTACTTGTGTACCTTTCAACTGACCCATCTTTGTAAATTCCGTTATAGGGAGTTTATTCCTTGGAGTTTATATTAAATTGTTATTCGTGAATTATAGTGTTGGAACTAAACACTCGTCCTTTTTTCTCCTTTTCTAAACAAGAAACGAGACGGAATCTATTCCCTCTTCCTTCAATCTGCAGTCCGCTCCTTATCTGTATTTTATATCTTTCAGTCACTACATCGAGTCGATGGATTTGTCAGCTAATTTAATTTTCTCAGTTTTCTCATCAATTGAGAAGTCCTTTCAATTTCAATTGTTATTTTCTATGTCAACACGGCGAAGGTCGAACACTCACGTATTATGACATTTTGCCTTTCATGAATAATGTCCTCATACGCGGTAAATTATCAAATACCTCAACACTTGGGGCAACGGCCCAACATATCGGATCAACGGTATAAGGAACGGCAGTGAGAAGCAAAGTTATTTTCCTTCAAAGTTATCCAGTGTCTTTGTTCCTATTGCCGTACCAATTAGAATTTCAGCCCATGGTAAGGATGCAATCAATGATGCCTCATTGTCGCTGATTGACAGGAATGAATCTGATTTTAGTGATTCAGGTAAAGTCGTTGATGACCATCCCACAGTTAATCCAAAAGAAAATATGGTCAAGTTGGCTGAAACGTTCAAGAATCGAGCAAAATCAACATTGTACTTTGACACAGTTCTAATGTAAATCCAATTCGGAGACAAACAATACCTATCAGAACACATATTACGTAGTAGTACATAATTAATAAATGAAACGATAAAGAATTTGGTATACAAAAATTTTCGTGTGGTTGTATCTTCGAAGCAACTACTCGCAAATGGGAATTCACAACTCATGTTCATCATCCTCAATTTGAGGAAATAATAACTCCCACCAGTCATAATGATGTCACGTCTGCTGATTATAGCCAACAGATAATCAAGGGTGAAACGATGTTCGTGGTTTGCTCTGATACAGGAGCACATTCACTACGGGTGTCAATTTTGAATACGATAGGATACCTTAATAGCGTTTTTTAAATACCCAAATAACCTGATCATGAGGAAAAAACTAAATCTTCGGCTCATGTTTTCCGTGTCAAAAAAATCCAGGTGGTTCCGATAAGAGCCGATGTGTAAATCCCTGGGAACCCATGGGGACGGAGAAAAATGCAGCTCGGAAGGATAGTAATCTTTAATAGAAAATTGGAGAATATTTCTTGAAATCTAAGAAAGTTCGTAATAAACATAGAACGGTTGAGATTTCTCTCGAATATTGCTCGAAAAACAATGAAAACTTATCAATACTCAACAAATCATAAAAACAAATATGAAGTTTCCAAAAGTCGCGCATGAAATTTCACGAAGTGAATAACAAAATCCTGTAATTTGAAAATAAGATTTCAAAATTTCGTTACTTACTTTGTAAAATTACAACTTTCACCTACAGCATATCGTGATAAGAATTCATGACAATAATCAATTTTTCCACAGTGTCGACGAATTCAATCGTTCTACATAGAAAATTCACCAATTCGTATGTTGGTAAATCGTATCGATTATACCGATCAGCTGATCGTATGAGCGCCCTCTGCAAGCACCTTCCTCACTTGTTCTGTTATGACGCTCCTGAATGACTGATGGATCCACCTCATAATTAGTCAACTTTAATTAATTATATCTCGGGAATTATGCGTCGGAGAGCATTGTGCAAAAGGACAAATCGTTTTAGAATTTCATCAGGAATCTACTCCCAAAAAAGAGTGCGGGAATTTTGAATCACCCTGTATAGTGACGGCTGGCGTGGCAGTAGTGTAGTCTCGCAAAACAAACATATGAGCTCTGTTTATTTACTATCGTCTTTCAGTCTGAGAGGGATAGAAACTCTCCTGCCTATTTTAAAATACGGTTGGAAGAGTTTCTGTTTCTGTCTTTCTTAAACTCCCGCCATATACGGGCTCGGTCTATCCATACTACGTCTCTGTTATTTAACATTGTTTGTATATCTAAATATACAGTATATATAGATATACAAAGTTCATAACCAACACTGCAATAATTTACTGTAAAATCTGTCCTCACTGCGCATTGGTGATTTTGATAATACAAGATCGAGATTTAGTCAAGATCTTGACCAACTGATCTCGACGATACGCTTTTCTCGATTGGTACATATTGTTCTTGTCTTGAATGCTATTTTACGCATCTCGTCTCGATATTGTCTCGATTTCCAAGACAAGACAAGACAAGATCAATAATTTCTCGAATCTCGCGGAAGCACTAGTAGAAAGTGGGGTAATTCACCACGGGAAAGATTTCATGTGCAAGGTACGTTCGAAAATCTGTATAATTGTGATGGCTAGTATATTGACGGGTAAAAAATGACCCAATTCTCTTATGTCTCCTTGATTTTTCCCTGATTCTCGTATTCGCTGAACACCGCGTGAATAAAGTTACCCACACAGCACATAATATTGCAGCATTATTGCGGCAATGTCATTTTGTATGTTGTAATATTGCAAAGTGATATCGCTGCGATATTTCTACAATTTCTTATGTCCGCGGTTTTCAATCATGGTAATATTACAGCTATATGCAGTCATATTGTCGTGATATTTGGAGAGTACATGCAAGAATGTCAAATATCTGAGAAAATTACGTTATACTGTAAAATGAAATAACAAAATAAAACATTTCAGTCGAATAACTGTGATATACCAAATGTCACATACATTTTTGAACCACCTTCAGTCACATCAGTATTCCAATATTCTAGCGCAGAGCGTATCAATCGTTTCTTTCCCATAAAGACCTCACGTATATTCATGACCTTACTCATATTTGTATCTTTTACACAGAAAAAAAGAATACTTGCAGCAGCTACTCGTGGAGTCGATTTTCGACCATCTACGAAAAATAGATACGGCAACTACTTAATAGATGAGACAAATACTTCATTAGGTGAGTGAAATAATACGATGGTCACGTCAAATAACTTGTCGTTTGTCTAAACTACTAAGTAGTTGCCGTAACTATTTTTCGTAGATTCAACAATCAAAGTGTTGTTTAGCGTATAATAAAAATATGTACATATGATGTAAAAAGCAATATAACATATGTAGATGTAAGATTCCATGTGGAAATGGAAACATGGGCCGCTACTGGCTCAGTACTGCTGCCAGAGTTGCCAGCACTGGCAAATCCAAACTCACCACTACAGGGTCAGTTGAATCAATGATACTGATTGATAACTAGCTAGTCGAAATGATAACATCATGTAACGTACAGATCAGTATGACATTTACACTCGGGTCGGTACTGGCATTCTAAGTGAACTTGCGGTGATAGAACTTTGGCACTTCACAAAGACCAGTTGTTTTGTCAATACTGGAACAGAAGTCAAAAAATGATGTTTTGTATCAGGCGCAGTACTGGCATTTCAACCTTGCCAGTACTCACACTGTACCATTGGGCAAAGAAAAGTTTGTTGAAAAGGTTGAAGAATTCTAACAAAATTGTGTAGTCCGGGAGTTTACGAGCACTTGTTGGACGAATCTCAATGCAATCGATAATAAATTTATGAAAATGATGCAATTTAATCGGATTATCCGGATTTTCCGATTATCCGGATATCCATGAAATCCGGACAACCGGATCATTTATTCGTTTCTACGAATATTCGAATATTCAGATATCCGGATATTCGAAAATTTCGGATAAAAATCCCACCCCTATTAGAAACCCTAGGTATCCTAACTGGAAAAGCTACGTTCATTGATCAAAGTGGCTGGTTTCACATGGGATGAATTGTATTGTTTGTGTAGAGGAGTTGAGAAGAATTGGGATTTTTTATAAATCATGCTGTCATGGTTGATTCAATGTGTTTTCGTCACTGATATTTTCTTGACTGTTTTAGGTTGGTGGAGGTTCAGTCATCGACACGTGTAAAGCAGCCAATCTGTACAGTTGTGATCCAGATGCGGATTTCCTCGATTACGTAAATGCGCCAATAGGAAAAGGAAAACCAGTATTAGTTGATTTGAAACCATTGATCGCTGTACCAACAACATCAGGCACAGGTTCTGAAACAACAGGAGTTTCAATTTTTGATTACCGTCCACTTAAGGCGAAAACTGGGATTGCCAACAGGCAAGGTCATAGTCTATAGAACCAAACCTTGACACCCACTCAGCATGTAATGTTACAGCCATATTACAGTATTATTTCAGCAATATGGGAGAATGACAGTAATACCGCAGCAATATTCCTGCGATACTTGTGCTGAGTGGGCATTTATTAGGAGTTCCTAGTAGGAATCAAACATATCGAGAAAGAAAACATCTTTTGATTCCCATTGAGTGACCCCAACAGAAACGACATCTCCAGACGTTTGTGGAACGTTCACGTACATTCATCAACCGTTCCTGAATGTGAGAATGTCCGTACGCTTATCAAATGTTTGTTCAATGTTCAATGTTCAATGAACGCTTGACTACCATCTTGTGATCGTGGGGAACAAAACCGTTAAAACGGGAGACAATCATCTAGGCTTCATTCAGAATTATCCTTTGCAGAACGTGTATTCAATCTCATTAACCAATGGAATCCAATGAACTGTAACTAGAGTGAGGACTATTTTCTGACACTGGGGTAGACTGAGTACGGTTGAAACAAGCCAAGTATCTTGCAAGTTGGTTGCGGGATAAGCGAACCACGTAAGGCGTGATGAATGACGGGACACTTAGATGCGTGTCCAGGCCCGTTTTTCATTTCAGTCTCTCTTCCCCCGCCCGCGCAGCAAAAAATCATATGGTAAGAGTATGGGAACAGTCTCACTCAGAGTTTTGCAAGAGTATTGGAGCAAAATCTCGCAACAGGGGGTTTTAGAACTCTCCCATACTCTTGCCAGACTTTTCATAAAATCATCATTATGGTTGATTGTATCTTGGAAAATTGACAAGATAGGAAATTTTTGATATCAGATTCGTGTTTCCGGGTACATATATATACATGTATGGACATCTCACCATCATACCTAACCATATATTTTTGTGCAAAAAATTTTCCAGCATAGTCTGTGAGGAGTATGGGGAGGTCGTAAAACCCATACTGTCGCGGAATTATGCTATAATACTCTTGCGAGACTCTCCGATACTCTCGCGAGATTTTGAGCGAAACTTTTGACGAGACTGTGCTGATACTCTTCCGATATGGTTTTCTTCCGCACGGGCGCCACTGAAAATTTGCGAGATATTTGTTTTGTGTCAACCGTCCTGTGTTTCAACTTCACACATTTTACTCTATACGGCATTCTTTTTTATTGTTGTACATTCGACTAATTTGACATATATATATATGGTTCGGTCATTATGATTTGGAATCAATAAAACCCTCGAAAATGATAGGCCATTCTAAAGGCTCGAAACGTCGGAATGATACTGAAACGATGTTTCATTAACCCTTTCTGTACCAACCCATATAGAAAAATCTAGTCTGACAAATATATGGGAAGAGTCTCGCCGAAAGTATGGCCAAAATTTGGCAATACGTAAGATTGGTTTGACGAAAACTATGGATAAGCCTGGCTGAAAGGATGGGGTTTGGGACTCAGCCATACTTTTGATAAGCCTGCATTGGAAGGCAGTAAGAGTTGGTCGAAAGCATGGGATGGGTCTGGTGGGAGTAAAATAAAAAGATAACAAGAGTAGATGCATACTGGTGATGTTGAACCTCATCAATATGCTCATTTCGTTCGAATAAACGATGAAATTGATCACCAGCCCAAAATGTGTTCTGGATGAATAAAATTTGTCGTGGATCATCGCGAGACGTACACTCATCTCATTTAATCTGTGATATACAGTAAGAAATACGCAGGAAATTTTTGAAAATAGGATCATGCAGAGTGGGCAAATACTGCCACTCTGAAGAGAGTGAATTTTTGAATCCTCAAGAGCAAGATTTGTCAATCCCAAAACGGTATTAGAAGTGATTTGATCCAAGAATGAACTCTTGAAGCGGAAAGGATTACTTATTACAAGTGACACATGTATTTTCCTCTGGAGTTGCAGGATGTTTCTCACTCTCCTGGAAGCGAAATTGCACTCCCAAATGTTGACAGAGAATGCCATGATCGATTCGGAGCTGTGTCGTCTCATCTTCTTATTCCAAAGTTGAACATCTTTACGTCAAAGTTTATTTTGGTTCTTTGTCGTTGTTGTTTGGGGCTGCCTACATTCCACCTGCTTCGGATTCTTCAATATACTTGGACCATTGTGAAAGCGTTGGCGGAATCCTCCTCAAGGAGAACTTTAACTCCTTATACTTATACGGGGATTACAATTTACCTCATATTTCCTGGAGCAATATTGATTCCAAATTATCTTTCCCAGTGTTACCTGGTTCGACTCTCAATGAAATGACTTCTGCGCAATATGTTCTCGAATATTTCAATGAATTGAATTTGTTCCAACCCAATACTTTCAGAAATTCTCATGGTAACATACTTGATCTTATTTTTTCTGATAACGATCGTATTGATGTCAATATTGCTCTGGATCCTTTTCTCCCGTGTGACAACTTTCATCCTTCTCTTGTATCTGAGCTCAACCTACGTGAGAGTGTTTTACTGGTCCCCAATAAAATCATCAAATATAATTTCAATGAGGCAAATTACAGTGCAATTTGTGAATATTTAGGTTCTATCAACTGGGACGATGAATTGCGTAATCTCAATGTTATTGAAGCTGTTGATTTTTTGTGTCTTCATTTATACAATGCAGTTGATTCATTCGTACCCAAGTATGTATTAAGGATAGTTCTTATCCAAAAGGGTTTTCTTGGGAATTAATTAAAGTTATTCGTCGAAAGAAAATTGCTCACAATAGGTACAAACAGTCAAATTGCTTTGAAGATTACTTAATCTTCAGTCACTTGCGAGCTCAATGTGAAGTTTTGACTCGCCAATGTTACTTGTCTCATCTTCATTACGTTCAAGGGTCCATTCCTACAAATGTCAAAAGCTTTTGGAACTTTGTTAATAGTAAGCGGAATCAGAACGGTATACCCCTGGTGATGCATTTAGACGGTACTATTGGCAATACTGGTATTGCTATTTCGAACTCATTTGCATCTTATTCCAGATCAGTCTATCAAAATTATCCCGTTGTTCCTTGTAATTTACCAGAATCTACTCTCAATGTCAATCTTTCCGATTTATCCATCAATATCGGTGAAGTGTTCAATAGAATCTCATCCTTGAAAACTTCTTCCGGTCCTGGTGATGATGGTATTCCTCCAAATTTTGTGAAATCTTGCAAGTTCGTCATTTCTCGGCCTTTGTGGTTGATCTTCAACAGCTCTATATCCTCTGGAATATTTCCTTGTCAATGGGAATCCAGCTTTATTACTCCTATCTTAAAATCTGGGGACCGTTCTGACGTGAGAAACTATAGACCAATTAGTATCATGAATGTTATGCCGAAAATTTTTGAAAATATAGTTACTGATAAAATAACACCACTGTTTTCTGATATAATTCCTGATTTCCGGCATGGCTTCACTTCCGGGAAATCTACCGTAACCAACTTGTCTATTTCTTCTCATGTCGTGTCTTCTGCGCTTGATCGAAATGCCCAGGTGGATACTATATATACAGACTTCTCAAAGGCTTTTGACAGAGTTGTCATAATATATTGTTGAATGAATTAAGTAATTTAGGTGTTCGCAGCAATTTTTTGTCGTGGTTACAGAGTTACATTCTGAATCGTACGCAATCAGTTCGTGTCTCTCAATATTTCTCTGATTCATTTTTTGTATCCTCAGGTGTACCGCAAGGCTCACATCTAGGTCCTTTATTATTTATTATTTTCATTAATGATATCTCTATGATTTTCAAGTACTGCACACATCTCCTTTTTGCTGATGACTCGACACTGTTTATGATCATAAGAACTCACAGAAATGCTCAAAATCTGCAATCTGATTTGGATCGGTTACAATCTTGGTGTGTGCTATCTAATATGTCATCAAATCCCACTAAATGCCATGTGATGAGATTTCATAGAGGTGAAAATGCTATTTATTTCCCTTATAACTTGTATCATTCTCTGTTATCACCTATAAATACTGTTCGTGATCTTGGAGTTTCATTTGACTCTCGTTCCAACCTCTCAGATCATTACAATTACATAGCTGGTACTTCCATAAAATCTCCTGGATTTATCAAGCGCGTTTGTGAAGATTTTCGTGATCCTGTTGCACTTCGAACACTGTATTGTACTTCAGTTAGACCTCATCTTGAGTATGCGTCTCAAATTTGGAGTCCTCATTTAATTCGGGATTGTACAGACTTGGAAAGAGTTCAGCATAAGTTTCTGCGTTTTGCTGCCTATCAGATAGGCCGTCCGTTGAGCGTCACTTGTCATGATTACTCATTGATTATGTCTCTACTTAACTTGCCTTCCTTGGAACCACGTCGTTTGTTCAATGATTTTTCATTTTTGTATAAAATTGTTAATGGGAAAATTCGCTCTCCTCAACTGCTTCGACTTGTACGTTTTGATGTCCCTTCTCGTTTATTGAGACGCCCTAACCCTAGCAGAAATCACTCTAGTATTTCTCTAGGTAATTACGAGGCCTCACAAGTCCTTGCAAGTTACTTGCGAGGCCTTGCGAGGCCTAGAGAACGACTAGAGTGATTTCTACCAGGGAAATTGTTCAATCCAATTTCTTATAAATTGAGATACAGTTATTCTGATCCGGTAAATCGGATATCTATCCTAGCTAATTCTTACAGTGATGTGCTCGAATTATTCTCATCCTATTCTGATCTTAGAAATTCTCTTTCTCTTATTTGTCAAATTTAATATCTAATTGTCCTTCTTATCTATAATTGAACACGTTAACTGTTGTTGTAATATAAGATGCATGTAGTCGAGCTTAACATGATGCTTAATGCTTTGATGCATGATATACAGGTCGTCCCATTTGAAACAGGACAGCTGAATAACTCTTCAGGGAATGGAGGGGGAAAAAAATTGTTCCGATAAAAGTTGTAGGGTTCGAAGGGGGCCATAAGATGGTGACTTTGAATTTGACCTTGAGGTCAATTTTGAGCATAATTGATGGTCAAAGTATGTTTTTCCAAATGGAAAACCCTACGTCCGACCTCAGAAATGGAAAGAGCGAAAAATTTTACGTCCAAATATGTTAACAAATCAGGTCATTTAGAGGTCATTCGAAGGTCAAAAAACCATTTTCTATGGATTTTCACGGAAAAGCCTCAAACGAGTTGTTTCTCTGACCAAAGTTATCAAAGTTAAAGTGAAACCCCACGTCTCGACCTTGAATTCAACTTTGAGAACGATAATGAATGCCAAATTTGGAACAATAATTAAAAAATTATTTATTTTTCCAGTTCGTCGTTTTATAATTACAGATTGCACCAATCTGTTAACGGGTAAGACACACTTATTGCAGGAGATGTTCGAATTGACCGCCATTTACTTCAATACATAACTCCAGCCGGCGTCGAAAGTTTCCAAGAACAGACTGAAAAACTTCTGCACGAATATTCGCAATTGCGTATCTGATGCGTTGTTGTAGATCCACAGGTGTTGTTGGTCGGTTGGTATAAACGACATTTTTTACGTAACCCCACAAATAAAAATCTAGAGGGGTGAGATCAGGAGATCTTGCCAGCCACAGTACAAATCCACCTCGATCAATCCAACGATTGGGGAGAAGGATATTTAGATAATCCCTCACACATTGAGCAAAGTGTGATGGTGCACCGTCTTGCTGATACCACATCCTCTGCCTAGTTGCTAATGTCACATCTTCCATGAGAACTGGTAATTCATTCTGTAAAAATTGTAGATAATTAAGACCGTTAACAGTTCCATCAAAAAAATACGGCCCAATAACTTGATTGTCTAGAATCCCACACCAAACATTTATACTCCACCGATGCCGATGATCAACTTGTTGAGTCCAGTGCGGGTTTTGCGCTGACCAATAGTGGCTATTGTGACGATTCAACAAGCCAGTACTTTGAAACGTTGATTCATCACTGAAAAGAGCATATCGAAAGAAATCGGGCGCTTCGTTCAACCTCTGTAAAGCCCAATGGCAAAAGTTAACCCGATTCTGCATATCTTGTTGAGATAATTCTTGGGTCAGTGTGATGTGGTACGGATGATATTGAGCAGCTTGTAGAATTCTGTGTGCTGTACTGCGTGGAATACCCAAATCGCGTTCAATATCACGTAAACTAACATGAGGATTAATGTGTATTATTGCTAAAACAGCAACGCATCGAGGGTCGTTAAAGTTGAAACCTTGATTGTTTCGGCGTTGACCAATCCTTCCTTGTCGACAATTTCTTTCAACTTGGCGAATGACTTCTGGAGAAGGATGATGCTGCCGATCTCCAAACCGCTCTCTGTACAATCGTGACGCTCTTTGATACACTCCGCGACACTCACCCAAGATCATTAAAATCTCAACACATTCGTTAGGTGAATAAACCATTTTGAACCCGCACTTACATCGTAAACGATGAAAACTTCTCAATGATCATTTTCGTACTGATATGAAGGATAAACTCTGAAGGTTTGTTCTGTTTACTTTCAATTCAAGGTCGAAACGTGGGGTTTCACTTTAACTTTATTCACTTTGGTCAGAGAAACAACTCGTTTGAGGCTTTCCCGTGAAAATCCATAGAAAATGGTTTTTTGACCTTCGAATGACCTCTAAATGACCTGATATGTTAACATATTCGGACGTAAAATTTTCCGCTCTTTCCATTTCTGAGGTCGAACGTAGGGTTTTCCATTTGAAAAAACATACTTTGACCATCAATTATGCTCAAAATTGACCTCAAGGTCAAATTCAAGGTCACCATCTCATGGCCCTCTTTGAACCCTACAACTTTTATCTGAACAATTTTTTCCCCCTCCATTCCCTGAAGAGTTATTCAGCTGTTCTGTTTCAAATGGGACGCCCTGTATATAATGTGGTTCAAATAATGTATATTCTATGCACCAAAGGGTCTTTTATACCCGTATAAACAAAATAAATAAATAAAATAAATAACTCTCACAATAGCATGAGATATTTGTCCCAAATTGGATTTGAAGAGAAGCTCATCTTCTCATCCAAGGTTTTTTTGTTCCAGATAATATTGAATACATGATATAGTTCTGAATTCTGGAAAATAAACACGAATACGAATGCCTGTTCCGTATGTTTGAAGTTACATCTGCCCTGTGAACATAGTCACTTCTTGAACACTTGAAACTTTCCAAGTGAAAAAAGATTTGTTCTTTTTCTCCCTCAATGGGAAAATAAGCAACAATGAATGTACAAATATACCATTCTACGTTTGCTCTGAATCGCACATAGCAAAGCGAATAAAACTAATGGAACCATAGTTTTCCATGGTAGAAATAATTTTTCCACAAATGGAAACTAGCGAAGTAAATTGAAAAGCGCATATGCTTTGACTATGCAAGAAATATGTCGTCTCCAAATTCACATTCGCGAATTTCCTCCCAGCAAACACGAACCTCATACTTCATGAAATGAGTAACTCAACATAAACACGGATACATTCCATCGTTTATTTGAACAAAATGAGCATATTGATGGGGTTTGACATGACTAGCATGCACCTACTCTTGTTATCTTCTTATTTTACTTCCACCAGATCCATCGCATGCTTTCGACTCTCACTGCCTTCTGATGAAGGTTGAGCACAAGTATGGCTGAGTCCCGAACCCCATAATTTTTGCCAGGCTTATTCATAGTTTTTGCCAGACCAATCTTACGTATTGCCAAATTTTTGCCATTCTTTCGGCGAGACTCTTCTCATAATCAACTGGTTGGTCCCTTATGTTTGCCAAGTCAACTTTTTCTGCACAGGGAATGTCTTCGAGTTACATGCAACTTTCGAAGCTGTAATTTTCGACTCAGACATTGTAAAGAAAATCTACAAGAGGCATATCTGACAGTTTGAATCCCCTCCCTCCGAATGCCATTTCCAGGAAAAGTCTACGATTCGATGAGAAGAAGTTATTCGTGGTTTTGTTGCGTAGAAGCCTAATGTTTCATGATTTTTCAACAGAAATTTGATTTTTTGTCAGGGGAAAAGGTACCCCGACCTCATTCCTCCAGATGATCCTGAAAACAACGGCCAAGCTGTCGGCCGCTACATATACAAAGGATGACGGTCGCAGTGATTCTCGGAGCCCGGGAAAAAATAATTCATATATGGTTGTATATGAACGTATATGAATCATATATGAATCATGTATGAACATATATGAAATAAATATTAGGTGTACAAATAAGTTTCCGCGGTTTTTTATAAAAAATTAGGAATTTATTGTAAAGGAAAAGTACATTACGTTTTATTCAAAGTATTTTCCATCATTTGCCACTACTTTTCCCCATCTTTCTGGCAATATTCGGATACCCCGTCGAAAAAACTCTTCATCTTTTGACGCTACCCACAAATTTACCCAATTTTTGGTGTCTTCATATGATGTGAAGCGCTGCTCAGACAGACCATGTGCCATCGACCGGAACAGGTGATAATCAGAAGGGGCTAAGTCTGGTGAATACGGCGGGTGGGGTAAAACTTCCCAGTTGAGTGTTTCCAAGTATGTTTTTACCGGCGCCGCAACATGTGGACGAGCATTACCGTGTAAAAGAATAATTTTGTCGTGTCTGGAGTAGTAATGGGCGCGTTTTTCCTTAAGTGCCCGACTCAATCTCATCAATTGTGTTCGGTAGAGAGCTCCAGTAATGGTTTCGCTTGGTTTCAGCAATTCATAATACACGACACCAAGCTGATCCCACCAAATACACAGCATGAGTTTTTTTCCATGAATATTCGGCTTAGCTGTCGATGTTGATGGTTCGCCGGGTTCAACCCATGACTTTCTCTTCTTTGGATTATCGTAGTGAATCCATTTTTCGTCACCAGTGACTATACGATGCAAAAAACTCTTTTCTTTATTCCTGGCAAGCAGCATTTCACTCATGCATAATCGGCGTTCAACGTCTCTCGGCTTTAGTTCATATGGAACCCAATTTCCTTGTTTTTGAATCATTCCTAACGATTTTAAACGATGTGAAATTGCTTGTTGAGTCACTTGTAGAGTAAGTGCAAGTTCTTTTTGCGTTTGGGACGAATCTTCCTCCAATAGTACTTCTAATTCCATGTCTTCGTACACTTTCGGCCTTCCACTGCGTTCTTTGTCTTTAACGTCAAACTCAACGTTCTTAAACTTTTGAAACCATTCCTGACAACTTCTCTCACTTAAAGCAGCTCCACCATATGCTTCTAGAAGCAATCGATGCGCCTCAGCTGCAGATTTTTTCACATTAAAGAAGTAGATCAAAAGTTCCCGCAAATGATGCTTATTCGGGATAAAACTTGACATTTTTGCACGAAAAAAATTACGTGATGCTGATACGGAATCACTAGTACTTTAAGGTTATGGTGTTGCCAGATGACTAAACTTGGGATATTACGTTTTACATCTGACAATTTCTCCATAACCTTCTGGTGGGGCCATCTTTTGACAAACCGCGGAAATTTATTTGTACACCTAATATGAACATGTATAAACATATATGAGATCAGATATGAGCATATATGGATTTTGGCCATATATGATCATGTATTAATGAGACTGTACATGGCCATATGTGATCATATTCAATCATACATTATCATATACATCCATATATGGACAAAAAATGTCACAATTTTACATGGAATGTGATGAAAAACCAAAGGAGAGAGGAGTGAGATTAATGCTGATAGATTCCCCACTTTCATATATGACCATATATGAACATATACGGCCAAAATCCATATATGCTCATATATGAATGCATATATGAATCCATACATGGGTATTTTTTTTCCCGGGTATTTATACATATATATACCAAGTATATCACGTGACCATATTTCCTATATATCACGTGACCATATTAGATATTTAAAAATGAGCAAAAATGATTTGATACATTCCGATATGTATTCGTATCATGAGGATAAATATGAATGGAAAATATAACTTTCATTCATATTGGAAAAATCATGGATTTATTCAAATGATGAATCTGATAGGGATGAATATTTGAAAACACATGAATGAAATATGTATGTACATTCATATACAAACGTTTGTTTTCCCAGTATGCGAGTAATTAGAAATTACCTGTAAGAAAATTGAGTTGAAAAACATCAATAACACATGAAATCGACAAAATTATTTACATTCAAAAAAATTATTTTCGTGTCCCAGGTTATGCGGGATCTTGATTGCCGTTTGAGAAACAGCCATCATAGGAAACGCGCATCAAATCTCTTATGAACTTTCAATGACAAAATTTCTGAAGTGCAGAAGGGATTTGAACCTGGATCCTACCTATCGCCTATAATAACAACCTAATCACCTAACGACCTAACCTACACCGCCGTGTTTTCCGTTGGAACAAAAATGTTGTACATATAGGCGAATGTCGGCAGTGGGGAGAATGGCTCCATTTAATATGCCGCAGGATCGGATAAAAAAATTGATGGAGTCCTGAGGAAGTTGAAATTCAAAGGGCCCTTCCAGAATTGATGAATTTTGTCTTGTGCTTCTTAAAATCAAATTATCCACAAGAACAAAGTAAAATATGATTCAAATGTCGCGTATCCGGATGCGAACTGAGCATAAATGAAAATATTACTTGAGGGGTTACATGGGTTTCAGAGGCCAAAAAAAGCTAATTTTCCCCATTTCCTTTCTGTTACTATGCAAAAGACTTTTATCCAGTGTTTTTGGCATATGGTTGAGTGACTTCCAAACTACATTTTGAAAAATTTGATTGGAAAAATATGATGAATTGACTTGATGGCAGTCGATTTTCGGAGGTGCCTCCACAAAAAAGGTACGTTGCGGTAGTCAAAATTACTGGCGACTGCTCCATCTGAAAAATACAAAAAAAATATTTTCTCTTAGTATTAGAGTAAAACTAGTCCCTGAACAAAGGATTTGAAGAAGAAATGAAAATTGAATTTTTGGCAGTGGTTTGAACGGAAAAATCACTTTTTCGGTGAAATTTTCGGTATTCATTACGTTGCCAAATTTTTTGTAGTTCAAGGAAGAACAAATCCTCCGTTCAGGGACCAGTTCTCCCCTAATATTGAGAGGAAATATTTTTTTTGTATTTTTTAGATGAAGCAGTCGCCAGTGATTTTGACTACTGCAAAGTAGAGGGATCTCCGAAAATCGACTGCCATCAAGTCAATTCAACATATTTTTTCATGAGAATTTTTCAAAATGTAGTTCGAAAGTCACCCAATCATATGCCAAAAACACTGAATAAAAATCTTTTGTAAAGTAAGAGAAAAAAAAATCGAGAAAATTAGCTTTTTTTTGGCCTCTGAAACCCATGTTACCTCTCAATAGGTATATTCAATTTGATAAAGTGGATGAGATTTTCCCATGCTCAATGGAAAATTCGTTCCAATAAACGATTCACACTTTATCGGTATACATGAAAAGTGAAATTTGGAACAAAGTACTTCTAGAGTACAGTTTATTCCTCATTTGATGTGATTTTGAATCGAATGGCCTATTATGACAAATTTTTGACAATAAATCTTTGTGGAGTATCTATCGTACCAATAGTTCATGATAATCAGAGTAGAGAAAACTCACTGCGCTCCCAATCTATCAGTCAATTTTTCCATCGAATAAAGCTTTGTGGATATCTACTACTTACTCGCAAGGAATTCATTCCACGGTGTGCCTAGTTATTCTAAAAATAACAGCTCTCCATTTCACTTGCTAATCATTTAAAAAATCATTGCAAGTGTACAAAAGTTATGATGATAGTGCATTCTTTCATAAAATGCAACTTTGTATCTTCGTCACTCTATGAAAGAAGAATAAAGTTGTGAAACATTGTTTTCTTGATATACTGATATTCTCAATACTTTTCCAGAAAAAATTCAATTACTGTCTCTGCTGAGTGATTACCTCCCCTGGTTAAAGTCGCATAGCAAGTCATAAGAAAATGTTCTTACTATGATCCATGATAGATTTTGCAACCGGACATTCATAAGTAAACCACAAAGTCCTAAGAATCTGTGCTGATGATGCATCATGAATACGTATGAATATATATTCATAAGCTCATCGAGAACATTTTCTCATGAGTTGCTAAGAGACTTTAACTAGGGTAATCTGTTACATCCATCGAGTGTTGTATTTTAGAATACTTTGCCAACGAATACTTGATCAGTGTTCATAGATTAGGTAATCACTCAGTAGAGATAGTCATTGAATTTTTTCTGGAAAAGCATTGAGAATATTAGTATATCAAGAAACCAATGTTTCACAACTTTATTCTCCTTTCATAGAGTGACGAAGATACAAAGTTGCATTTTATGAAAGAATGCACTATCATCATAACTTTTGTACACTTGCAATGATTTTTTAAGTGATTAGCAAGTGAAATGGCGAGATGTTATTCTTAGAATAACTAGGCACACCGTGGAATAAATTCCTTGCGAGTAAGTAGTAGATATCCACAAAGCTTTATTCAATGGAAAAATTGACTGATAGATTGGGAGCGCAGTGAGTTTTCTCTACTCTGATTATCATGAACTATTGGTACGATAGATACTCCACAAAGATTTATTGTCAGAAATTTGTCATAATAGGCCATTCGATTCAAAATCACATCAAATGAGGAATAAACTGTACTCTAAAAGTACTTTGTTCCAAATTTCACTTTTCATGTATACCGACAAACTGTGAATCGTTTATTGGAACGAATTTTCCATTGAGCATGGGAAAATCTCATCCACTCTATCAAATTGAATATACCTATCAAGTATCTTCTGAAAAGATATGAAAATACATGTCTTAGTTTTTCTCATGAAAAAAATGATTCAAACTTCATGAATGTTTTCATATATGCTCAGTTCACATTCAGATACGCGATATTTGAATCATATTCTACTTTGTTCTTGGGGATAATTTGATTTTAAGAAGAACAATTCATCATTTGAATTAATCAGTGATTTTTTCAATATGAATGAAAATTACATTTTTCATTCATACTTATCCCCATGGTACGAGGACGTATCGGAATGTATCAAATCATTCCTGCAAATTTTCGAATATCTGATATGGTCACGTGGTATGCAGGGAATATGGTCACATGATATACTTCATGTATATATGTATATATACATATATACATATATACATATATGTAAATATATTACTCATAGTGCCGGACATAGGACAACTCCCTGGTGGCGCTGAAACTCGTGTTTTTCCTTCCCCATTATACCTTGGGTACCCTGAACCGAAGTTCCTGGGTCCATATATGGAATTGTTTTTCCCGGAAGTGAAGATAGAAAAAGTACCAAATGTGTCATTATTATTGAGGGATTACCATATATTTCCAGATTTTTTTGGAGAACGCTTCGGTCTATAGCGAGAATTTCCACGTGTGCTTCATGAATGGATTGGGGATCGATAAGAACAGAAAATGAGGTCATTCGTATCGACGAGAATTTGGAACTGTGGGAGATTGAATGGGACAGAGAAGATATTCCGACAAATTTAATTCCTCAAAGTCTTCCGAGAATTTGAATTCTATAGCTGTATATCCAGATTCGAATTTCCACTCTGTGACCTCTGCGAATTAAACATATGCAGACCAGAAAGAATCACCTCCGGAAGAAATCGATTGTTATGAATCCCAGAGTCATTGTGAAACTCGTACTCCTCCCAACGTTCCTGGTGTTCAAATTCATCGGGTGTTTAGTATATTGTTGAGAAAGGTTTAACGAAGGTTTTTGCGCAGATTTGAGTTCCCACTTTGGAAACCTTGCCGGTGATGGCAGTTTGGGAGACAGAACATCACATGTCGCTAGGACTGATGATGACGTCCGGGATCGATGTAGAAACTGCATTTTTCGCAAGGTTCCAGATATTTCAATTCAACAACTGTTCAGTATACTGTTGAAGGAGATTCAACGGAGGGTGTTGACGAATTTGAGTTGCCACTCTTGAGAATTTGTCGTCGACGGCAATTTGAAAGACAGAAAATCACATGCGGCTAAGACTGATAATAACGTTTGGGATCGGTGTACCAGGTGTGTAAGTATGAAACCGGAATTTTTGTTCAGAAAAAACACGTTTATTGTAATGATATGATACAAAGTAACTCATTCAAAGTATTGTCCGTCGCTATTTATACATTTTTTCCATCTTCCTGGCAATTTGTGGATTCCGCGCCAAAAGAACTGTTGCTCTTTTGAGGCAAACCAGTCATCAAGCCATTTTCGTACATCTTCGTAAGAAGTAAAGCGCTGCTCAGGAAGTGCGTGTCCCATCGATGCAAACAAGTAGTAATCGGATGGGGCAAGGTCCGGTGAGTAAGGCGCGTGCTGAAGAATCTTCCAACGGAACGACTCTATCGTTTCCTGGACCTGTTTTGCTTCGTCTGCTGGTGCATTGTCATGCAGCAAAATCACCTTGTGTTGTCTTTGTTAGTATTCTCGTCGTTCCACGCAAAACTCAATCCAAGTCGATCATTTGTTGACAGTTTCCCCAGGTTTCAGCAGCTCGTAGTAAATTACGCCCTCCTGATCCCACCAAACACACAGCATTGTCTTTCGTCCGTAGCGGTTTGGTCTTGCCGTCGATGTTGATGGTTCACCCGGAGTAACCCATGACTTTTTGCGCTTAGGATTCTCGAAATATATCCACTTTTCATCGCCAGTCACAATTCGATGGAGAAATGACTTTCTTTGGAACCTGGCGAGCAGCATTTCGCATGATGTTTCGCGGTTTTCCTGCTGTCTTTCGTTGAGTTCATGTGGAACCCATTTCCCCACCTTTTGTATCTCTCTCATGGCTTTCAACCGAAGGGAGATGGCTTCTCGAGTCACCTTCAACTGATCCACCAGTTGTTGTTGTGTTTGAGCGTCGTCTTCGTCCAACAAGGCTTGCAGGTCAGCGTCTTCAAACTTTTTCGGTGGTCTTCCACGTTCTTCGTTCCTGATGTCAAAATCGCCACTTTTGAACCGTTTGAACTACTCAAAACACTGTGTCTCACCGAGAGCATGCTCACCAAACGCCTCCACAAGCATTCGATGCGATTCGGCTGCGGTTTTCTTCAGATGAAAACAGAAAAGTAGTACTGTCCGCAAATCGTAATTCGTTGGCTCAAAACTCGACATGTTTATCTCTAATAAACTGATGTTACTGAATGAAACTCGTGTTATTGTGAGTTGGGAATCTTTGTCGGATATCAATACAATAACAAGACACCGCTTACGTGATATGTCGGTGACTGCATCGACATCTAACGCCACCTATGGTCAAATCCCGGTTCCATACTAACACCTGGTGAACACTGGTTTTTTGGGAATATTCCGCGTATTCAAATTCACCTGCTGTTGAGTATATTGTTGAAGGAGATTCGATGGAAATTTTCAAAGAGTTTTAAGGTTCAACTCTCAATACTTTGCCATCGACGGCACTTTGAAAGCCAGAAAATCAAATGCAGCAGCTGCAACTGATGATGACGTTTGGGATCGATGTAGAAACTGCATTTTGTCCAACGTTCCTGAGATTCAAATTCATCGACTGTTGAGTATATTGTTGGAGGAGGCTTGACGAAGGTTTCTGACAAATTTTGAGTTACTACTCTCGATACTTTGACATCGACGGGAGCTGGAAGGGCCGAAAACCACATCCGGCTAAGACTGATAATGACGTTCGGGATCAATGTGGAGACTGCTCTTTTTGCAAGATTCCGGATAATTAAGTTCAACGGTTGGTCAGTATATTTTTGGGAGAGGTTCAACGAATGTTTCTGACACGTTCTGAGTTTCCACTCCCAAAACTCCGTCATCAACGCCAGTTTGGAAGACAGAGAATCGCATGCGGCTAGGACTGATAATGACGTCCGGTATCGATGTAAAAGTCGCATCTTCAGCGAAGTTCCGAATATTCAAATTTACCGTCTGTTCATTATAGTGCTGAAGGAGGTTGAACGCAGCTTCTTGACAAGTTTTGAGGTTACACTCTCGAAACTTTGCCATCGACGGCAGTTTGAGAGACAGAAAATGACATGAGGCTGGAAATCACGATAACTCTTCAATCCGTCATAAAACCTGGTTTCATCCCCACGTCCCTGAGATCGAAGATTTATCGACTGTTGAGTATATTGTGAGAGGTGATTTGACGAGGGTTTTCGTGTAGATTGGATTTGAAACTCTGAAAACATCGAAATCGACGGCAGTTTAAGAGACAAAATATCACATACGGCTGGGACTGATAACCTAGGAGAAATCACTGTAGTCATTCTCTAGGCAATCACAAGGCTTCACGAGGGCTTGCAAGCCCCTCACAAGGACCTGGTCAAGTCTCGCAAGGCCTAGGGAATTACTAAAGTGAATTCTGCTAGGGTAATGACGTTTTGGATCGATGTGAAAACTGGAGTCTTCGCAAGGTTCCGGATATTCGAACTGGACGGCTGTTCAGTATATTGTTGGAGGAGGGTCAACGAAGTTCTTTGACAAGTTTCGAGTTCTCACTCTCAGAACTTTTCCATCGACGGCAGTTGGAAAGACAAAAAATCACATGCGGCTGGGAATCACGATAAGCATTGAATCTGTTGTAAAACCTGGATTTTGTTCAACGTTCCTGAGATTCAAAACCATCGACTGTTCAGCATATTGTTGTACCCGGTTCGAAGAGGGTTTCCGTACAGATTCGTGTTTTTACTTTGAAGAACGTCGCCGCCGGCGGCAGTCTAAGAGACAAAGAATTAGAAGCGGCTAGGACCGATAATGACGTTCGGTATCGATGTGAAAGCTGCGTTTTCCGTAGATTTACGGATATTCAAATTCAACGGTTGTTCAGTATATGACGAAGGTCTTAGCATAGATTCCAGTTTCCACTCTGAAAATTTCGTCATTGACGGCAGCTTGGAAGACAGAATGTCGCATGGGGCTAGGACTGATGAGGACGTCCGGGATTGATGTAAGAGTTGCATGTCTTGCAAGGTTCCGGATATTCAAATCCAACGGCTCGTCAGTATATTATTGGAGGAGGTTTAACGAAAATTCCTGACAAGTTTCCAGTTTCAGTATATCTTATATCAAAATGTTCGACTAGATCTTGCTCCTAATTGGAACACCATTTCGAACTGATATGCAACTTCTACAGGGGTAAGAACTTCGAAAACCTGAGAGTTTCGATTTTCCGACGCATTGTTCGTGATGACAGCAAATGTTATTGGTCTCGACCCATCATGAATTCCACGTCGAGTTTTTCATCTCGGATGTGGCTCTCCTGAAAACCTCAGGGGCAATAATGTCTAACTTCCTCATGAACGAAGACTACAAGAAACTACCAGAATGGATGTTTTGTAGTATATGTGGGGGTATGGGGAACCCCCTCGACCCGATGTGAGGTTCACTCCATACCCCCTACAGTAAGTGGTCCAGAGTTCGACTCAAGTGAGGAAGAGTAGGAACAGTGCGGGTATCAAAGATGAGATCCCGAGATGATGAACACAAGGTGTATATCGTCGGTACTATGGCGAAACCTTGTTCTCGATTTTCGACAGTATCGAGGTTCCATCGGAAATATTTATTCATTTATTTATTTTGTTCATACGGGTATAAAAGACCCTTCGGTACATAGAATATACATTATTTGAACCACATTATATATATCATGCATCAAAGCATTAAGCATCATGTTGAGCTCGACTACTTGCATCTTATATTAGGTGTACAAATAAGTTTCCGCGGTTTTTTATAAAAAATTGGGAATTTATTGTAAAGGAAAAGTACATTACGTTTCATTCGAAGTATTTTCCATCATTTGCCACTACTTTTCCCCATCTTTCTGGCAACATTCGGATACCCCGTCGAAAAAACTCTTCATCTTTTGACGCTATCCACAAATCTACCCAATTTTTGGTGTCTTCATATGATGTGAAGCGCTGCTCAGACAGACCATGTGCCATCGACCGGAACAGGTGATAATCAGAAGGGGCTAAGTCTGGTGAATACGGCGGATGGGGTAAAACTTCCCAGTTGAGTGTTTCCAAGTATGTTTTTACCGGCGCCGCAACATGTGGACGAGCATTATCGTGTAAAAGAATAATTTTGTCGTGTCTGGAGTAGTAATGGGCGCGTTTTTCCCTAAGTGCCCGACTCAATCTCATCAATTGTGTTCGGTAGAGAGCTCCAGTAATGGTTTCGCTTGGTTTCAGCAATTCATAATACACGACACCAAGCTGATCCCACCAAATACACAGCATGAGTTTTTTTCCATGAATATTCGGCTTAGCTGTCGATGTTGATGGTTCGCCGGGCTTAACCCATGACTTTCTCTTCTTTGGATTATCGTAGTGAATCCATTTTTCGTCACCAGTGACTATACGATGCAAAAAACTCTTTTTCTTATTCCTGGCAAGCAGCATTTCACTCATGCGTAATCGGCGTTCAACGTCTCTCGGCTTTAGTCCATATGGAACCCAATTTCCTTGTTTTTGAATCATTCCTAACGATTTTAAACGATGTGAAATTGCTTGTTGAGTCACTTGTAGAGTAAGTGCAAGTTCTTTTTGCGTTTGGGACGAATCTTCCTCCAATAGTACTTCTAATTCCATGCCTTCGTACACTTTCGGCCTTCCACTGCGTTCTTTGTCTTTAACGTCAAACTCACCGTTCTTAAACTTTTGAAACCATTCCTGACAACTTCTCTCACTTAAAGCAGCTCCACCATATGCTTCTAGGAGCAATCGATGCGCCTCAGCTGCAGATTTTTTCACATTAAAGAAGTAAATCAAAAGTTCCCGCAAATGATGCTTATTCGGAATAAAACTTGACATTTTTGCACGAAAAAAATTACGTGATGCTGATACGGAATCACTAGTACTTTAAGGTTATGGTGTTGCCAGATGACTAAACTTGGGATATTACGTTTTACATCTGACAACTTCTCCATAACCTTCTGGTGGGGCCATCTTTTGACAAACCGCGGAAACTTATTTGTACACCTAATATGATATCTGCATTAAGGCGATTCACCACAAGCCAAGTTACTAGATCTCTCCCCCCAGTTTCCCTCAGTAATCAATGAATAGAATCAATTTTAATGAGCAGGTGCATCTTCTTAGGCCATTGAAAAAAATGCAGCTACTCATTATTTTTCATTCTATGTGTTCGTTTCTGAGAGAATTGGGGGAAAAATTTGGAATCTAGTAACTTTTGCAGGGAGTAATGAATCCCCTCAATGGATATGCGTTTACTTTCAACAAATGTTTGAGAATTATAATATTGGGAGTACAAATAACTCGGTCCGTTTTTTTACATTTGAAGATGCGTTTATTCCAGAAGAACATGAATTATCAAAATAATCAAAGTATTGTCCATCGCTGGCTGTCACTTTTTCCCATCTTTTGGGTGATTTTCGAATCCCGTTACGGAAGAACGTCTCGTGTTCCGAGGCGATCCAAGTTAGGAGCCAATTTTCGATTTCTTCGAACAGAGTGAACCGGTGGCCTGCCAAATCGTGCTGGATCTGTCGAAATAACCAGTCATCAGAAGAAGCAATGTCTGGCGAGTACGGCGGGTGCGGTAGAATATCCCACTTCAACGTTTCCAGACAATTTTTCACCACTCTTGCGAGATGAGGCCGAGCGTTATCGTGTAAAAGAATAACTTTGTCATGTCTTTCCTTGTATTCCGGACGTTTTTCTCATAACGCACGACTCAAACGAATCAATTGTAGCCTATACTGATCACCCATGATAGAATGCCCAGGTCTTAGCAACTCATAGTATATAACACCCTTTTGGTTCCACCAGATACACAGCATGATCTTCGAAACATGAATATTTCTCTTTGGTGTCGATTTTGAGGTCGATGGCAACGATTGACCGGGCATAGCATAGTATTTTCTCCTCTTGGGGTTATCGTGGGATACCCATTTCTCATCTCCTGTCACAATCCGATGTAAGAATCCCTTTCTTCATTGCCTTTGAATGAGCTGCTCGCAAGTGAAAAATCGCCGTTCAATGTCTCTAGGCTTTGAGTCATAAGGTACCCAATTGCCTTGCTTGCGGACCATGTCCATGGATTGTGATCGTACGGAAACTGCTTGTTGCGTAACTCCTAATGATTCCGCAAGCTCTTGTTGCGTTTGACTCGGATCTCCGTCGAGTAAAGCCTCCAATTCCTCGTTTTCGAGTTTTTGTGGTTGTCCTGAGCGAGGCTTGTCTTCGACACTGAAATCGCCATTCTTAAAACGTCGAAACCATTCCCTACATGATTTATCAGTTGGAGCATTGTCACCATGAACTTCCACAAGCATTCGATGGGCTTCAGCTGCACTTTTTTTCCAATTAAAACAGAAAACTAGCACCTCCTGCAAATGCTGCTTAGTTGAAACGAAATTTGACATACTTCACTGAGTGAAAATCGGGATTCTAGTAGGAACTCAGGGTGATATCAACTGCATATTATTCACAGGTGTCTAACCTCCCTGAAATAATTGAAATCGGTTGTGATCATGAAACATTCATGAGAGTGAGAGGCATCTTTTCAAACCGGACCGAACTAATTTGTACTCCCAATGATATCTGAGAGATTAGTGATAACGCTGAATATAGTCCCTACATCGGTTGGAATGCTTTCCTAGAATAAACTCAGCAATAGAGCCGTTTGCTAACATTCCAATGTCCACCATTATATTCGTCATTCCGCAATTATCAATGAATTTTCCGAAGGTTCTGAAAAACCCCAGCATGACATGTAACATGCCGAAGTTTATGAACAGATTGTTGAACATAGGCTGATCGATACATCGTATTTGCAAAGTTATTTTTGCTATAGCTCAACAATATGTTATTCGTATATATAACTGTTCACATCCTTCAACGAATTCCTGCGCTCCACTCATTGTTTCACGTACAACAGCTACATTTGTTGGTCATGAATTTATCATTGTCAGATAAGAAATTTTCTGTTGAGATGTTCCATCACCATAAGTTGAGCTATTGTATCCAACCCACTTCGGCATCTGAAGTTTCAGTGAATATGATACCATCTACGCTGAATCAATTTGTTTGGAAAGTTCATACGATATTGGAATTCCAGATCATGGAGGATCCATTGGTAACGAAGTGTCAATTACTTTCGGTTGTTTAGGATGAGTTGGAAAATCATAAGTAATGACTTGAAATGTTCGTTTTTAGGCACTCATCGGTATACGTAGTATACCAGCACGGAGTGCCTATTGCACCCGCTATCGTACGCTCTGACCGTATCTTCTGAAATATTTGAGTAATCCAATTGGCAGTTTGATAGTTTTCCATTTCATGCAATACTGCTTGATAATCCGTAGGGTTGTCTGTCTGTCTGTCTGTCTGTACCAGGGGTAACTCTGGACCGAGTGGACCAAATTGGATGGAATTTATAGAGGACCTCCTTCGAACCCATCCCCCGAGACCATTCTCTTTTTATTGCAATCGGACAAGTCCTTCTAATTTTTTCAAATTTTTTTCTGAAAAAATAGGTGATCTCGGAGAAAATTTTCTTCGCTGTATACATATATCTTCAAGAATATTTAGTCGGTTGTGGTATGATAAACGTATACTATGTTCTTCAAAATCACCTATAGAAGATTACAATAATTGAATTGTTATTTGATGAGCAAGTGAAATTATTGCTTTTATAATACTCCAAAATATTCTTTCTCTCAAATACTCGATTTTCAATTAAACATTTTCCATCAGAGATCTGTATTCTCAATCATCTTAATTCTCAGATAATTCTTTCCTGCATATCACTGTTGATGAATATCTGTTCTCACATATTCCCACTCTCACAAATCCTCATCATTAAATATATGTTGAAATGAGGAGAAAAATGGGTGGTTGAATAAGATTATTTCCATTTGTGACACATATCTGAGAATAATGATCTGTGAATATCAAAATATATGAGAATAAAGATATTCATGATATCCGAGAATTGAATCATTTGAAAACAAAGGTAACGAGAGATGGAAATAAAAGTTTGTAAGAATAGGAATGTAATCCAGCTTGAATGGAACATCTGGAGGGATAGAACTTAGGAAGAAAATATTTAGAATGAATTGTATCTCCAGTCATATTAGTCAGGTTGACCTGTAGTTATTTTACAACAATTTCTATAATCAGAATACTTTTGTATCTGCTCAATTTTCGTCGAGTTAATCCTAAACAGTCTGCGTAATCATTCGTCAATTGGTCAGTCAAGTGCGTCCGATGCAAAAATTTGTATTATACCCACAGCGCTCCTGTCTTTTCTTCATTTTCTTTCAACGCTACCTAATGATCATGATGATAAGTGACATACAGCTGTATCTATACATCTAGATGTATAGTAACATCTGCATCCTTTTTGCTTCCCTTCATCTACCAGTGATTTTATTGAAAGAATCTGATGGTAGTATACTCGACGCAAGGAACTGTTGTATATCCTCTGCGCTCCTGCCTTCTCTCCATTTCCCTTCTACGCTACCTATTGATATTGATGCTGCTGGTACATGATATACAAATGTATGGTGTATCCGCATCTTGCCTGTTCCTACTGCATCCACCTGTAATTCTACTCGAAGAATTCAGGAATTCATTATCAATTGAATCCATCCACTTTGTAGTCTGTAATGCAAATTGATAGTGGTGATAGCAAACCCACAGATCTATAGTGGATTCGCTTCATTTTGTTTCTTTCTTATCCCCCTGAAACACTACGCAAAGAATCTGATACCAGCATCGGATAGATCTGTGATATATATACTGCACTTTTGCCTTTCCTTTGTTCGACTATAAGGCCACCGAATGAGATTGATAGTGACGATAGCTAGCACACAAATTTGTGATACGTCTGCTTCATTTCTGCTTCGTCTCCAGCCACCTATGATTCTACTCCAAAAAACTGATGAGCCCAGCATGTTGTAAGAATCTGTGACATATCTACTGTGTTTTCGCCTTGGAAAAAATCGTTTTGAAATACTTCAATGTGACTGAAGTAACTAGAGACCCACTTCAACTCCACCATTAGTCAAACTATTTACATCTCTTTGAGGTTTTGTTATGAACTTCACTTCCTAAAAACTTTTTATATTGCATTGGGGTTTTTTGATGAACTTCCCTCTCTGATTATGAGTGATGATTCAGTTATTGATTCATTACATAATCTTTGATCATCCATTTCATGCCATTCAATATCAATAGAATCCAATTTGTAATCTGTAATTCATCCATTCAATACAAAATCTCCACAAGACCGACTATATGAAATTGATAGTGGTGGTAGACGACGTACAGGTCTATGATATATTTGCTCCTTTTTCGTGTTTTCTTATAAACCTGTGATACTACCCAAGGTATCCGATAACAACTCTTGGTCAAGAGAGTATCAGGCCAATGAGGAAAGACAAAAACGAAGCCAATATACCATGCGATCTGTATGTCGTCCACCACCACCATCCATTTCATTTAGGTAATTTCATAGGCAATTTTGTATCGAATGGATGAACTACAGATTATAAAGTGGATTTAATTGATAATAAATGGCATCAAATGGATGATCAGAGATTATGTAATGAATCAACAACTGAATCATCGCTTGTAATTAGAAAGTGGAATCCATCAAATATCAAATATAATCATCAGTCACATCAGTCAAGTTGATCTGTAGTTGTTCTGAAACAATTTCTATAATCAGAATATTGTATCTGCTCAATTTTCGTCGAGTTGATGCTAAACTGTCTCTATTCTATCCAGATCCTAAATTCGTCAATTGGTCAGTGGAGTGCACCCGATGCGAAGATTTGTGTTATATCCATTGTGCTTCTATTTTTTCTGCATTCCCCCTCAACGCTACCTAATGATCATGGTAGGATTTAACATACAGATATATGGTACATCTACATCCTTCATCTACCTGTGATTCTATTGGAAGAATCTGATAGTAGTGTACCTAACGCAAGGACCTGCGGTATATCCACTGAACTCCTGCCTTTTCTTCATTTTCTTTCTACGCTACCTAATAATATTAATTATAGTGGTACGTCACATAAAAATGTATAGTATACCTGCATCCTTTCTACTTCTCTTGATCCACTTGTAATTTTACTCAAAGAATCTAGGGAAATCATTTTGTATCATTCTGTACATATTCATAATTTTGATTCAGGATGTCATATTTTTTTAGTATACCTGAAGTGCTCGGTGACTAACCTTATTTTCGAATGTTTTTCACACTTGCTATAATTCATCGATGTTTTTTCATGGACTTCAATTTTTCTTTACAAGCCATTATTCAATGATTGAATTCACATTCATCTTATGATAACCTTTAATAACCCATAATTCATCCATCTCGTATTGTCATAAATACCATGTAATTTATCGATCTTGTATTGTCATAAATAACATGTAATTCACCCATCTCGTATTGTCATGTTATTTTTTCATGTATTGTGATTCAGATTACAATAGAATCAACTAACTCACATTCCGTATTATTTCGGATTACAACCTGTCAACGCTATAAATAATAATAAGATTGAACATTATCTATATCTTTTACTAAAATGAACGTTCACGCTATTGGATGTTTGGAAGATACTGAAATGGATGCTTTTGGATGTTAGGAGAAAAAGAACGAGACAGATATATCTAATATCTAAACTATTGGAAACATAGCTGAATATTGATGAACACCCACCCGAATTTGGGATGACAAAATTCTCGAGATTATAAGAACTTTATGAACAAGGAGAAATTTTGATCGCATCAAATTGATGACAAATTCATATTTCAGTATCGAATTATAGCTGAGAGTTCATAGTTGTATACATCGAAAGTGTGTGTTTCAAATTTGAATAAAATTCAAATATTTTTCAATAACATGCTGTTATATGGTGAGTTATTGTGCATTGAAAATTTTGTAAACGAGGTTAATGTCAGTTGAGGTGTATATATAGAGGGTGGATTGATAAGTTTCCGGCCTGACCAAGAAAAACAACGTTTTCAAGAATTTTTTTTTTTTTATTTCTCAACATAATCTCCTCCAAGGCTGATACATTTCTCATAGCGGTGTTCTAGTCTAGTAATGCCATCTCTATAGACTGATTCGTCAAGCTCCTCAAAATACCCATTTACAGCTTCGATTACTTCTTCATTGTCCGCAAATCTCTTCCCGCCAAGCCATTTTTTGAGGTTAGGAAACGGATAATAGTCACTCGGGGCTAGGTCTGGAGAGTAGGGAGGGTGCGGCATTAATTCAAACTTCAGATCGTTGATTTTAGCCATCACAACGATTGACGTGTGCGCTGGTGCGTTATCGTGATGAAGCAAGATTTTTTTCTTCGCCAGATGAGGTCGTTTAATTTTCACTTCGTGGCTCAAACGTTGCAATAAGTCTGCGTAGTATTGACCAGTGATAGTTTCACCCTTTTCAAGGTAATCAATGTATATAATACCTCTTGCATCCCAAAAAACAGTAGCCATAACCTTGTTCGCCGAAAAAATTGTTTTTGCCTTCTTTGGAGTTGGTTCCCCTGGTCCAATCCACTGTTTAGACTGTTCTTTGGTTTCAGGAGTGTAGTGGTGGACCCAAGTTTCGTCAACGGTTACGAATCGACGCAAAAATTCGCTTGGATTACGCTCATACAACGCCAAATTGGCGGTAGAAATGTTCTTTCGAATCAATTTTTGGTCGACTGTTAGCAAACGCGGCACCCATCTTGCACAGAGCTTTTCCATATACAAATGTTGGTGCAAAATATTTTGTACACGTTCATATGACATCTTACAGGTCTCAGCTATCTCACGAACTTTTAATCTGCGATCTTTCAGCACTATTTGATGGATTTTTTCGATCATATCTGGAGTTGTGACCTCAATGGGGCGTCCTGAGCGAGGCTCATCAGAGGTGCTCACACGACCCTTTTTAAACTCGGAAACCCACTGCTTAACGGTTGAATATGATGGGGAGGATGTCCCCAGTGTTGAGTCCATCTCTTCTTTAATTTCCTTCGGCGTTAACCCTTTCAAATAAAAGTATTTGATGACAGCACGATTTTCCAGCTTTTCCATTTTCACGAAAAACACAAAGGCGTCTTGGTCAGCGTGCTCTCAAAACTAAACTAACATGGCGATCGGACTGAAACTATAGCTACAAGCTATCTAAGGATGGTACTATAGAACGCCACCTCAAGGTAGGCCTAGTGGCGCCATCTCTTGGTCAGGCCGGAAACTGATCAATCCACCCTTGCACACGGTAGCACCTGACAAGAACTTCTGCGTTTTTCCAGGTTTTTTTCATGTCCTTGGCGTCGAGACGCTACCGCGTCTCTTGATACATACCTCATTTTCTCCGCAGTCTTTGAATATTCGCTATCTTGGCTCGGATCGATGAATTATTATGAAACATGGGTCCTATGGGTTTTCGAGGGTGCTGAATCCGAATCTGAGGTCAAATCCCGAATTCAAGGTAGCGGATCCAACATGGTGGACGTGGATTTAGTCAATTTTGCATTTGTGGGTAGATTTACATGAAGCATGGGTTCTAGGGGTTTTCGAGGGTGCTGAATTCGAATATAGGGTCAAATCCCAAATTCATGATAGCGGATCCACGATGGTGGATGTGAATTCAGTCAACTTCGCATTTGTGGACAGATTTGTATGCAACATGGGTCCTAGGGGTTTTGGAGGGCGAGGAATCCAAATCTGACGTCGAAAAACGAATTCAAGATGGCGAATCCAATATGGCACACGTGAATATAGTGATCCTGGCTCTAATGAACAGAATCATATTGTTTCATGTAACACGCGTTCTAGGGATTTTACAGGGTGCTGAATCAAATTCTGGGCTCCAAAATTGATTGAAAATGATCATTCCGATCTTCCTGTGTAAGCTTCACTGCATCCGAAGACTTTTAAAGGGCTGGTCAACGTTATGACAACTGCGCACTGATGAGAATCCAAATGTGAAGGGAGTAGCTATTCAAACAAATGAAGCCTGACAATATTCGGATTCATTTCTAAATCACGCCTAAATAACCCTTCGTTACGCTTATTACGCTTGAATTACTTTTAGCTTACGCTTTCGTCGCGCTCCCAGGCTCCATTCCTATCAGGACAGTTGAAATTCTACAATTCTCCAGGTACATGTTTCTGAATCATCTGGGGATGGTAGAAAGGATAGTAGGCGATAAGTTCCAGGCTTTCTGAGCATTACATCTACAAAGTTTCTCAATTGAGGGAAAAACCGATGAGTGCCTTTCCATATATCCCTGGATATCTGAATTGTTCAAAATGCGAGCGAAGCGAGCGTGTGTGGTCTACGACCCATTCAAAATGAGCGAAGCGAATCTGGGGGGGGGGGGCTCAGACTGCTGAGTGAAGCGAACCAGTCAGGGGGTGGAGCCCTCTGGTTTTTTCTTGACTCAACACTCATTTCATCAGATACACTACATACTTGCATGACTTTCCTCATCGGTTAAAAGAGTTTGTTGATCTTTCACAGGTGCAACATTTGCATCCATATTTTGAAATATAATACCAACTGTATCATGTAAGGTATCTTTTCCATCCACAGTATCAACAAACCTATCGAAATCATCGAACACCAAACCGGTACGTAAATCCAGCTTTTCGCTCAATATTCCTATTAAGAGATCATCCCATTTATCTGTTTCTCTACCCATAGCCTTGAAGGCCTGCAAGTGCTTCGACTTTGTATTCAAAATGTTCTGTAAGTCTATAAAATTCTCTTTTTTCAATGACGGAATATTACGAATAGCTCTAATGTATGATTCAATTATGATACGTGTCCTATTCTGTTTTTCTGTGAGCGTATCCCATGCTACTTGAAAGTTTGCCGCCGTCAATTGTATCGATCTTATAGTATCTGCCGCTTCTCCATCCAGCGATGCTTTCAAATATTCAAACCGCTCAACGTCGTTGAACGATTCGTTATTCATCATGATTGATTCGAATGATTGTGCAAGAGGTATCCATTCTTGATAATCACCCACAAAAACTGTTGAATTCAATTTAGGTAACCGTACATGGGATCGATGAATTTCTTCGTTAACCACTGCCTGTTGAACAACGTTGTTGGCCGGTTCAACTTCCGAAATCTCTACTATAGTTATATTTAACCTTTGTAGAATAGCGGCTGTCAAATCATAAGATGCGTTTCCAAAGCCTATTCTATCATTGACCGCTATCTCGTTTACAATCTCAATTTCTGTTTGTACCACTTCATATTCTTCGAAATACGAATCGAATTTTGTCTTCTAATTTCAAGATGTGCTGTAATTTCAGGATTCACATCTAGATTCGTTTCAACGTACTTCTTTATTCTAGTACATAAGGCTTTCATCGTAGACGTTTCTCTTTTCAAAGTAGCTGAGTCGCCCATTTTCCTCTTGGTTCAAATTTATAACTTGAAATAAACGCAAATCTATGTCTATATGTTGAGGTATGTAAACCGTATGTGAACTGTATGTATATTGGAAATTATTTAAACTGCAGTCTACAAATTTGGTTGATATTGACTTTGAATAACTTGAACGTAATAATTTCTCCCAACTTGTTCAAATAACTGAAACAAATTAAACCAACCTCGATTGTCTTTTTCCCAACTTCAAATGAACTGTTTTATGCGATTCTTCTTTTGAGATGAGCGCCACTATTGATTTTGCCTGTGTATCGATGTATCCTCCGTTGTCCAATGGGTTAGTGACGTCACGAAGATGGCCGCTCGCTTCTATCCTGACTACCGTTATCTAGCACGTTCGACTTGCTTCCGTAGTTATTTGAAAAACACACTTGTACGCCCTTCTATCTTTTGGAACATGTGTAATGTCGTTCCGAATTCGAATTATCGACTATGTCGATTAAGAAACTGTTGTGTCGAATGAATTGGGAACACTGTTGTGTCGAATGAATTGAAGACACCGTCGTGTCGAATGAATGCACGCCTTTGCGTGATTATGACGAATGTTTCCGTCTACTGTGTTTTTTATGATTCTACCACTGTGTGGCTTAAGCCCGTGTAATAATACTGTGCGAACTGTGACCTTCCGATGGATTCAAGATATCTGACTCGCTAGGACCAACTCTTTGTTCAAAACTTACTCTTTCTATTTCTTGTTTGAGATATAATAATTTCGCACGGGTTCTTAGCGTGCACCAGCCCTATCCGACTCTCTGACTAAACTATAGCTAACGGGGTTTTTTCACTGTCGTCAAAAACATTGAACCAGTAGATAGTGCTGACTGTACTGGTGCGCTGTTCCTCTTAATTTAATTGGATGATTGAGCGATATAGGTATATTTACGCAGCCCACCAGAACACTTAGTGCTGCGCTGCGGATTAGTTCAAATGGCGACAGTTAGAAACCTCAGAAGTGGGGGAGTCGGATAGGGCTGGCGTGCACTGAAATGCTGCGGAAGACGATGTCGCGTACAAGCATGAACTTATGCGAGCAATAACGAATATGCCCGAAGGCTCAGGAGCGTAGCAATATGTTCACATAAATAACAAAGATTATCTTAAATTTGCGAACATCAGGAATGCAAAAATTGAATATTTAAAAGTATCTACATGATTGAAAACAATCTAGTCAGACTAGGAGACATATACATTTGCATTTTATCGCACTTACCCTGGTTCGCTTACAACTGATTTCGATGATTAACCATTAGAATTGTCCGATTCTTTATATTTTTCTTTTGAACGATGATAACATTGCAAATGATAACCCTCGTAATTGCTCACGTTTTCTGGTACCACGGTGTCTTTTCCTTTTGAACAATGTTCTTTCGATACTCTAAAATCTCTTTGCATTTATTTGAACTTTCACTGCTCAATATTAAAATTTCCGGAACTTTCTTTGTACAAATAATATAAATTCCCTGCATCGTGAGATAGTCAGATTCAGATTGGAGAACAAGAATTATAAGTGATGTAACGACCACATTTGAATACTACTAAACATTTCGCACGCAGTTCCTCGATTACAATCTGACAAGACAAGAGTTATACGAATAACAGAAGAGCAACAGAGTACTGGTGAACCAATTGTCTTTCAACTTCCATCGTACGATACGAAATTTGTATCAATCGAATCTCAGAAGAGTCATCACAATTCGAAGGTGAGGCTTTTTCATTGATCTCGTGATTAGTCGGTACGGAAATCAAGAATATTTATCATAACGGAACTGTCAGTTTGATAATTCAAGATTGCTTACGAATGAGTTGAATGATTGATTTCATCCACATATTCATGACCCCTCCACCCGCCGCTTGTTCCACTATATGAGTGATGGACCAATTTTTTATGTATTGTCATTCAATAAACTTCCCAGCCCAAAGACACATGTCAATACGATATCAAATTGATATCAAACTGCTCAGTTTCGCTGGATTTTAATATAATTTCGATACGTTTCATATCAATTGAATATCCCAACAATATCGACAGGCTTCGGTTTCTGGCTGGGTTTACAAGTAGGAAGACTCTGCCAATTGATACACGGCTTCCTCGTTCCTAATCAGCCAATTATGATGAAATAAAATATCGTCAAACAATGCAGATTGCTGAAGACTCTTCCCCCAGTTTTTTCAATTGATTGTAATGAAACTTATATGAGACCACTTCCGGACCATAACTGAACCGTAGCATGGATTTCATTGCAACCGGGTAACAGGAAACGAAAACATATCCTTGCCTCAAAACCACAATTTTTTATAACATTTCTCCTTTTTGTTTCCCGTTTTCTTGTCAAGATCAGGTTGTGACTCATATGGGACCACTATCAGCACTGCATGAAACGGTGGTAAATATTTCATAACGATCGGATGATAGAAACGGAAAATATCCGCATGATAGCGGCATCTACGAGATTTTTAAATTTTGTTTCGAAGCTTCGTGCCCAT
Organism: Gonatopus flavifemur; assembly: GCA_018340375.1. Taxonomy (NCBI): domain Eukaryota; kingdom Metazoa; phylum Arthropoda; class Insecta; order Hymenoptera; family Dryinidae; genus Gonatopus; species Gonatopus flavifemur. The sequence continues at coordinate 1,313,525 of JAFFJZ010000013.1, forward strand.
GGAAATAGCCAGAGTTGACAAATGGCGCGGTACTGGCGAAGTTGTATTCACCAGACTTCGGCAAGGACAACTGTGCCCATCCAAAATCATTACCAGTTTTCCAACTGGTGCCAAATGTTCGCCGGATTTCAGACTGTACTGGCTTACGTGGTCAGACGGTCTTGATCTCGTATCGAATTAATGCTGTTCGAAGAATACCCAGACCATACAGAAACGGAACCGCGTCAGTACCGAATCAGAGCTGATTGGATGGTGAAATGCGAAAAAAAGACAATACGACACCAATATCGATGCAGCGTTGTTCTGATATTGAATAGATAATGGATAGGGATTCCACAGATCTTTCCAATAACACGGTTACTTTGATGAGACAATACCACGCCAGTATCGAGCCAGAGTGAGTATTAGCATTCAATATGTTCGATATATGACTATGTGAGGTATATTAAGTGATCTAGGCATTTTTATCTGACTGCACTGGGAGTTAGTGCGTATTTTTTTGCTATTTTTTTGCCATTTTTTGCCGTAGGAAAAAATTTTTTTGCTCCGGCCGTTCCAAAGATACGGAGAGTTAGATAGCTTAAGATTAAGGTATCTAGCAATCGACATAGACTGAGAACGAAAGGACTGTGCGGAAAAAGAACTATAGCATAATTTTTTGCTATTTTTTTGCTGCAAGATAGGATATGTAAAAAAAAAAATTTCGATTCCAATTTTTTTTTTTTTCCTCTATGTCGTATACGCAGAACATAAGTATGCGAAAATGGTCGATGCTAGATGGTAGCAAAAACTTCAGGATGGTTGCTAGATGGTAGCAAAGAATTCAGAATGGTTACTAGATGGTAGCGAAGAATTCCAAGTCGATGCTGGATGGTAGCAAATTATTCCAAAACGTTGCTAGATGACAGCAAATAATTCTAAGTCGATTCTAGCTGGTAGCGAAAAATTCAGAATGGTTGCTAGATGGTAGCAAAAAATTTCAAGTCGGTGCTAAGTGGTAGCATGAATATCAATTAGGTTCCCGGATGGTATGGAAATCAGCCCAGAGGTTGCTAGACATTAACAAAAAAATCTCCTCTGGTGCTATATGATAGCAAAGTATCACAGAGGTTGTCAGATGTCAGGATAACAATCTGAGAGGATGCCCCATGATCCATACATGATCCATCAGATACATCTCACACATCCCTTATATTGGTCATGTATGACCCATACATGCTCAATTTATGAACCTCATCCGGCTCGTATATGTTTCTCACCAAATTCATCTGATTTATATCTTTTGTTCCCAACATAACATGCTCCATATGTGAATTCCATTTTCGCATACTTATGTTCTGCGTATACGACATAGAGGAAAAAAAAAATTGGAATCGAAATTTTTTTTTTTTACATATCCTATCTTGCAGCAAAAAAATAGCAAAAAATTATGCTGTAGTTTTTTTTTCGCACAGTCCCTTCGTTCTCAGTCTATGTCGATTGCTAGATACCTCGATCTTAAGCTATCTAACTCGCCGTTTCTTTGGAACGGCCAAAGCAAAAAAATTTTTTCCTACGGCAAAAAATGGCAAAAAAATAGCAAAAAAATACGCACTAACTCCCAGTGCAGTTAGATAAAAATGCCTAGATGACTTAATATACCCGACAATGTGCCAGTATCGATAGGCCTCTGGCTGACTATGGAATCGGTAGTCAATTGACGTCAGAATCACGATCTTGGCATTTCAGCTGTTGTGGTGAGCCGAAGTCATTCCAGCATTAGGCCAGAGTTGGTATGATCAGTCAATATGTTTAGAAGATAGCAATGTGCCAGTATTGATAAGCCTTTGACTGATTACGGAATTAGGAGTCGACTGACGTTAGAATCACGATTTCGGCAATTCGGCAGTTGTGGTGAACCGAAATCACGCTAGCATTGAGCCAGAGTTGGTATCATCATTAAATATGGTCGAGAGACAACAATGCGTCAGCATTGGTAGGACTTTATTCCACTACGGGATTCATGACAAATTGTAAGACTTGAACGGTCCCATTACAATAAATGGCAGTTTGAGTGATTCGTCGTCAAGTGGGAGATCGGCTGTTGTGATAGAGACTCAGTTCCTTACTCGCAGGACCTGGGTTCAATCCTAACTCAGTGAACTTTCAAGGAATCACTCCCAAAGTGCCTTCCTCCGATGATGCCAATGAGAGCAATGAATCATTCAGACTTTCAAATGTATTTTTTTACTTGGAATATGATCGCTCCTGGTAACTCTAGTTACCGGTACCGTGGGTCGGGTTTGAATTTCTACATAGGATGTCATCATTCCGACTCCTTGTCATTCCTCATCCCGTTCTGGGGGAAGAAATGATCCTTCTGCCATGCCAGAGTCTCACTATAGTGGTAAATGTCACACTGGCCCTCATGTGAAATGGTGTTATCATTTGAACTCCTTTCTCAGTACTGGCGATCCAATTGACCCATAATGGTCGCTCTAGATTTGCCAGTACTGGCACCTCCGGCAACAGTGGTGGGCCAGTAGCGGCACGTGTTCCCATTTCCACATGGGTGCTTACCATTTTCTTCCCTCACTTCGAATTCTCTTGAAATTCAGATCGTACAACTAACACCTCGTGAATTGGATATGTTCAAAATTCCATTGCATTCGGATGATATGGACATAGAGAAGGCGTGCTTTTAAAATGTTGTCAAATAACACGGATCGCAAAGAAAATTTCCCACAGTTTTCAACCGATGGGGATGAAACTCATATGAGACCACTAGTGGATCATGCTCAGAACATGGTATGAGTTTAATCACAATCAGATATTAGGAAGCTGAGGTATGCGCAGTCACAAAATCACGATGTTTTTTACATTTTTCCTCACCCTCCGGGTTTTCTGCAACAGTCAGGTTAAAACTTATCCCTCAGTTACCTCACGTACTTTTGTATGTTTCCGTTAGTTTCTCGTTGTGCGTTGCAATCAACTAAATGGAGCTTCTTCTATTATCAAAAATGTGATATGGTTCTTGAACTTCATCCCTGTTTTGGTTTCAAATCATCCCTCTCCACCCCTAAGAAGAAATCATTAGATTCTCTAAAACCTCTTGTTCCCTTTAGACCCCCGTGGGTAACTTAGGGTTATATGAGACCATTATGAACGCTACATATAACCATAGTGAAGATCTGATAGCGATCAGATTACAGGGACAGAAGATATGGGCGGTCGCAATTTCTCCCACGTGTCCATACACACACACACACGGAACAAAAAATATTTCTCGAGTTTGGGGGAACATTTTGGCCCAAGAGATTTTACGTTTTAGGACAGAAGAATTTTCGGTCCCTCGGAACGATCGACCGAGGAAGCAACAGTACACGGAAAAAATATTCTCTCATAAATTACGACGTTACAATCGTAACAGAGGACCATACTTGCATCAGCAGAACTTTTCTGACATTTGATATGCAATGTTATTGTTAAAAATTTGTTTTTTCACAGGTTCCCATCAGTGATGCCAGTATTCCCTAGAAAAATCTTCAGATTTTTTGGCATTGGTCATTTCTTTCTAAATTGAAAATATGATTGGCCGGTTATACAAGAAATAACCAATCATCAGATGCTGAAGATTTTTCTAGGGAATACTGGCAACGCTGGTTCCCATCGCAAATCCGCAGATATTGATCGCAATCAAATCAGTGTTCATTTCTTATTTTGTGGAAGAGATATGATTCAATCTCATTTTAACGAGAATCCTCAAAGATAAATACGATTTTCTTACCAATTTTACGATTTTACTACGTAAAAATATCAAACCACATGTATGCGATATATTGGGTTGGCAACTAAGTAATTGCGGATTTTTGTTAGAAAATCAAAGACACTTTTTTCATGGAACTAAATAACTTTATTCTGTTATGTATTGCCCATTTTGATCAATGACATTTTGCCATCTTTCAGGCAGCATCATAATCCCACGTTTATAAAACTTCTGGTTTCTATTAGCAAAAAACTGGATCAGGTACGATTTGACATCATCATTACTGAAATTTTTGCCGTGGCCGGCAAGATCTCCTGATCTCACCTCTCCAGATTTTTATTTGTGGGATTACGTAAAAAATGTCGTTTATACCAACCGACCAACAACACCTGTGGATCTACAACAACGCATCAGATGCGCAATTGCGAATATTCGTGTAGAAGTTTTTCAGTCTGTTCTTGGAAACTTTCGACGCCGGCTGGAGTTATGTATTGAAGTAAATGGCGGTCAATTCGAACATTTCTCGCAATAAGTGTGTCTTACCCGTCAACGGATTTGTGCCATCTGTAATTATAAAACGACGAACTGGAAAAATAAATAATTTTTGAATAATTGTTTGAATTTTGGCATTCATTATCGTTCTCAAGGTCGAATTCAAGGTCGAAACGTGAGGTTTCACTTGAACTTTGATAACTTTGGTCAGAGTAACAACCTCCAAATGACCTGATAGGTTAAAATATTCGGACGTAAAATTTTCCGCTCTTTCCATTTCTGAGGTCGAACGTAGGGTTTCCCATTTGAAAAAACGTACTTTGACCATCGATTATGCTCAAAATTGACCTCAAGGTCAAATTCAAGGTCACCATCTTATGGCCCCCTTCGAACCCTACAACTTTTATCTGAACAATTTTTTTCCTCCTCCACTCCCTGAAGAGTTATTCAGCTGTCCTGTTTCAAATGGGACGCCCTGTATAGTAAAATTAAATGATGAAAATTTTTACATTCCAAAAAAATATATGTGAATAAATGTGAAGTTTGAATGAATATAGTTTTCAAGATGGTTATGTTTTGTATAAATAAATCTACTCATTCTCTTTCAATGAAACTGTACGAATTTATAATTTTTGTTGAATTCTATGGTAACTCGAGGTAAAAATAGAAACATATTATGATAATTTTTCCAAAATTCACTCAAACATTAACATTTAATCCTCAAATTCATGCAGCTATTCCAGTGAAATGATGAGTCTCATTTGGAATAATTTACTAAATTCCATGTGCCGAGATTGTTAATTCGCAATTAGACCTGAAGTTCGTTCTCCAATCCACCTTTTCCTTACCAACTGGAATTGATTCTTCTTCTTAGGGGAAGGAGAGGTATTTTTTTTTTTCATATAATATGAACAAATCTATATTTGTTTCTAATAACATTCCTGCTTATCCACATCAGTTTCTGCTATTCAATACAGTAATTTGTTACTTCTCTGTTTGTTATTTATTAATTTTTTAATTTCACGATGTTGAAAAGCAATAGTTCCAACAGTTTGAATTCCAAATATTTCAGTCCAAATTTGACGATGTTATGAAGCAATAGTTCCAACAGTTTGAATTCCAAATATTTCAGTCTGAAGTTTACGATGTTGGGAAGCAATAGTTCCAACAGTTTGAATTTCAAAGAGTTCAGCCTAAATTTCACGATGTGAGGTTGGAAATAAAATAACATTGCAAGTATGGTCCACTGCTACGATATTTTGTCTCCAAAATTACGATGTCAAAATTAGAAAACATTAACAAGAAGATAAAAAATATAATTGAAAAGAATATCTGAAAAAAATTGCGATAAAAATGTACTAAAAAGGGTAAAAATAACTTTGGGGTTTATAAAGGGCTTAACAATTTTGGGGATGAGATATATTTGAACCGAAACCAACCTTCAACGTATTTCTTCACCCCATTTTTGTACTCGTACGACTATGAATAAAAGCTTGGACGCTCATTACAGAGTGAACAGCGTAATGAAATTATCCTTTACATTCTAATTACGCTGTTCACTCTGTAATGAGCGTCCAAGCTTTTATTTATAGTCGTACGAGTACAAAAATGGGGTGGAGAAATACGTTGAAGGTTGGTTTCGGTTAAAATATATCTCATCCCCAAAATTGATAAGCCCTTTATAAACTCCAAAGTTATTTTTACCCTTTTAGTACATTTTTATCGCAATTTTTTGAGATATTTTTTTCGATTATATTTTTTATTTTATTATTGAGTAAAAGCTTTCTTCAAAAAATATTTTTTTATATATTTTTATTTGTCATTTTTGAGTAATTTGTCCATTTTTTTATTTGTATTTTTGTATTTTATTTCAGCCTGGAATTCTTCGAGTAAAAGCTTACGTTGTCCTTTTCAATACATTTCTTCATTATATTTTCCCACTGAATTTACGATATTCACGATATTCACGTATAATTTCCGGTTTTTTCGCTCCCGATAAAATTCCCGTATATTCCCCGGTTTTCTCAAAATTTCCGTATTTTAGACACCCTTTCACTGTTAAGGAGCTTTCAAGAGCACTTTTTGGCTTATCAAGCCTTTTCATTCGATACCCATATCGTAAAAGTTTTGATTGGGTGGGTGGGGGGGTTGGGGGTGAGCTGGAGGGCATGAGGGTGGTTATTCGTGTATTGTCACCAGAACCAAACATGTGTGCAAAATTTGAGCCCGATCGCTCCAGTGGAAGTGGGTGAAATATTGATTGCAAAATTCCAGGACATACATACAAGTGTAGTTAAATAAAAGCTTCTAATAATATTTTTCCCGTGTAGCTCGGATAATGAATAAATTGTTGAGATCTTTCAGGATTAGATGATCATATATTCGGTCCCATTGCTGACACGGCAGACTAGTTCCATCACGTACATTGAACCCACAATTCGATCAATACCAACTTTCATATCCACAAAGAGAAGAGCATGATAATAAATGAGTGGAAGGAATATTTTCGCACTTGTGAAAATTCAAAAGTGAAAGAAGCAGGTGATGAAACAAATGAAGTGTGATAATGTTCCGATTCCCTCCTGAAGTGCTCTCAGATTGATTCAAATCACATGATTATACAGGGTGGACCATTTGAAGCGACATAGTCAAATATCTCCAAAACTAGTTAAGATGGAAAAAAATGTTCCGGATAAAAAGTTTAGGGTTACAGGGGGGACCCCTTTTTGCCCATTGGGGTGCAAGTTGAGGACCGTCGAAGTCATTGATGAACATGCGCGTGCACTGGGGCTACCGGGAGCGTGAGTGCGTGGATAAGCGTGATGATTCCAGTAGAGAGACAAGGATTAGTGATTACCCTAAACCTTCAGTGAATTATCTGCAAGTCTGGAGGATTTTTGTGTCTGTTCGAATGCGTATGTCAATCAAGGTGATGTGGTATGGTACATACTTTCAATGCTTCCAGCAACCCTTCAACACTTTTTGAGAGCCGATACTCATTCATACCCTGGTAGAAGTCTGATCAGGCATTCCCTATTCTCAATAAGGTGCTGATCAGGTTAGAATCCGAAAACTGTAAATAAGGAGAATCCCATGAGACCCTCACAAGGGCCTCACCTGATTTCCCCAACAGGATTCAGATAGGTTTGTACCGCGAAGGTACAATAGGGTTTGGATAAAATTTCTATAAAATTGAGCGGAAAAGGAAAACCCATAACAAAGCCTGATGAGAACCTGATAAGAAATCGGGCATGCCTCATCAGGCTCTCTTATTCTCCCATCCACAATTTCTACTAGGGTAACCCTGATTGAATCAAATGGAATGATTCAAAGGATTTCAAATGCAATAGTGAATCGTGATGAACTGAACACATAACCCTGGTGAAAATAAAGTGTCACACTGTAGTTACAGCGCAATGCGAGGTTCATCCGAATGTAGTGGAGTGGTGTTTCACGCCGTGGAATGCATCGCAAATGTATTTTGTTACACTTCGTTTTTACCAGGGAACTGCCACTCATGATGAGCAGAGATCCGATGTTCCCATTCATTTATGGATTCTTCTTCGCTCTCCTCCTAAGATTGTGACCGATTTTAATGGAGATGAGAGGTTATCCATTATGAAGAAAAACATAAACATAAACGAACGGGAACATCGAGCCGTGCTCATTATGGGTGGCAGTTATGTGTTCGGTTCATCACGACTTACTATTCCATTTGAAATTCGTTGAATTATCCCACCCGATTCAATCAGGGTTATGGATGAGTATCGACTCTCGGAACTTTCACCAAACCACATAACGTTGATTGAGATGTGCATTCGAACAGACACAAACATCCTTCGTGTTTTCAGATAATTCCCCGAAAGATTAGGGTTATTACTAATCTTTATCCCTCTACCGGAATCATCACGCCTACCCACGTACTTACGCTCTTGGTAGCCCCAGTACACGCGCGCGGTCATCAATGACTTCCACGGTCCATGACTTGCACCCCAATGGGTGAAAGGGGGTGCATGACTAGTGTTTTGTGAGGGGTTTCAAACCAGCTTTCAAATGCTATGGTGAAAAAAAGGGGGTCTGATTCGAGAAAACCATTTCGACCTTTAAATGACCTTCAAAATGACCTCTCAGGGATTTCCCAAGGTCAGCAGCATACTTCCCTCTTGTAACCCTGAACTTTTTGTACGTAACATTTTTTCCCATCTCCACCAGTTTCGGGGACATTTGACTATATCGCTCAAAATGGTCCACCCTGTATATATATATACATATGTATAATGTACAATGCATGTATGTATATCTGTTATTGGAGTTCTGTTGTCTGGAAAGAAAAGAAAGGAAAATAAGGGGAAGAGTTCGAAGCATACTTGGTTTCATGATATTTTCCAATCTGAGTTCATTTATTATATCTCTACAGAATTCCTTCTTTTTGTGAATCATCGGGACATCAGAGGAGTTCCATTGGAATTCAATGGCATGCCATTGTATTCATTCAATATGCACTCCTTTTTCCTTGATTTCAAATCCTCATGCACCGTTATGTACGCTTGATCTCTCGTATGGTACACGTGAACGCGTGTACATCGTCTTCGATGCTATCGGGAGGCATCGGAAACGTTCGGTACGCGTGCTTTGCATTCTCGTGTTCCGCGAGGAGAGAGAGATCGTCGAAGGAAAGTTTGGAGTGGGTAGATCAGCGCTCGTAATTCTCTAAACTCTTAAGGGGATACGAGCGGCTGGGCTTTTCCCAATTTTTTCGAGACAAACTACAAAAAACCTGTGCATTAATTAAAAATATCTCTCTGTACAGCATTTCTTTAGCGTCACTCATACGGCTGGAGCTTACGGGAAAAATCCCTTTTAAAATGATTTCATAGGTGTGCACGCACGTACGTCGGGTTATAGAGTTTCAGGGATCAAGGAGATAATAGGAGAAGGGTAAGAGAGAGAGAAAACGTGACAGACAGAAAATTTGTAAAAAACATCTACGTTACACTTGTATATTCTGAATCTCGAATACTTCCAAATATCTATAAAAGGAATCATATGAAACGCAAAGCATCGAATCAAATTCACACAGATAACTGACATAATTTTGATTCAAACGAAAATATTCATGAAAAATTTTTACCTGAAGCACATCAAGAGCCACAATGTATCCTCGAACGATGAGCACCATATTATATTCTTTGATGCCAAAACTCATCACCATATATGTCACACAAAATTTTAGATTTTCTTGGAAACATCAAATTCCTCTGCATATAACCACTTGTATTCTATAAATTTCGAAAACCTGTAAAATCAATAATACTAGTATTTCTGTGCGCGCCGGCATTGCCGCGTCATATTCTTATACATATCTCAGAATTAACTGAGAATACTACGAGATTGTTATTTTGCAGCCAAATCGCTATACTTGCCTGTTTGCGAAACATTTTTTGTACGCTTGGTTCTTGAGATATGAGCATTTAGGGTGCTTTCAACCTCACGGAAAGAGGGCACGCAGTAACTGCGCGGAAAAACTCGATTCTACCGCAAGGATCTCGTCACCTAAGTAACACACGGACTTTTCAAACATTCCGCGCTCACTCTGTATTCATGCATAGAATATGTGCGTGAGACTGTTTCGGACAAATCCGAAAAAGACATTCTCAAAATGTGTACAGAATGTATTCATCTGGAACAATCTCATTCGAAGATTCCAAGAATGTTCATAAAACATGCCCAGGACTTCCATGAACTTTCTCAGCATTTTCAACCTGTTGTGCTACTTGGGCAAGAACGCCAAATCGCCAGAGTCTACAGAAGTTCGATTCTTTAGGTGAACATACATAATTGTATAATTGAACCTTAAGCGTTTCACTTCTATAGAAACTCGATCCAATAAAATGATAAAATTTGATAATCAATTGTGATTCGGTTAAATTGATTCTTCGTAGTATTGAGTTCCTTAGCACGATCACCGTGAATTTTCTGGCTATCAGATTGGTTCCTGTGGTAACAAGGGCTCCCGGAACACTCTGGGTTTGTTTTCGAATTCAAATCACTCAAAAGCGCTGTGTCCCACACGCCTGAATTCGACCTCGCTGGTTAAGTTGGGAAACGGTGGACGTCCGGAATGAACTACAACATCCCATCCCTGCTTGTCGAGGGTTGTAATGATTCAAAGTTGCCCAATCCTGATGAGTGGAGAGCCCGCAAATTCGAAATTGCTATAACCTCGAGTTGGAGAATGACAGGATGATTCAACTTCTCCTCAAACATTCAACGTTTTTCAACTCAGCCAATGATGTCAAATTCAAGTGGCAGCATATGCAGCGCTATTGAGGTGTTCGGATTTGGGAGAGAAACCAAAAATCCAGACATCTTGAAGACTGAACCTCGAAAAAAGCTTTTTCTGAATGGAAAATTGTCACATTTTGGCTGTAGAACAACGCCCTCAAGATACTCCAAGTGAATTATTGAATTCTTGGCTCATTATTATGAACATACATGGTCCGCCATTTCGTCATTCTCGCATGCATCAATGATCGCAAGATGTGTGCTACAGCCATCGACACACTGAATCTGGAACCGTTTGATATTTTTTTGTTTTAAAACATCCGTTTCCTACACCTCATCACCAACGACCCTTTCAGGACAGATAGCTTTTCACCATTTTCATGAAACAAAAGTAACTGAAATGAATCAAGATAAATTCTCAATATATTTCGAAAGTGTATTCATCAAATGTTACAACTTCCGTGTCGATATCTACAATATGAACTTGTGAAGAAGGTGATTGGAGATAGTTTTTGTTCCGTGCATCCAAAATGAGTGCACCTGGTGATAACGAATTCATATTACCATCAAGATTGACAAACATGTTTATTAGACTGTTTCGAATCGATATTTTTTTTGTTCGAAACCCGTACATAAAAACTTCCAAGGAGGTGTAAGAAGACACCTGTGAGAAGCAGAGCTCTTAATATTAATATTTAGACGTCGCGCATCGCACTTTTTCATTCCCATTTAAATAACACGGGAAAAAATGTTTTTGAGGTTTGGAATTTTCTTACTCCTCAACGATTCATTGAACTGCTAAGACTAAAACATATTCTTATAGAGAATTGAACGCTCTACAAACACGGTCCGTACCAAATTTTCGATAATCCTGCTCCTTCAAAAATTATCCAAGGTCAAAGTTGGACCTACGAAGAAATCCTTGGCTTTTTCCACTGTTTGGCAGATCTATCAAAAAATCTATCTATCTCCTTGCAAAATTTAGCTCAGATTAATATTTTTCGACGTATTTTTATAGGTCTGAGATTATATCAAGTCTACTCTGTTGGTTAGGGTGGAGTCAATTCGACAAAATGAATAACAATAATTCCACAGATCTTGTGAGTTTGAATTTTCGTTTCATTTCTGAACGATTCGAAATTCAACAACATTCTCAGACCTACAAAAATACTTCGGAAAATATCAATCAAAGCTAAATTTTGCAAGAAGATAGATAACATTGTTTATTAGTGATTCAAAGATTTGTTCAAGCCGAAATTCGGCGTCACAGAATTTATTCGTGATTCAGGAAGAAAATCCGTTTGAAAAACCAATGGTTGATCGGGAGATTGGCTAGTGAAAAATTGGTGTAAGAAAGTGTTCCTTGCTTTGTTCATACATAATCTTCACTTCAAAACAATTATTTGCGCATGGCGCCGTCCGAACGCCCTTAACAAAATCATCCATAATCACATTCATAAGATGTTCGCATGGAAAAAGAACCAATTGAAAAGTATGTGTACAAACAAAGGGATATTGCACCCAACGGGGTCCATAAAATGTTTCTTTGGATCAATAAAATTTTGCTCCAATGTACCAAATGGTTTTCCACTTCATAAAAGATTTCATGCGGTCAAAAACCATTCCATTTGTTGGAAGAATGTCCGATTGCTGCGAAGATTTATTTTGGACGCAATATTCTTTCATCCCAATGAGTTTTTGCTCTCTATGTGCTAATTTCTGATGAAACCGAAAAAAATTTGTATTGCGAAATACGAATATATATATGAGCTATTCAATGGTGAGGTGACAAAAAAATGTGCAAAAACCCAATTCGCAAAATTATGGGGAATCGCATTGACACAAAATAACGGTAACACTCGCCGCATCATGATTTTTCAAGAAGAAACCAACAAAATAATCCGATAGTCGGAGCACATTTGGTAGCATACATCACATTTTTCACGTGTCGAGTCAGGGTTTCTCACATTATACAGATATCAGAGCCAATAGCTGTGTGCCCGGCTCATTCGTGATAACGATGAGTATCTATTCAACAAACACTGTATTGGATCTTGGATGGAAGAATCCTCTTCTCGGGCCATCAGAGTTACTCTTTCAGTACGGATTTCCGGAATGGGATCACTCAAACTTCCATGACTATTGGGCCAGGTGGTAGGAGAGTGTTCTAGGAATTCAGGTCCATGCCACCAAAGGTGATGGTCCATTAATTGATCGGGATAACATCCCCTAGATCCAGTGTCTGCAGGATTCAAATGCCCGGGTATATGTTGCCATATGTCGAAAGGTAAATGATCGAGAATTTGGCTTATTCGATTAGCGACATAGATCTTGAGGGTATGCGGGGGCGTTCTCAACCATGAGAGCACCGTGGTACTGTCACTGTAGCAGATAACATCATAGTGAGGTAGCTGCTTCAGAAAATCTTTCAATGAATCAAATAATTTGAAAAGGAGGAGGGCTCCGTTCAGTTCCAAGCGAGCAATAGTCAAGGATTTGAGAGGCGCAACTCTACTCTGCGCTGTAAGTAGATGAACTTTGACTTCCCCTTTCACTGACTGGATCCTCAGGTAGAAGCACGCGGCAAAACCTCTCTCGCTCGCATCACAAAATCCGATCAAATTGATAGACTTGACTTCCGGGTAGCTTATATAGCGCGGAAGTTTGAGCTCAGCGAGATGAGGTATCTGCGCGTAAAATTCTAACCAGACTTTTCGTAGGGGGGGAGAAAGTTGTTCATCCAAATCATTGCCTGCTAGACACAAACGCTGGATAAAATATTTCATCCAACAGGTCACGGGGGTAAGATACCCGTTAATGTCATATATCCGGACGACTTGGGATAGAACTCCTCTTTTGGTGAGTATAGGATCCTCGGCCCGAAACTTATGACAAAAGGCATCACAAGATGGATTCCAATAGAATCCTAGGAGTTCAACATAGGTTGCGTCATTAAAAGTTACAGGAGTTTCACAACGTTCTTCCGGGATATACGAAAGAACTAAAGAACTATTACTGAAGTATTTATGTAGAGTGAACCCTGCTTTGCCCAATGAATCGGTTAGTTCTTGATAGAGGGTGAGGGCTTCCAATTCTGAAGCCACTGAACAACCTATGTCATCTACATAGATACTAGAAGTTAGAATTTTGGAAGCCAAAGGGTACCTGCCATCCTCATCTGGAACAAGTTGTTGGATGGTTCTTTGCGCTAAATACGGACTGCAGGTAAGTCCGAATGGAAGGTTAGTCAATTCCCATTCTAACATAGGCAACGTATATTTGGCTCTCCAAAATATATGTGTATACCTGGGGTCTTCTTGATTGATTCGAATGCATCTGAACATCTGTTTTAGATCTGCTGTCAGGGCTATTGGTTTAAGACGAAAGGATAGGATAATTTCTGAAATGAGGGCTTGTAATTTGGGACCAGTTAACAAATACTGATTCAAAGATTTTCCGGTGTCACTCTTATCACTGCCGTTGAATACCACTCGCACCTTTGTAGTGGTACTATCTTTGACGACAGCATGATGAGTCATGACATACTCCGATTGGGTAATGGCTAGGCGTAAATGATCTAAGTCTATGTAACCTTGTACATTTGCCTGGTATTCCTCTTGAAGAGATGGATTGCGCATCAATCTTTGTTCTAAACTGAGAAGTCTTTCACGTGCTAACGTACCTGTGGATCCCAAATTGGCAGGTGCCATCCCTTCTTTGAACGGCAACGAGACAACATATCTACCGTATACGTCGCAAGTGGTGGTATCTGAAAATAGCTTCTCACAATGATCGTTATCGGTTTCTGAAGTCTCGCTCGATGGCACATCCTCATCCTCCCAAAATTTACACAACATATCGGTCAGGCTTGGAGTATGTGTGAACATGGACAACGTGGTGCTTGCCGGGTTCAGATCAGGAATCTTTCCGAAAATAATAAACCCAAATATCATGCTTAGGGCTACTGGATCTACTTTCATATGGCATACGTTATCCGTTAGAATCTCTGAATAATGCTGCACACCTATCAGGATGTCGATAGGTCCAGGAGTGTCAAAATCGGGGTCAGTCAATGTAACTTTTCGAAATCGATCACGAATATTGGGATTCAGAGGCATGAGAGGCATATTGGAGGATATAGAGGCGAGAATTATTGTCTCCACAGATAATCGAGAAGTCTTGGCGTGGCGAGAAGCGATTTCGCATATTGTTAATCCCCGGTGGTTGGTAAAGGTGGATGCTCCAACCCCTACCACATTAACCGAATATCTCTTCCTGGGAAGACCCAAGGTCTGTACGGAAGAATCAGTGATAAAGGACGATTCACTGGCGGGGTCCACCACCATCCTACAAGGCTCCCACTCACCATTATAGGTCTTCACGTGACACTCCACGGTACCGAATAACCCATGAGTGGATCCGATTTCAATTGGCCCCTCAACTTGACAACTCAAAACTTTTGTCGAAGGTCCAGCATTGGATGTGTTGTTTTTAGAACTACCAGGTTGTTGTCCGGAAGAGGAATTGCTAATTGATGTTTCTTTCGTAGAGGTATTCGACGAGCGGTGGAGGAGGGTGTTATGCTCTGACTTTTACGAATTCGACACCCGTATTTGCTAGTACATTTAGAACGCGGATGAGGACCAAAACAGGCGAAACATAATTTTAAACCTTTCACTGTATCCAATCGCGTCGTTGGATTCATCGCATGAAACATCTCACAGGTCAGAAGTCTATGATCATCCTTGCATAATGGACAATGCGTTTTGACAGAATTTTCGGGTCGTGCAATATCGGAATTTTGCTCTTGCGAATTTGCCAAGAAAGATTTCGTACTAGTGTTTGGGCTATGTTGATATAGATTTTTATTGGTGATTTGGGTTTTAGGAGTACTCGATTTGGAGACATTGGAACTAGGCATCATGGTAGCGATTTTATAACGAGTTTTTACGAACTGTGAGAGATTATCATAGGTAGGAATTTCGTTATCACTATACTTCTCTTCAAATTGTCGGCGAGTCTCCATATCAAGAACTTTCAGAGCTAGATTAAAAAGAATGAAATCCGCTAAGTCGGGTATCTTCAATCCAACCAATGTGTCCCAGTGTACGCAGAAGGTATCTAGAAATCGTCTTGAGTTAGTTGCCGAATTATTTGGAATGGCTTTACATTGAAAAATTTCATTGACCTGATGACTGCCTACGAGTCGTTTGTCGGTATATCGTTCAACAATTCGGTCATACACTGAGAAAAAAAATTGTTCTTTGTCAAGCGCGCCGGGAATTTGACAGGTATGCGGTTGAGTCAACAGAATAACGTTTGACATAAATTTCCCGTCATTTGGTACAAATATACACTTTTGGTTGAGTCAACCCCGCAGCGATATTGTAACCAAATGAGATGCGCGTTTCAATCAATCGCTACGTCATTGATGGAAACACAACAAATTTTGAACGTACCATTTCCAACAGTTGTTTCAATCACGTATTGAAGTAATCAAAATGCATGCAGGTGTGATTGGAAAGAATCAACATTTCAGATAACATACTCATCCAATTGCTTCCAGTGAATTGGTTAATCGAACGAATATTCAATAAGTTTGACTGAAAATTGGCGGACTTGAAACAACCTCATCAATGTGATCGCTGTTAATGTGTCATAAAATCTATTTCAACCAAAAAAAATGAATACAGATACAGACATTGATCGTTGAATACCGAATTGTTTCCTATTTGTTAAGAAAAAACACCCGAATTCATGATATTAGATGATTCATTTCGATTTACAAATTCGATATGAATTTTTATCCATTTTATGAGACATCATGTCAATTGTATTTCCTGGATCGAGTGAATCATATTTAAAACGGCATTTCTGAGTGGAAGTTATCACTTAGTCTCTATAGCTCAGTGGGTAGAGCGCTAGTCTACAAGACTAGGAGTTACGAGTTCGATTCTCGTCAACGGTGAAGCGAAATTTTTATTCCAGAATTCCTTCATAAAACATTGTCCAGCGAAAACATTTGATCAAGTAATCCATGCCTCACGGACGGAAGCAGCAAAACGACTCCCACCAACAAAACGGGCGGAGATAAAAAATTACGAATGGTGGTAAAGGAGCCAACAACCATTCTGACAACAGCACTAAAACGAATTTCAGAAAAATTGTGTGAATTCCATTGGAAAGCCCGGCTAAGGAATCATTTTTTTCCTTTATTTGATCATTGTATTGAATTGCTCTACTGTATTCAGCGAATAACTTATGGAATTGATGGATTCAAGTACGGTATTGATGTCAAGGCATGTAACATCCAAACAAATGTTGAATATTGTCATTGAGAAGTGTTTTGATTCAATACAAATATGTTTTACGTCGTTTCAAAACGAAGAATCAATTGAATCAAGTTCTCAAGAATTACAATTAAATCCTCAAGATTTGGCTCAATTTCTCGCGGAATTGAGACAACTAATTTTCCAAACCCGCAAGGCAGTTGAATTAACTCCTAGATTGATTTCGCCGTATCCAAATGCGCGGCAGACTTGAGGCAACTGAAACTCGATTGAATCAAACCATCCTTTTTTTCCAGTGTACGCAATTTCATAATTTTCTGCGGTCAACTCTAGATTATCAAGAATACTCGGAACAGGATATTCTACATAGGTTTTCAAGAATGAAAACTTCTGAACACCGGTTAGATCAACGTGTCAAACAGAGATATAAAGTTGGGGAATTTCTCAATTTCGCCTTTGAACGGTCGAATAGAAATAGGAGGCAGTTTGGGTCGGAGGTTTTTGGATGCTTTTGAAGCCATTCCATTATCTCTGGATGTCGTTGTTTGGTTGGAAATTTCATCATATTTAGACATTACTTCATAATATAATTCATCATAAGATTCAAATGCCGAAGCGATTGAAAAATCCTTGGTTAACGTGTGCGCTGAACAGATTTATTAACTGTTAATGAATTCGAATTTGATATAATCAAACGTAATAAGTAGACAGAAATGTATCCAACGGGGAACTATTTATCTCAAATAACAATTATCAACTGGTAATGAAACTATATTTCATGTGAAGAGATATAATGTTCACATACTGATTATTGTTTTTTGCGATGAAAGAATGAAATAGTTCATCCAAAATTATTTTAGTTGATTGGAGATGTATTTATTTATGGGTGGTTTGGATCATGCTATTATAGATCAATGCTTTGCTTATGGTTAAGTGACTTATTTTCAGGTTTTCTATAGACAACGCTGATGTTTCTTAATTATTACGGAATATATTAACAGTTAGAAAATATATTTCAAAATTATCAAATAAAGAAATTAATTTGGCGTAACAATACTCTTCTCTCAGTGTGAAGAATAGAGGATTCTGAGCAATAGTGAGAATATGACCTTGTAAAATCAAAACAACTCAAGTCTAACGCATTCATGAACCGGTTATTCTATATCATGCTGACATCCCATGAACCATATATTCATGCTAGAATAGATGACATTGAATTAATTCATGAACTTATGTGGAATGTTTGAAATTTATTTAGTCATTCGTTTAAAAATGATAAATTCAATGGAAAATTCCCAATTCGAGCCGGATGGATCCGGCTCAGAGGACCATGTGTTTCGGCCAATGCCGAGTTCACATATTAATTTTTTTTAATAGGGTGAAAATTATGAATTTTCCTCTTACAATCAAAGATTCTGATTATCTACACGGATAGGAGCGGACTATATGAAGGAATTGTAAGACACGGGAAAAAATATTCCGTATACTAAATTTAATAACAATATTCTCTAATTTCTTACATTTGACGGTGTTTGCAGATGTTAAAACAATACGGATCAGATTTCCCGTAAATGAAATTATAAGTTAACTTACGCACTAGTTCGGAGAAATATTTATCCGTGGGATAGGCACAACATCGATTTTGTGGAGACAAGATGTCCCCGCTCTCTCCTTCCACGCGATGCAGTATCACCGGCACGATAACTTATTTTTCACTTCTGATTCTTGTTTACAATTCGACATTAGGAAACTTGGAACGGGAACACATACAAAATGGTCAACAGGAAGAAATTGAAAACAAATCACCGTGTACTTCAAATATTCACTGATTAAATTGAATTACTGTAAACGCATGGTGAATCTACATAAAGTTCAACTGATCGCACCGAAGAGAGAGAACGAAGTGCCATTATATCTATTGATCTATAATTGGCTCAAACTCTTTAATTTAATCATTTCTTCGCTTCATGGAATCACGGTTTCTCAAGTCTCCCTGCATGCAGAGTTGCAAAAACTAATCAGGAATCTTCGTGAGTTACTCCGAATGCATTTTGATTAAAAAAAATAATCTTGAGAACAATTCCAGATCAAATTCATCGATGATCGTGATTGTTAACCGATGTTTATTGCGAAGTTATCACCCAAGTAGCAAGCGAACGTTGTATATATACTATGTATGTTCATAGTATATCTAGATGTACTATGAAGGTGCATAGTATATATACAACATTCACTTGCTACTTGGGCAGATTCAAATTGCAGTATTCCCAATTTTTCTCCATAAAGAGTTATGAAACCTCGTCAGAAACGTCTCAAACTCTTCAAAACGCATTTTTGAGGAAGATAATAATCCTAAGAACAATTCAGACAGAATTCATCGGTCATCGAGATTGCTCACAAAAATTTCCCGATCGGTTCTCATAAATTTTTATACAGGAAAACTTGGAACATCAAGATTTCGAACCTATAAATCTTTAATGAACATTATTCAACAATCTTGATGGTTGATCAGTTGGGCCATTGTTGGTGGGCTCATTATCTCCCATGAAAATGCATTTGGAAGCGTTCAAAAGGATTCCTGATGAGTTTTCATACCTTTTTATGCGCTGAGTGCAAGAATTTCCGAAGAAAATGAGGTTTCAACTTGAATAGTCGTAACAAAATATTCGATTGATTCAAATCGCGTTTTTTCGGATCAACTGAACGTCCGTTTTCTTTGAAAAAGTATTCTACAACATATGAAGTATTCGCTTGATTGGATAAATATTCAGTTGAATCAATGAAATTTCAACCAAATCAATTCACTATTGCGTCGCCACTTTCCAATTAAATATTCTGTTGTTCCCAGAAATTATTGATCTCAGTATAGAGGGAAACTCAGAATATCGCGATTTCAAT
This sequence comes from Gonatopus flavifemur, assembly GCA_018340375.1. Classification (NCBI taxonomy): domain Eukaryota; kingdom Metazoa; phylum Arthropoda; class Insecta; order Hymenoptera; family Dryinidae; genus Gonatopus; species Gonatopus flavifemur. Next base: position 1,333,235 of record JAFFJZ010000013.1, read on the forward strand.
AGTATTGATTGTTCATAAACATTGGGTAACGATCGCGATCATTGATGAATTCGTTCCTAATTGTGCTTGAGATTATTATTATTCTTCACGAATATGCATTTAGAAGAATTAAAAAATAATCCTGATCATTTCTCATGACATTGAATAGAGAAAAACTTAGAACATGGTGGTTTCAACCCCCTGCATTGTCAATAAATGGTACTAAATAATCGCGGTAATTGACGAATCTGATCTGGAATTGTTGTTGGGGTCATTATCCTTCATGAAAATTCGTTTGGGAAAATCTGCAAAAATTCTGAATCAGTTTTTACAACTTTTTATGTAAGAAAATTCAGAATATCGCGATATGAACCCCACAAATTTCCGACAATCATTAGTTCACAATCGCGGTGATTGATGAATCCGTTTCTGAAGTTGTTATTAAGGTTATGACCTTTCATAATCTATTGATTTGGTATGGCGTTGCTCCCAGGGTAATGGTAATTCATAACATTTCACCTGCCAAAGTTCCCGAAACTTCTTGATCCTTTCTCTTGAGCGAAACTTCAGTCTCTCATCGTTCCTCTTTTTCTATTGAACGAACAATCGTTGATGTTGTGATTTTATCGAGGAATCCATCAAACAGTGTTCTTAGCACTCAATATTGTATTTATAAGAATCGTCACAAGTTTTTCTCATGATGATCGAGTACTTAGGAACGAGGAAGGAGTGTACTCGGAGTGTCAGTTGAGTACTCTTTCCGTGTGATCTTAATTCTTCTGTTTGTCTCAAAATTAAAGTACCTTTCAGAATGCAATATTTGTGTGTGGATGTTTTTGACCATTTCGACCATCAACTTTTAAAAAATCCAGGCCGGCAAAAATTGGTTGAAATCGCGATAAAAACCAGGGGTGGCCAAAATGATTTCAACCCTGGTGGACATGAATCGGTCCTGTATTCTCACAACCGATTCAGGTCAATACAGGGACTAGAGCTGTTATTTCTTTTGTTGTCATCACACAAGCTAGTCTTGTAGTAGAAAGTAATCATCACTGCAGGAACAACCTGTGTACTTCACCCCACTTGATCACAATGGATTCTTTAATGACTTGCTTCCGTTATTTTATGGCGTGGACATCTACTATTACAAGAATTCAAAAATTGCGTTCGTAGCTTTTCGAAACGTTTATCACTAATGTTTGAAAGAAGTTCGAATGGATTTTGGTCAAGAGAAGAAAAACGGTTATGAGTATCACATGTTTGTCGAAACCTATACAGCGTGAAAGTCACAACATTGCTTCTGTTCATTGCATTTTTTCTTCACGGCAAAAACACGCAAACCAAGTCGATTATACAGTGAACCCAGATGGCGATTCAACCTAGTCATCAGCTGAGGCTCTCTTTCTTGTTGACAAGCAATACCGTCATATTTTTTTGATAACATTTTCACCGTCAAGCTTGTTGTTGAACACAAGTTCATGAAGGGATGAGTGACAAGCTTGGTGCAAGGTTACATGCTGTTTGGCAAGAATGCATACAATAAATGAATCACTCTAGGTTCAACTAGGTTCCAAACCTTGGTACGTCGCGGCGTATTTGATTTCTATAATTTCAAACGGTTTCCCCATTTCTAGGACTCCTTGTCCATCCTGAAATCTCCCATGAAATGTTAGTTTGATGTTTTGTTGGATTGACAGTTCCATGGGGCACATGTCCTCGTCCGTTTGCTAAAACCGCTCATCCACTGTGCGCGCTTTGATGTTATTTAACCGCAACTTCTAAAATCATGAATTTGATAAATTACAGAAGAACATCGTTGTTGTTGTGGAGATTTCTGAGAACATTTCAAGTCACACACAATATCCTAAACGGAATGGGAAAATTGAAATAAAACACCCGATTCACCTCTTTGTATTGAATTTTGCTCTCGTACATTGGAATTTGATTTTCCCATAAGAGGACCACGATTCTCCTCCACTTGCCGTTTGACAGAATGAATTCAAAGAAATCCATTCTCCGTTTTTGCCTCACGGTGCGTGTCCCAAGGATGCCGTGCGCGTATCCAGCGATTCCCTAAAAAATAAAAATTATATATAAATTATATACCTACAAACCGCGTTGTGGATGTGAATTTGGTTTCGATACCAATTGTGATGCGTTTTCAAGAAAATAGATGCATTTTGTTTGCAATACAATAATCTTCTATTATGATTCTTTTCTGCGTTATTGAATTGAATCCTAAATAAGACAGATGAGATTGCTCAAAAAAATCGTCGCAAAACTAAACTTTGTTTGAAAGATATCTTTCAGACGCATTTTCTGTCTGAAACATATCTTCTAGACAAAAAAATTGTATTGGGTATGGACAAGCATTCCTTCTGGTTCAATTTGGAAACTTGAGCGATGTGAAAATTATCACATGTCTGAATTCTCTAAAAGTTTCCATCATTGATGTTTCCGAATCCAAGTACTGGTCAGCCGGTTTTTGGACATGGTCTTTGAATGGAATGTGACCCTAAGAATCCGATTCATATGAAAATAAATTTGGATGCTCACAATAAATGAATTCTTGGAAAAGACTTTTCAAGAACCCTTTGAGGGTACAAAGAATTCTTCGGAAGTTCCAAAAAAAATTCGATTCGGCAGACATTTGTGAGTTCTGTTGGAATCTTCAGAAAAGTCTAATAGAATTCTAAGAGAACTCTCAAATGTTTGACGAATCGAATCCTTTTTGGAACCCCTCAAAAACTCTTCGTATTTCGGAAGAGTTCTTGAAGAATTCCTATTTTGAAATTCATTTGAAAATCTTGTGTGCTGTCTGAAGAGAGCCTAAGGAAACTTCACCAATTGTATGTCAGATTCTGAGGTAGCCAAACTCTGTTATTGGAACTCTGGTTCAGATGAAACGTGGGTCTTATGGGTTCTTGAAGCCTGACTATGAATTTCTCCGTATCTGTGGTTGAGTGAAACACCACGTGCGCGGAGCGATCCGTGCTCCGTGACATGTATTCCATTCTTCTAATTCCGATTCCGTGAGAATTGGAGATGATTATCGAAAAAACGAACCATTGATATACAAATATGTCGTTCATAAATACCTCGCCACAAATACAACGGAATCATCAGTTATTTGTGAGAAATCATAGGATCAATAACAGAAATTGCATCATATCTCTGGAAATACTGTACTAAAGCAATTTGGCACGAAGAATAATAGTAATACGTATGTACTGTAGTAGTAATAGGTACGTATTATAGTATGATAGGAGTGTAGTATCGAGTATGAGAATAAGTTTCCGCTCTCTTGGAAAAATTGTTGCTGCTGATACTATTTTTGAGTTCACTCAAGTGCTATACTTGTGATTTGGAAGTGTTTGTATGATGTCGATTGCGGTATTTGAAATTTGTTACAAGCGTCAACATCATTTTTTATCTGGTGTCAAAAATGACAACGTTCGTCCCGACAAAACGGCACTTGCGGGAAGTTATGCTTCATTATTTTATTTCGAAGAAAAGTGCCGCTGAAACGTATCGTGTACTGTGCAATATTCACGGTGATCACGCCTCGTCTAATACAACTTGTTAAGAGTGGTTTCGACGATCCCAAAGTGGCGATTTTTACGTGAGTGATGAAAAACGCGGAGGGACACCGAAAAAATTGTTGTTTCACCAAGAAAACAACACAGCACTCCACCGCACTAGCACTCTTGCACCGGAGTAACTACGTCGGCAGATGCGTATCAACGTTATTGATTTAATTCCGGACCTCGATGGCACCTCACACTGACCATATCTGCAATTCTTCTTGAAGCAAATCTTTTTGCGCACACGTGCCATGACTCGGTTTGTTGGGTGTATGTGATACATTTTTATCGTATACAATAATTTAGACTATAACGCGCATGAGCGACAGGTATTGTATAAGTTGAGCGGGAAGTATCGTCTTCTTCTAAGGCGAATTATCTGTAACGACACGTGCGACTAGCATCATGTATGTTGGCGTGTAATTCTTATCAGTAAATAGTTCATCCGAACTGATTCTCTTATCATTTCGTTAATCCTGACATGGTAGCAGAGCGTGGTTTAAAAAAAAGGAAGAAAAAAATCAGTGGAAGCTAAATCGTGAATGCCGTAAGAACAATTTGAAATTTGATTGTGAGTGTTGTTCAGTGGCGGGGTGAGAGCTTGTCTGTTTTTCTTCAACTGACACGAAACAAAGGATAAGAGGCGGGAAAATTCCACTTCTTATCCTTGTTTTCACGCGAATTGAAAGAGGATAGAAATGTTCTCACCACGCTACTGGTGCTGTTGATTAAAAGTATCGTGCAAGTCTCGTTTACGAAGGAACATTCGAGGACGTTTGACAAAATGTCGGAACACGAGATAACGATACCAGTGTTTGATGGGGAGGACTATAGTATGTGGAAGAAGCGTATCACGTTATTTTTCAAATTCAAGAAATGTGATGAAGTGATTTAAAGAGCGAAAACCGCAGCGGATGAAGATCATTGGGATGAAAATGATCTAAAGGCGATGAACTATATATACGGTGCTATATCGAACAAGCAACTGGAGTTTGTTTGTGATAAAACCACGGCCTATGGGATAATTAAAAAATTTGATGGAATATATTTGAAAGAATCAACAGCACTTCAAATTGTGTGTAGAAATAAATTGGAAAAACTGAGACTTAAAAATTACGATGATCTGGCAACATTTTTCAGTGAGTTCGAGAAAGCTGTAAATGAGCTCAAAAATGCCGGTGCAACAGTGTCTGAAGAGGAGAAATTGGATGAAATGTTGAACACATTGCCCGAGACATATAGTTATACTGGCGATCCAATTGATGCACTGAAGGAAGAGGATCAGACTGCAGAGTACATCGAAAGTGAGATACGAATGAATGAATTGAAGCAGGATAAGGATGAGAATTCTGGCAGAAAATCCAATGTATTCATGGCGGAAAATGATCGGCAAGAGTGAACGTTCTTTCAGTGTGGCAAAGTGGGTCATTTCAAAAGAGACTGCAGATATGGCGGCGGTCAAACAACAGGGAACAGCAGCACGTGGCGATCAGCACGGGGTCGACATGGATTTAGGAGAGGGAATTACGGCAGAGGGCATGGTACTCATCGCAATCAGCAAGGTGTGAGAGCGCATCGCGCTCACCAACAAGGACGGGAGAGCGATAATAAGAGCGCTTGGATAACGACGGTTGATTACCACGCAGCGTACGAAAGTAAGGTAGACAAGGTTGATTATTTTGAGATAAATTGGCTTTTGGACATTTTGAAATAAATTGGAGAAAAATTTGTCAATTTTTGACCAGATATCCCAGTTATAAATTATGAAGAGAACCATTCTAAAATTTGCTGTCATTTTTTGACTGGATGTTCGGATTTGGTGATTCCGGACGAAATCGGGTAGAAAGTTCGCAATTTTGTGGACCGATTCACAGAGATAAAAACCTCTCAAAACCTGAAAAATATTTTGTGAGTGGATCTGACGGCAGTTTCAAGCAGAGTGAGTCATTCATCTTGAAAACTCTATTTTTTTCAGTTTTCAGTGTGTCATAATACATTATCATTAGTAGTGATCAAAGTAATGATATCGAAATAAGACAGTGAATCGAAATGTAATCTCATTCCAATTGGCCGATAAAATATCAACCCGCACAACCTGGCCAAAAAACTTACACAAACGGTAAACACCGGTCTGCTAGACCGCTACACTTTGAAAATCCAATCCGTATGGAAACTACTTGATGAATGGCGCAACGCGTGATACAGCATTTGGTTTGGTCATGTGGAATAAGAAGGTACTCATGATTTTGAGCATCTCTTGCGACGATTCATAAGTTTATGAACAAATGAAATTCTATTAGCGGTCTGTGGGACCGACATTACAGTTCAAAGGTTACAGATCCTGTGAATGTTCATTTGGGGGATGATAGAAAGGTTAAAGCTACGAAAATTGGTAATGTAGTGAGTTACTTCGATACTTTTGGTAGGAAAAATGAGATTCATATGAAAAACGTATTTTATGCCAAAGATGCATCACTTCATATAGGTTTAGCTACGCGACCCGATACAAGTTTCAGTGTGAACTATTTGAGTAGGTTTCAAGATTGCTACGATGAAACACCCTTCAAATATGCATTACGGGTTCTATAAAATACTTGTATCGAACGAGAGATTAAAAGTTGTCATATATGCGAAATGAGAATGTGGATATCATGGATTGTTATGTGGATGCCGGCTGGGCAGGCGATCATACGGATAGGAAATCTACAACTGGGTTTGTAATAAGATTATTTGGGAACGTTATATACTGGAAATCGAGGAAACAGAAAAGTGTAACGAAGACTTCGACATTCGCTGAGTATGTGGCATTGTCGGAAGCCGTGAGCGAGCTTAAATTTTTCAGAGAATTATTGAAAATTTTTGATGTAAACTCAGTCATCATCATGAAGTAATCAGTCTTACGACTGGTTTGATGAAACCCTCCACCCCTGTCTATTATCCGCCAAACGTTTAATTTCTACATATCTACTACATCCCTTGTCTTGTACGATTTGCTTCATATAACTTGCTCTAGGTCTACCTTTACCAGTTTTACCATTCATTTTCCCTTCCAATATTGTTTTCAATACACTCTCATGCCGTAATGTGTGTCCTATAAGATTGCTTCTCCTTTTCACGATGTGTTTCAAAAGATTTCTTTCTTCATTTATCTGCTCGAGTACTTCTTCATTTTTGACTTTGTCTATCCATTTTATTCTGAGCATCCTCCTATAACACCACATTTCAAAAGCTTCAAGTCTTCGTTGATCAGTTTTCCCCATTGTCCAAGTTTCGCAACCATATAGTGCTGTGCTCCAAACGTAATTTTTCAAGAATTTCTTCCTTACTTCCAAGCTTATAATTTTTGAGCATAATAACTGTTTCTTTTGGTAAAAAGCCTGTTTCCCTTGTGCTATTCTTGCTCTTATATCTCTTTCGCTTTTGCCGTTTTCTGTAATTATGCTTCCTAGATATTTGAATTCTTTCACCTGTTCAATTGTCTCGGTATCTATTTTGATTCTCGTTCTTCTAGCTGTTTTCGCTGCTGTACACATCATGAATTTTGTTTTGTCTTTATTTATATTCATACAATAGTTTTCCAATAATATTGTTCTCATGGTGTTGAGAATATTTTCTAACTCAGTACTACTCGTGGCCAATATAGCTATGTCATCCGCGAATCTCAACATACTTATATTTTCTCCCTGAATCTGTAATTTCGATTGAATTTCCTCCTTTACTTCGTTCATTGCTTCTTCTATATATAAATTGAACATCAGTGGCGATAATGAGCATCCTTGTCTCACCCCTCTTCTTATTTGTGCTTCCCCTTCCTGACCCTCTATGTCTATTATTGCACTTTGATTCTTATATAATTCGTATATTATTCTCCTATCTTTATAATTTATTCCCACCTTCTTGAGGATCGCAAACATCTTCTCCCAGTCCACATTATCGAGAGCCTTTTGTATATCTACAAAACCTATGTACACAGATTTCTTCAGCGCTATCCTTTTCTCTATTACTGCCCTGAGTGCTAAGATTGCTTCTCGCGTTCCCCTATTTTTTCTAAAACCAAACTGATCCTCTGCCAATCTACTCTCTATTTTATTTTCCATCCTCCTGTATATAATTTTGGTCAGTATTTTCGAAGCATGTGAAGTTAAACTGATCGTTCTGTAGTTCTCGCATTTGTCTGCCCCTTGTTTTTTCGGGATAGCGACAATTTTATTCTTTTGGAAATCTTCCGGTACTTCTCCTTTCTCGTACATATCTCTAATCAATTCAAACAGTGCGTCGCGAGTTCCTTCACTGGAGGCTTTCATAAGGTCCGCACTTATGCCATCTATCCCTGGCGCTTTATTATTTTTCAATTCTTTCAAAGCCTTGTCGAATTCTGATCTCAATATCGAATCTCCCGATTCTTCCTCATCTACATCCTCCTCCTTCTCTAATAGTGCTATATCATCGTTTCCTCTATACAAGTCTTCCAAATGATTGATCCACTGTTCTATTTTCTCTTCCGTTTTTATCAATTGTCGTCCTCGAGAGTTTCTAATCTTATTGCTTCTAGATTTCATTTGTCCGAAAAATCTTTTGATAATCCTATATGCTTCATCCATTTTTCCTAAATGCAATCTTATTTCTATTTCCTGACATTTCTCTTCTAACCACTGTTCTTTTGCTTTCCTTGATTCTCTTATTATTTTATTTCTCAATGATTTGTATCGTTGCTGGCCTTCTTGGCTATCATTATTCTTGTATTTTCTTCTTTCATTTATCAATTCTAAAATTTCTCCCGTTATCCATGGGTTTTTAGCTTCTACTCCATCATTCTTCAAAATCTTATCCGCACATTCTCTTATATTCCCCTTCATCTTTGTCCATCTCCTCTCTATTCCCAAGTCTTTCTCTTTTTGATCTCCCAATTTTTCATCCAACATTTTCTCGAATGCCTCATGTGTTCGTTTTTGCTTGAGGTTCTTCAAATTCCATCTTTTCTGCATTTTCTTTTTCTTCTTCAGAGATTTGAATTTCAGAGAACATTTCATCATCAACATATGATCACTATCTATATCTGCACCGGGATAAGTTTTACAGTTTTTCACTTGGTTTCTAAATCTTTGTTTCACTAATATGTAATCAATTTGGTATCTTGCTGTATCTCCTGGCATTTTCCAAGTGTAGATTCTTCTTGGATGATTTTCGAATGAAGTGTTTGTGATAACCATCCTATGATTTCCACAAAATTCGACTAAACGTTGTCCTCTATCGTTCCTCCTCCCTAACGCGAAATCTCCTATAATGTTGTCCTCTTTTCCTTGTCCTACTACCGCATTCCAATCCCCCATCACTATCAAATTCTCTTCTCCCTTCACATATTCTATCACTTCTTCTATTTCTCCGTACGTTTTTTCAATATCTTCCTCCGAATACGCAGATGTGGGCATGTATACTTGGACTATGACTGTGTCTACCGGTTTTGTTCTGATTCTAACCATCATCACACGTTCATTATGTTGCGAATAATTTTCTATTCTATTTCCTACTCTTTTATGCATTATAATTCCTACACCTGCTTGACCGTTCTTTGATCCTGTATGAATTATTCTATAATCCCCACTCCAGAAATCGCCCTCTTGTGGCCATCTCATTCCGCTAATCCCCATTACGTCTATTCAACCTATTCATTTCTAATTTCAAATTTTCTAATTTTCCCGCTTGCCTCAGTGATCTAACATTCCACGCTCCGACTCGAAGAATGTTGTTTCTTTTCCCTATCCTATTCTTCGCTTTTCGTTCCTTGCTGATGAAGCTTCCTCGAGCAGCCTCCACCCGGAGATCTGAACGGGAGACTAGTTCACCTCCGGAATATTTTACTCGAGAGAGCGCCATCATGTATTTATTAATTTGTTTGTTTGTTTTTGTTACATAATATTCCAGGTTAGGAAAAAGGTTTCATTTCCTCGGGAAGTATTGGAACATGTCAAGAAGGTAGTTTCCCCTTGCTTTCCTTCCGTTTGATTTCGCCGATGTTTCTGGCATTAGGATGATTTCGTTTCTCTCAGTTTGTATTCTTTCTCTTGAGTGGTTTATTCCACTCAAAAAAAAAGATCCAACTCTGAGATACTTATCCTCCCCACCACGTAAAGGAAGCAGATACTACCAGGGATGGATAAAAAGGATATCAAGGACAGGTATCATGAATATCCCCCTGGAAGACCCGCAATCATCCACGGGGAGGGTAAACTCAGTAACGCCGATAAAAGTGTTCGAAGACAATTCGGGAGCGACTAATATTGCGAATCATGGAAATTTTACCAAAAATTCTGAGCGTATTGAGGTGCATTATCATTATGTACACGAATGTGTGAAGAACGGTGTGATTGGTATCGTCAAGGTAGACTCTAATGACAATATTGCGGATATTTTCACCAAATCTCTGTGTAGAGAAAAATTTGAAAAACTAAGATCAATGTTAAGCCTGCGGAACTGAACTTTGTATAATGTAAATACGATATAAATGTAAGGAGGTGTGTTGAGTGTATGTGATACATTTATATCGTATACAATAATTCAGAGTATAACGCGCATGAGCGACAGGTATTGTATAAGTTGAGTGGGAAGTATCGTCTTCTTCTAAGGCGAATTATCTGTAACGACACGTGCGACTAGCATCACGTATGTTGGCGTGTAATTCTTATCAGTAAATAGTTTATCCGAACTGATTCTCTTATTATTTCGTTCATCCTGACACGAGACGTGACGTTGGTTACACGAGAAGTGACAGGTAAGATGATCACTTCCTCCTTCTTCACCGACGAGTGAGTTCGCAAAGTAGCACACGGAACCCCGTCGGTGACTTTCCGTTGGAGCTCACCTCTTGAGCTTGTTTAATTGGTTTCGGCGGTGGTCGTCTCCAATTAGTTGTTGCGTGATTGTGAGTATATGTGAGGCGGGGGTTCTCCGGGGTGAGGGATTCTGTGCTTCCCCAATTATTCGATTTCTCCTGTGCAAGACTGACGGGAAGTGTCGGGGTTCGTGTTGTCTCTTTCATCCTTTTCTTCTCTCCTCCTAGGGGCATGATGAGTGGCCAGGCGGCGCATGCGACTTGCTTCTTTCCTCCAGGTCAGCAGCTTTGGCGAGAGGGCGATAGAGGGCGTTCCTCCTTCTTCTGTTGGTCGACCTGGGGTGAGAGAAGGTGGCCTCCTGTGATTGGTGGATCATCCTTCGGTGGTAAGGGACCGCCGTGTCATCTCGTGGCGGAAAACTTCGACAAATCATAAAAGGGCAGGGATTAGAGGAGGACAGGGATAGTGAAGGAGAGGAGATGTGTTCCCGATTTTCGTGTAAGCGAGCGACAGCTGGGTTCTCTCATGTGAACCACTATTTTCTCTAGCTACAAGATCACTCTTGATAGGGGTCGTGCGCGGTGCCACCTCGCGACTCTTTTGTGACGATGTATCACGTCACACTCCTAGGTCAAAATGTTTCTCCAAACTCGTGGAAAATTTTTTGGTTTCATGGCGGTTTGTCTGTCTGTGTGTGTATATTTGAAGTGAATCGCGACCACGCATATCTTCCGTCCCTATCATCGGATCGTCATGGAATTCTCATCACAGTTAGATATACTGTTGATAGTGGTCACATAAAAGTTTCAACCTCATCCTTACAGGAGAACAGGAGGGGTATGCAAAAATATGGGGGCAAATTGTGATTCTGCCACCTTTGCCCCTCATCATCTGATTGCAATGAAACTTGAACGACGTTCTGTTTGTGGTCCGATAGTAATCCCATATGAGTTTCTTCGCAATCAGTTGAAAATTGTGGAAGATTTGTGTTCGTGATTCGCGTTATTTGACAATATTCTCAAAGCATTCCTTTCCTTTGTCCCTGTTATCCGAATGCCATGGAACTCTAAGCATATTCAACTCACGAGGCGTTGATTGGACAGGATGAATTTCAGGCAAATTGAAATTGAGTTATTGATCGTTATGAAATTTTCACTAAATTTTATGCATTGCCGATAGTGGTCTCACCGAAGTTCTAATCTGATCTTCACAAGAGAACGGGAGACACAAAGGGAAGATATTATCAAGAATTGTGATTTTGGGACAAGAGCATGTTTTCGCTTCCTATGATCCGATTGCAATCAAATTTATACCACGGTTCAGTTATGATCCCATAGTGGTCCCATATAACTCTCATAACCATCATAACTTCCTTTCGGTTGAGAAATGTGGAGGAAGATTGTTCAGCGATCCGCATTGTTAGGCGCAATTCCCAAAAGTTTCAATATAATTGATTGATTAGGAACGAAGAGGCCGTGTGCCAATTGGCAGGGGTTTTTGAATGGATCCGGAGATGATGGATCATAATCTAAATGATGGTATTGGATGTGAGTTCATATCGTTTATGGTGAGTTCTATGCGAAAATGATGCTAACTTAAGGGTCATTCCATATCAGATTCACAACTGAAATTCCAATTCAATTTCAACGAAACTTTTTTCTCGCGTTCTAGAAAGGAAAATAATCGATACGTATTTTTTCATTTTGATCGGATACCTTCCACTTTCGAGATACGATTTTTTAAAGTTTTGAAGTTGAAAAAAACGAACATTTTTCCATCCCTGATATTTAGAAAGCCTTTGGATTCGGAAAAAACTTTCGAATCACAAAAATATTCATTTTGTGCGATCTTACGAACCAGATATATGAAATAAATTTTCTTTGTTATTTTACCCATTTATTTTGCGAATGTTAGAAATAAATTCAAGTTCCAAAAAAAAGACATGCTTGAAATTAATTTCTCTATAATGTAATTTTTCATCACTCCTCATAGAATGTCTCATGAAAATTCCAAAGTGGACAGCTCAATAGTTTTTGAGATATGATTCATAACGTAGAACCATATCGGCTTCAAGCGCGGAAAATTGCATCGTTTACACTGAAGTGTTCGTTCCCGAGCGCGTGTCACCATGTTCATATGAATTTATTTCTAAACATCGACGAATCCCACACAGCACAGAAGTTGAAGGAGAACTCTTAAGAATTCATATTGAATTTTCCGAGTCCCAGTTGAATCCTTTAGGATCCTTCCTGATTTGGTGTGCTGTATGGAATGTGAGTTTATAAATTTACATATTTCGTGCATTCTCTTACACAGTATGTTTGCTTACATGCGTTTGTGAGAGGATAACTCCATTCATCCCGGGTATAAACATAAGTACAGGTATGGTATAACAATGCGAACCATGAAATATTCATACACCTCGGTAAGGAAAAACAGTTGAACAAAAGTTTTGGTTTTTAATGAATTTATTATTCATTGCATCCTCGAACTCGCAGACCTAATGATGTGTAAATGATGCACAACTAGTATGTATATATTAATACTAGTATCCTCAGACGAACGCATAGAAGCGAACATACTGTGTAAGAGAATGCACGAAATATGTGAATTTATAAACTTACATTTCATACAGCACACCAAATCAGGAAGAGATCCTAAAGGATTCAACTGGGACTCGAAAAATTCCATACGAATTCTCAAGAATCCTTTTCCAACCTCCGTGCTGTGTGGGATTCATAGACGCTAAGAAATAAATTCATATAAACATGTTGACACGTGCTCGGCAATGAACACTTCAGTGTGAACGATGCAATTTTCCGCGCTTGAAGCCGATGTGGTTCTGCGTTATGAATCATATCTCAAAAACTATTGAGCTGTCCACTTTGGAATTTTTATGAGACATTCTATGGGGAGTGATGAAAAATGACATTATGGAGAAATTAATTCCAAGCATGTCTTTTTTTTGGAACTTCAATTCATTTCTAACATTCGCAAAATGAATGGGTTAAATAACAAAAAAAATTTATCACATATATCTAGTTCGTAAGATCGCAGAAAATACACATTCTTGTGATTCGAAAGTTTTTCCCAAATCCAAAGGCTTTTCGAATATCAGGGATGAAGAAATGTTCGATTTCTCCAACTCCAAAACTTCAAAAAATCGTATCCCGAAAATGGAAGGTATCCGATCAAAATGAAAAAACACGTATCGATTATTTTCCTTCCTAGAATGCGAGAAAAACGTTTTATTGGAATTCAAATTTTAGTTGTGAATCTGATATGGAATGCCCCTTATACAGGCTGTCAATAGCTGCCTAAGCAGCAACAGAAGTTCAAAGTATAATGACGCACAAAAACTGCAAAAAAGTGAAAAAAACAACGTCAGGTCCTTTCAAAATTCAAACCTCTCACAATAATCATTGACAAAAAATTTTTTGAACAAAAACTCCACTCTGTCCAGAATTCTGCTTGAAGTGGCAATTATACGATTCGAAAAAAAGATGTGGAATCGATAACAGCTACCAAGTATATTTGACGATCCAATTGGTACGTGGAAAAATTTTAGGGTTTGTAGCCTCAATTTGTCAAGAATGCATTCATAGTAGTTCGTGATTTCTAGAAAAACATGCTTATCTTGAAAACATGTATGAAGGGAAATAGAACAAAAATTGAGTTGAACCTTTCCACACACTAGAGTTCTGAATTATTTCAAACCAAACGCGTTGGTCGTTTCAGATATGTTCTGAAATCGACGTCAATACGGAATACGTGGCGTGGCCGATAGCAGGAATTTTCAGTCCAAATTATATTCCGAAAAATTTAAGATAAAAACTCGAATAATATGATTCCACGCAGTTATGATCGGCTACGCCAAGTATTCCGCATCGACGTGAATTTTGAAACATATCGGAACGGACCAATAAGTTTGGTTTGGAATAATTCAGTGTTTTAGTGTGTGGGATGGATCAACCTAATCTCTGTTCCATTTCCCTTCATACATGTTTTCAAGATAAGGATGTTTTTTTTGAGAAATTACAAATCACTACGGATGCATTTCTGACAAATTGAGTTACAAAATCCCAAAAATTGTTCACATACCATTTGTATCACCAAATGTACTTGGTACTTGTTATTGATTCCAAATTTTTTTTCTCAAATGGTATATTTGCCACTCCAAGCAGAATTCTGGACAGGGTGGAGTTTTTGTTCCAAAAATTTCTTGACAGTGGTTATTGTGAAAGGTTTGAATTTTGAATGGACCTGGCATTGTTTTCTTACTTCTTTGGGGGTTTTGCGGGGATTTCACTCATTTCTATAGTTATGGTCCATTTTTATAGACTCTCTTTGATTGGATTTCGGAAGATTTATTCTATCATTAGCCCGTGGTTCTGCTTGAAACAACCAACAGTTGCAGACTGTTCATCAAGGATTACGATATATCTGTTATGCTTTTGTCTGTAAAGGAATATTATACGTGAAGGCATATTGTATTTTATGAATACATCATCTTATTGTTGTCATGAAATTGCATCAACTGTAAAAACCTGTAATTCATCCATTTATTACTCAATTATTCTTTTAATATTATAATAACCTCTTAACATATCGCCTCATTGATGGGTTATTTGTTTATGTTCTTGCAATATACCATACTATACTGAAATGAACGCTATTGGATGTTGGAAAGAAGAAAGAGACCGATGCATTTATACTATTGCAAAAATTGGAAACTCTCCTCAAAGGCCTGAATACACAAGCTACGTTCACATACTATAGCTTGTGTCCAGACTTGCAGGTAGTGAAACTTTATATTAATAGAAGGAATCGTTGATGGAAAAAAAATTATGATATTTTGATCACATCAAAATTTGAAACATCTATATCTCGGTATCGAATGGGCTGAGGTAGTTCGTATTATACCTCGAAGGAAGTGTGTATTCGAATCACATTGTAGAAGTGTGATTATTTTTCCATGACATTCAATATATGACAAGTTATTGTGAGTTGAAGGTTGTTTCACTCCATCAAATCTCGGTCTACGTGTGAAGATACATGGTAGCGCACGACTTCTGCTGTTTCATTTTTTTCAGGATTTTTTTTCATGTACTCGACGTCGAGACGCTACCGCGTCTCTTGCCATAAACACGTTCGTAGAGTGTACGAATCAGGTACGAAGAGCATGTTATGAACGTTCATAGAATATTCGGATAAGACTGTTTCAAATATACTCAGAATTTACATGAGACATCCGTAATATACGATATTCATCAAATCGACGTTTGATTGACGTACTGTCGTGTATTCGATTACATACGTTCGATGAATATGCATAGCACTTACCAAGTCAACCATGGATTGGTTCCAATCATTGGTCAATTTGATTGATTCCAATGACAGTTGCTAATAATTGATCAATTATTTGGGGATTATGTAGGATCTTCATGTGCATGTCCATTCATTGGATAATGATTGATCAAAAATTGATCATTCTTGAAGGAACGATTGTTGGTCGCTAATGCGGACATAGAACAGAACAATTAATTATTGATCAATCTCGTGGTTCATGAAATTTACCAAAAATTGATCATTCAACATATGTCGATAATCGGAAATCTGGAAATGTAAAACATCACTTATTGTCTATCGTTAATATGGAATTTGGGATTGGTCATGTCATGTTAATAGGATATAATTATTTATTATGTATTGTTTATTACAAAAAATTGTTTTGGTTCATCGATTCATTCTTCTCCGTCGTATCAGTGATCGCAACTTCTTCGGATTTTTATATTATTCGTGGCGCGGTGAAATTGTCGCGATGAATGGAGGATATTCATGACCTCAATTTCCGTTTGAATTTCAATTTCGGAGCATGAATGCAAATGCCTATTATTATCATAACCAAGTGAACCGATTGAACTGCATTCCAATCAAAAAGTGTGGTGTCGGGTTATAATTTATATTTGAATGAGCAATACGCAAATTGCGGATAATTATATATCATAATGTTAACTGAACGGATTCAGTTTCACAGTGCCGTTATCACAGTTTTAAAATGAAAAAATTAGAAACAACTGTTCCACAAATTTGAACAAAATTCTTTCACACTGAAGTTATTATATTAGTATTTTGAAGTGATTCAAAGTTTCACAGCATATATCAATCAATAACGAGTTATTGGTCAATTTTCGATCATTCTCAAACCGAAATAATTGTTCAATAATTGCAAATTATGGATCACATTATTTCACAGCTGATGGCAGCACCTATGCCCATGCAATTATGAAATCCAATGGTTCACTGTAATTGATCAATTATTGGTCGCCAATGCGAACAAAAAAATGGAAAAGTATTGATCAATCCCACCCGATCTCATTGGGTAATAATTGATCAATTATTTATCAGCTTTGGTTAGATGGGTATGGAACAGTCTCATTGGAATGTGCATAAACCATATTTCGGATATTCGAAGATTGTTCGTGGTATATTCTTGTGCTACTTGGGTGTTTTCGTTACAACGTGTTCCAAGTTGCTTCAACCTCCTTCAAATGTTTTTGATTCGCTCCTCTACTTATAAGAATGAATCGATTGATATGGTGCTGGCTGGAGCGACTGAGAAGGTGAGGTGGCAAGTGCCCGAAATTGCATTTACCTGAAAGATAATTTGTGGATCCAAGGATTATTACCAGAAGTTCCTACACAGTGAAAAATTTTGTGTCACATAAGGTCCACTCAGAGTTCGTTTTGAAAATAACATCTCAAATTCTAAAATTCACAGAATTCCAGTGTGAATTCAAAATTTTTGTGTTGATTTGATACATTTTTTGGGTGAATACTCAACATGAATTGCAAGTGGACCTCCTGGGACATACACGTGTGTTGGAATACATGAAATTTTTCACTGTGTAGCCTCTCTGAAATAGTCACAGACTACCGCTTTCGGGTAAATGACCTTTCGGGCAATCGCTACCTTCTCAGCCTACGATAATCATGGCCAGATCATTCCTAGATCAAAACTTGATCCAATTTATCGAATTATTGTTTTTCAGATTTGAAATTGATCATATGCGCATTTCATCGGGGAAAGCTCCTCTACTGAAAATGATAACAGAAAGATCTTGCAGTCTCACCGTTCACATGACTCGGTGATCACCTTAACCGTGATCGCCAAGTGATTTGTTTATATCAATTTTCGATCCATATTTTTCTTACTCTGTTACTCATTATAAACTGTATTCGATTTCTGAACATATAGATGTTAGAGTGAGAAAAATTGATATAATCCAGATGCTTCCCCCAACTCGGTTGCTTGTCAATAACATCTATTTTTCATGTTGCGCAAGTTATGATCGCTTATTGAAACGGATTGTCAATCGAATAACAAAATATCAGCCTTTGCAGACTCAACATCTTGTGGTACATTCTTCGAATGATGTTTCCGGTTCAAAGGAGTTCATTGAGAAGATAAACACTAATGATTCATCAAATTTTGTGACTTTGAATTCTCGTTTCGTTTCAATAAACGATTCACCCTCTAAGGACATCTATTTTTCTCCGTGTTGTTTTTTGTTTTGAAATTTCTCAACAGCATCGGTCCTCAAAAGGGAAGGTAGCAAGTGCCTGAAATTGCATTCACCCGGAAGACAATGATCTGTGAATCCGAGGATAATCACTAGAAGTTTTTAGCCCTCCTTAAATGGCCCCGAATTTTACCGCTTCCAGGCAACTCTGATGAAAAAACCCGACACATTTTTTTCGCAATTCCATCAGGATGAGTTGTGAACGTTTCAATGATATCCGAAACACTTTTTGTACTTGTTGTACTATTATCGTAATGTTGAACATTGATTTAAATGATCCTAAATCGCTTCTGAGAAACTGTGAGAGCATGGCCAGACTGATATCGGGAATTCAATGCGTATTCGAATAACCTTGGATTATTATCCGTCCAACGTTGGAGAGTGCCAAACGTTACATTGGATAGATTGTGTACAGACGTCGGAATTATCGGGTCGTAATTGATGAATATATTAGTTGCATACTGAGTCGGGAACAATTCAGGTTTGTATTGGTGTCACTTCGGAATAAAATCATAACCATTCAGATAAGCTTTGTAACCTCCCCTAGCGGATTCGAATTCACCAAAAAGTGGACTACAAATTGACCAATTGATTCACGAAAAAATGACCAAAGAGTATCCCGAGAAATTACTATAAACGGTTATATTAGGGGTGGTTTCGGGAATTTATTGGACTAAAATATCACTGTCAAGGAATGCAATTTTCCGGTCATATTGCGGTCATGTGTGGATACGGACCAAATAATGACCGTTGGAATGAGAAATATTTGTGGTATAATTTTGGTCATTCTCATGAAAGAGACCATGAAATTACCACAATATTATGGGGTCTTTTCGGAGATATTGTGGTCATGTGGCGAAACGGACCGAAACATCACCGTAGAGGAGGAAAAGGTTTTGGTACAATTTTGGTCACTTGCACAAAACAGAGCCAATTATTACCATGATATTGAACAGATTTTTTGGTCACATTTACGAGTTCGTTCCAAGATATACATCTCAAATACTTCGTAGTAGCATTCGAATTTGGAATGTAGTATGAACGTGCTTGGAACACAGTTGCTTCACTTACGGGATACTTTTTGGTCATTTTTTGGGAATCAATTGGTCAATTTGTAGTCCACTTTTTGGTAAATTTGAATCTGCTGGGGTTATCAGCCATAACAGAAATAATAGGAAGGATGGGGGCCAAATCAACGAAAAGACAAATCAACGAAATCAGTGTTTGGAAAGAGAGAGTGTGACGTATCTCTCTTTTCAACCAACTTTTCGTTGATTTGGTTTTTCGGATGGGGGCTAAATCAACGAAACCGTTAATTGGGAAGAATAAAACATCATACATCATACATCTCTTCCTTTTCAACCAATGGTTTCGTTGATTTGTCATTTCGTTGATTCAGCCCCCACCCGGTTTTTCTTTAATTTGGCCCCCATCCAATAGGAAGTTGGAAATGGTTACATGTTGGTCAATTCTCGGCTCCATTGGAACTTGTCTCAATATTATACACACTGTGTAACTATCAGGAAAATCTCACTAAAGCGCTATTTGCTGTTTCGGAAGAATGTTGGATTTCCTTCATATGATTCGAAAAACAAAATAATCCTATCCAGCTGTTCAAGTGTCGGGATTATAGGAACTATGTGGGGAAAAAAATTCTTAAAATCGAATTATATCTAAATCGGATAGGTATCGGAGTTGTCGTACGAAAACTCTAAATAATTCAAAAAGTGTTCGAGGATTCCGTTATGTGCCAACCAGCGTACAGACAGATTCTCAATTATCGTTCCGGATACCTTCCAAAGCACAGACGATGTTCCTCTGAGGGAATCGATGGCTACCGAAATGTTGCGGGAGTCATGCCAATGAAACGATTATCGACGTGCCTCGGGAATTGTTATCCGACATGACCGATTAAGATCGGGAACCAAACCGATATATCCTGGGGAAAATCAATGTCTCACCGATTTATATCACAGTGCGCAGAAACACTCCTGAAGGATTCCTGATACTACCGGCTCCACCAGTAGAGGCGCTCCGTTCGGTGGATCCTACCCGATCATTTTGAATGCCTTCCGAAGCTTCAACGATATACTTCACAGGTATTCGATATATATCCAACACATCACCGAAGCGAATAGCAGGTCCCTGAAATTCTTCGGACGTCACGCAGATGAAACGGTTATTCCCGTCTCTCGATGAATTTGACAAGACAAATCCTATCTAGACCTGAATCCCTTCCGATATGTTGTTGACAGTATCAATGTTGTACCGATCTATACCAGAGTAGATAGATAGTTCTTGATGGATTATAGATATTACTGGCTCCACCAGGGAAGGCGCTCCTCACGGCGGATCCTACCCGATCATTCAGAATGCCTCCCGAAGGATCAACGATATCCTTCGCAGGGAATCGATATATATCCGATAAATTACCAATTGAAACAAGAAGTTTCCAAAATTCTTGAGACGTCATGCCGATGAAGTGATAATTCCCGCTCCTCAAGGAATGTGATTCGACGAAACCGATCGGGATCCGAATCCGCTCTGATATGTTACGGTAAGTATCAATGTTCTACCGATGTATTCCGGAGAAGACAGAAACGTTCGTGAAGGATTTTCGATTCTCCTGGGTCCACCAGGAGGAGCGGTTTGTACGGTGAATCCTTCCCGATTATTGTGAATCTCTTTCGAAGCTTCAACAATATCCTCCGAAATTGATATATATGTAACACATTCTCGAAGACAACAGGAGGTTCTTGACGTCCTCCAGACGTCATACCGATGGCAAGATGAAACTGATGGGGATTCGAAACTGCTCCGATATGTTAAGGACAGGGTCGATTCTCTACCGACTAATAACAAGGTGGATAGGAACGTTTCTGAACGAATTCCGGCACCGCCGGATCCACCAGGCGTCCGCCAAACACGGTAAATCGTTCCTGTTCTCCCTAATGCTTCTTAAAGCTTCAATGATATCTTCCGCATGAAATTGATTTGTGTCCAACACCTTTCCGAAGGCAATGGCAGGTCCCCAAAATTTCCCTGATGTCCTATCGATGAAGCCATCCCTCAAGGATTCCAGCCTGATGACTCCGATGAAGATCAAAAATCGCCCGGATATAACACGGAGGGTATCGTCATCATTCCGATCTGATTGAATCCTCCCCCCCGCCCGAAGGATCCTCGAATACTGCCGTATCCACCAGGGGTGGGCTGGACAAGACATCTCTTCCACGATCGTTCCGAAGATTCATCGAACCAACTCCAATGTTCGGTGCTCAGCTCCCTTTCCTTCCTTTCCAATCCCCACAAAAATTCTCCGAAATCTTTCACTCCTGAATTCTCGCATCCAAAAAATATTCCCTACGTTCTAACCATGGAAACATGGTATGAAATCGACGACGTCATATTTCCGATATTAACCCGTCTGTGTTCTTCGGGATTTCTGCTGATAATGAATGAAACCTTCTGATACATTCCCGATGAGCATTCCTGACTTGTTCTATTTTCGGTTCACTTCAGGTAGTTCCATCAGGGAAATGGCCTTGCGGGCACTTGCTACCTCACCATAAATTCAGCTCCAAAAACATATTCCACTTCTCAGAATAAATCAGGTCCTAAGACCAAATAGCGCAATCCATTTCTCTGTATATACAAAATAAGTGATCTCACTGACTTTCTTTTCTAATTACAGAGCACTTCGACCTACATTGGGCATCATCGATCCCAAGCATACGTTAACTCTACCCGAAAGAGTATGTGCTTATTCTGGTTTCGACGTACTGTGTCATGCTCTAGAATCATTTACAGCGATTCCATATACAGAAAGAACACCGTGCCCAACTAATCCCATTCTTCGTCCAGCGTATCAAGGGAGTAATCCTATCAGTGATGTTTGGGCTCGATATGCTCTACAAGTTATGCGCAAGTATGAATTTGAAATTGAAGCTCGAGATAAAGCAAAGACGATACACTATTATTTCATTAGAACGAATCAAGAATTGCTCCAAAATTTGAATTTCTCATTGTACTCTTGTGAATTTCTTATCAATATGAATGAACACGTAAGACTTATGTCCGAATATTTTGAGCCGTTGAATAAGCCACGCGAGGACATATTCACTCGCAAGGCAATGAATTTGAACACGAGTTGTCATTCTCACACTGGTGGACTAGGAAGTCGTCTATCTTCCTCCAACTTGTGCTAAACGGAAGATCAAAGACCGGTGACGCCAGGTTTCTATCCTTTGTTCCTCGAGAATGGAAGGAGGATAGAGTAGTTCTCAGTCCGCCACACAACGAGGTTTTTTCATGCACTTATGGACAAAAATCAGTGTATAATTCAATTTTCTCTCTATGCCAATCAAGGGTCTGGGGTGTTGAGTGTATGGAAGTTGCTCCTACATGTATCGACTTCAAATTGACACCACATGGAACAATGAGTATGACATACAATTATCCCGAAGGATAACTTCGGATTCCACGTGGCAAGGGTTTCAGAGAGGGGGACAGTTCAATCAAAACAAACTTTCCTCAATAACGGCTGATGCCATTTTGATGAAGAAATTATGAGGACTTTGAATAAGTTCTCGCTGTTTCATCACAGATGGCACTAACAGTACTCCGTACTTGAAGTTTCGAACGGTAACGCACTTGCAAGGAATTACTGTATTCAACCTGGAATTTCAATGTATGATAGTTCACTTCAGTGTCAACGAAGTAATTGTTCATTAGTTTTGAAAATGTCTACTTTTGTGCCAACTCAAGTGTATTTGCGGGGAATTTTATAGCACTACTTTATTATGAAACAAATTGCAGCTGAAGCACATAGAATTCTTGTTGAGACTTATGGTGACAATGCTCTGTCGAATAGGACATGCAGAGACTGGTCTCGACGCTTTCAGAATAATGATTCTGAACTTGGAGATAAAGAACGTTCTGGCGCACCAAAAAAATTTGAAGACAGAGAATTGGAGGAATCACTCGTCGGAGACCGATTTCGGACGCTAGCAGAACTTGGAAAACAATTACAAGTTGATGAGTCAACTGTTTCGAAACGTTTAAAAATGTTGGGAATGGAAATTGGGTGCCGTATTAATTGAAGCCAAGAGACATCGAACGGCGTTTTGTCACGTGTAGACTATTGCTTCAACGGCAGGAAAGAGAAGGTTTCTTGCACCGTATCGTGACTGGCGATGGAAAATAGATACGCTATGATAATGCAAAGCGTAGAAAATCATGATGTAAGCCTGGCCATGCATCAGCATCGTTCGCAAAATCAAATATCCATGATTCGAAGCTTCTTCTTTGTCTTTGGTGGGATCAGCAAGGTGTAATTCATTATGAGCTGCTCAAACCGGATGAGACTATCACGGGGGATCGCTATCAACTTCAATCGATGCGTTTGAATCGAGCCCTAAAAGAAAAACGGCCGCCATACGAGAAGAGACATGACGAAGTGATTTTGTTAAATGACACGCCGGGCCTCATGTTGCAGAACCAGTGAGAACCTACCTGCGAACGCTCCAGTGGGAAGTTCCACCCCACCCGCCGTATTCACCTGATATAACCCCTTCCGATTTTCACCTATTCCGTTCGATGACACATGGCTCAACTGACCAGCATTTTCATTCTTATGGAGGAGCTGACAAATGGGTCGATTCTTGGATAGCCTCAAACGACATGTCGTTTCTCCACCGCGAAATCCATATCCTGTCAGAAAGATGAGAGAAAGTGGTCTTCAGTGATGGGCAATACTTTGAATAAAACGTTTCTCCCATTTCAACCCATTAACGCCCAAGCCCCTCGATTTTGTGTCAACTTTTCGACGCGATTATTTGTAATGTTATGGTCTTTGAAAAAATTCAGTTCTCACATATTTTGGCGTGAAATTTTAGGCTCTTCCAGGATCCTTGGTCAAAATTTTGATTAGACTTCTAGGAAAAAAGATATGGCCGATTTCAACTCGGAAAACGTGAAAATTGAAGAAAAAAAATTTGCTTGATTTTTTTTCATAATATTATCGCCAATAATTTGTGCTCCAATTATGGATAAAGGTGAACAAAATGCTTCAGGTTTAAGAGGAGATTTTTGTTATCGAAGTGAGATCGCTTTTTCCACCAAATGGCGGCAGTAATCTCATGAAAAACATCACCTGTTTGTTTTCTCGAAAACTATGGACTTGATAAAAAAATTCAATTTTTTTCATTTTCCTTACCATGGCATGCGAAAGCTGGTTCTAAACCCCTTACGAAACACTGGTCATGGACCCCCTTCCGCTTTTTGGGGTGCAAGTTATGGACCATCGAAGTTATTGGTGACCACGCATGCGGTCTGTGGCCACCGAGGGGGTGATTGCGTGGATGGGCATGATGATCCCAGCAGGGAGACGAAGATTAGTGATGACCCTCCCCCCATCCCTCCGGTGAATTATTTGAAAGCTCGAAGGATGCTCAATACTTTCAATGTTCCAAGCAACCCTTCAACAATTCCTGAAGGGTCGATACTCATTTAGCTCTGATTGAATCAAATGGAATAATTCAAGGGATTTCAAATGCGATAGCGAATCGTAATAAACCGGACACATAACTGCCTTTCATAATAATCTGAGACTCAGTGTTCCCGTTTGTTCATGTTTACATTTTTCTCTCCAATGGAATCAAGTCTAATCTCTATTGGAATCAGTTGAAATCTTCGAAGAAGAATTTGTAAACAAACGGAAACATCGAATCTTGATTTATCATGGTTGGTTATTATGTGGATGTCCACGAAAATACATGATCATTCAAACACTGGTTCTGAACTCAGGCCATCACAGTCGTTATTTTCCCTTGTGTATTCAAACACCTAAATTCGTTGATTCATTCCATTATTCAATCGAAGAAATGGACTATCAACCCTCTGGAATGGTTGATATGTTGCTTGTGCTAGGCGAATGTCAGACTAATTACAACGAAGCCACAAGAGTTCACCGGGATCGTTATCCCAACCACCGCATCGGGAATCCCACGACTATCCATCGACTTGAATTGAGGGCTCGACGAGCAATATTGATGCGTGATAGAAGACATCAGCAGCACGATCAGAATGATATCCGTGCACTCACCATATTGAGATTGATTCACTTGGACCCTCATATTAGTAGCAGATCATTGGCACGAGTGACTGGTATACCCCGGACAAAATCCTGAAGCATGTCAAGTATTATATACCGCATTACGTTAACTCAAGCTCTCACCTTAACTGACATGAGACTTCGGATTAGATTCTGCGAATATGCATAGGCAAGGGTAGTTGACGATCCTCGGTTCTTCGACTATGTAATGTTCTCTGATGAAGCGAATTTGAATCGACACAATTCTCATTACTGGTCGGATGTCAATCCACATTGGTACCGGACAATCGACAACCAACATCGCTGGAGCGTGAATGTATGGTGCGGGATTGTCAATGGCTATTGAGTCGGTCCCGATTTCTTCAACGGCACTTTGAACGGTCCCATGTTTCTAGAATTTCTGACGGATCATTCACTGGCTTGCTTGAAGATGTGGATATACAAACAGAGCAGAGGATGTGGATCCAACTGGATGGGGTGCCACCCCACTACGCATTGATTGTGAGAGAATACCTTGATCACCATTTCCCGGACGAGGTGGGCCAGTTGCATGGCCCCCACGTTCACCCGACTCAACATCTCTCGACTTTTTCTTGTGGGGATTCCTGAAAGATGGAGTGTACAAAGCCCAACCAACAACGATGGAAGATATGACAGATCGTATCCGCACTGTTTGTGCAAACATACCCTGCAAGGACTACTACGTCCACGTTATTATTCCTGGGTAGCGCTAAGAGTAGTTCATCAATGAATTCGATGGTCCATAACTCGCACCCCAACAGGCGAAAGGGTGGCTGTGACCAGTGTTTTGTGGAGGGTTTGAAACCAGCTCTCACATGCCATGGTGAAAAAATGAGGATCTGGTTTGAAAAAACCATGTTGGCTCTAAATGACTTTCAGAATGGCCTCTGAGGGATTTTTCAAGGTTGGCATCATACTTCCCTCTTGGAACCCTCAACTCTTCATCTGGAACATTTTCTCCATCTCCGATAGTTTCCGAAATATTCAACTATATCATTCAAAATGGTTCACCCTGTATATAGGAAATATGCAATCCTCGGATGAATGAAGAAGATGAAAATATATGTTAGATAACTGTTCCTTTTACTCAAAAAGGGAGGTTCAAGGCTTCAAGAAGATTTATAAACATAAATATGATCGGACTCTAGTTATTTCCAGAACAGCCATTGAATTCAATATAAATTCAATACAATTTATACGATTCTCGGAATTATGAATATGGAGGTTACATTACTATTACCCTTGAAGAAAATAGAAGATTCTGTATGGAAGGTTATCTTTCCTGTAGGGTTTTCCCTCAGAATGCTACAAATTTGGGGTCACAAATCCAATAATCATACATACAAGTTGAGCCGAAAAGAAGGAAGAAGTTATAATTCCGAAAAGGGGATACTTTCAGCACAATGAATTTGAACTTACTTTCGATGAATTTAAACTAGTCCTGGAATCCGTAGGTCTGCTCTTCTTTTCCCTTCTCTTCTCTCTCTCTCTGGGGATGTCGATGGGAAACATCTCCATTTGTTCTTGATTCTCTGGTTTTGAACAATTTCGAACCAATTCATCCGTAAACACAAGGTGGAAAAATAGTTTCACACGATCTCCACGGAATGCACGAATTGTTGTCAACGATTTTCACTTCAATATCACAAAAACAGGGGAGGATGGACAATAATTTTGATTGGAAGGAGGAGAATCTCTAATCACGTGAGCAGAGTTCCTTACCGCAGAAGGCAAGACTACAATTATCACGGCCTTCGAACGCATAGCGTAATACACGGCTTGAAAAGACGAACGAGAGTGATGAAAAAACTTGAATGAAAATTTAAAAAGTACAAGATGAGTGTACACGGCAAAGTTCTCCCACACAAGGTCGCAGACTTGATGGACCGTGGACCCCGAATACCACGCAAACGCGACTTGACGGCAATCGGGAGTGAAGACTTCTCTCCTTTCACTTTCCTCGTCAACTTCGACCCTTGATGCATCACCTCAAGGTGTGTCGGAGCTGACAAAGTTCTCGAATCAAAGCTCCCGATGTCAGCGAATATTCACAGATACGGCCCAATTCTTGCAGGCTCGCAACGATGGCCGCCGCTCGCATTCTTCCACGTCATGGCCGAAAATATGTAATAAGATATGAAGGTCCACGATAATATTTAGTGATAGGAAGGAATAGGGCTATCATCCTTTAAAGTTCTAAGAAGTTAATATATGATATGTTGCTGACCACATGTCTTTGCTATTGTTCGTGAGAGTGAATGTACTGTTTTCAATTCATGAGATTAAATACTATTGAGAAGTTTCAAATAAGTGGATTCCAACTGAATTACTGAAGTTTGATGTGATCAAATGCATTCAATAATTCGAAAACATTCATCCTCATGGTCGTAGGTGAGTTCATCTTCAGCTACATGCAGGCATTTCCAGGTTTTGGACAAAGTTCAAGATGTTACTGGACGTAACATCCACCCCCTCATTCAATCGTCGGCCCGACGACTCAGTCAAACAAAATCCACAAATGGGTACGTGATAGGATGAATGACAATTCGATTAATTGAGGGTCAAATCAAATTTCCAACCGCGACGAGACACAGTCTGTGAAAAACCCTCCCGAGTCAGAGGTAAAATAAAATGATAAGAAAAATTTGAAATGAATGCACGTCGTAGTCGCAAAGACATGGAATTGGAACATTGCTCTGTTCAACATGGAAGAAACTAACATGGAACTGCGAGAAACTACCAAATTGATTCATTCGAAAGGCTGTTGAACAAATCTTATCAACAGGACGGGAAAATTCCGCATCAAGCCCCTCTCAACTTAGAGGAAAAGGACGAATGGAAAATTGAATTGATTGACGTCGGAAGGCTCAAGTGACCCGACTCAGTACTGAAAATTAAATTGAATTTCAGACATTGGGGCAGTAAATCAACAAGATGAACGACAAAATTCAAGGTCCGCGGTGCAGTGGTTCTCAATTATCAGTCTAGAATTCCTTGACTGGGATCCTAAGAGGAATTATCTCCACGCCAAGCGAAACAGTGAGGACAAATGTCGACGTAAAAGACTTTTTGAGAGCACACAATTCCCTCCTGACCTTATTTAGGTCCAATCAGGCGCACATACTCAGAGGGGAGGAAGCAGAGAAGCAGAACAGGATTCGCACATGCTCATTTCTTGTATTCTAGCTCAATCAAGGTAGTACTTTGAAGGATAGAACCGGCCTCCGGAATCAATTTTTTGAAACAATCTATTCAGACGTTTTCTCGTCATATCGATTCAATTTTCAACGATTCCAGCGGTCGATTCAATTCGTCTATTTTCCGAATACTGACTCGAAAGGAGTTAAATTTGTTGCTTCATGAACAGAAGTGTTATGAAAAAATATTGCAAAAGGTACGATTTTGTCCCAGTCATCAAAACCAGGCAAATAATGACTTATATATTCACTCAAAATAATACGACTTCTCCCCAAACTACCATTCGTTCGAGGTCTATATCCAGAAGTAGATGAATGATGATGATGAGTTCTGAACATTTTTGTGTTTTCAGAAAATGATTTATTTATAAAGCTAGTTCCCTCATCCGTGAGAATAGCCGAAGGAGTTCCAAATTGTACAATCAAACGAGTTACCATAGCGTGAGCTACAGTTTCGGCTCCATTGTCTGGTACTGGAACCGCTATGCAGTATTTTGTTAAATTATCCTGCATCGTTGAAATGTGTCCATATCCACAAAGAGTTATCGGTAGTGGTCCTACTGTATCTAATGAAATTCTTGTGAAAGGATTCTATCGGGGTACCTGTTATAATCATCGGTTCTCTAGTTTTTGATCGTATCAATTTTTGATTTCAACAACTATTACAATTTCGAATAAAATTTTGAATGTCATTTCTCATTCCAGGCCAGTAAAATCTTTCGCGAGCTCTACAATATGTTCTACTGATTCCTCCATGTCCTCCTATCAAACTTCCGTGAAATTCAGTGATAATATCCGTACGGAGTTCTTCAGGGGTACAGCAACTTCACCATAACAAATCGTTATTCCAATATCAGTTTTCTCAAAAATTCCCATCCATATTCCTATTAATTTGCCCTGAGGAATGACGTCGATCAGGTCTTCGTTCTTCGGAATTCTAATTCTTTTGGTTTCCAAGTCTAATAATACTGTCTTCGAATTTTTCAGTGTGAAAATCAAATTATCTTCCGGAATTATATCAAAATATATTTTTCTCAATACAGCACTGAATATTCTATATTTTCCCTTTCCTAGTCACCAAAATTTGTCCCAATTTTTGATCTACTCCTTTTGATTGATCTGAATTTGAAATTCCAGTGTCTGATGATAATCCATGGATGGGAGTGATTCACAATCTGCAGAAATGAAATCAACTGAATTGGATTATTGATATGTCAAATTTTCTCTGGAATATTCTATAAATCCCACATCTTGTAGAGCTCGTCCCAAATCCAACGGACTCATGGAATCGATATCGGGTGGAATCGATCCAGTAATTTGTATTCCCATAGTATTTGGAATTGACGATATTCTTCGTCTTGGGATGATTGATGATTTTTTATTCTGGATTTGATCTATCGGAAAAGGAGTTGATGATGCTCAAGGTTTTGCAGTGATTGGCGGTGTACTCATAGTCTGATATTGTAGTTGCTTTTGAATTATCGAATTTTCCATTTTTAGATTTCTATTGCTAATTTCTAATTCTTCATTTTCCGGTCTTTCTTTTAAGATAGTCGATTGAGTAACTTTTCCCTTGAGTTTGTCTTCCATTTTATCTTCGGCTTTTCTGACGTTTTCAACTGAACTTTGTATTTTTCTTCCGATTTTTTCATCATCATCATCAGGAGCATAGGGATCGACGTCAAATAGTATTTCTCTTGTTGAATCGTCTAATGATTCTCCCTCAGAACCACTACCCGGTATTGATATTTCTATCGTTTCTTCCTCTGCTTCTTCTTCTTCGAACAGGTGGCTTTCATTTTGTACCGATTTATTGAACCTTTCAAAAGATTCTTGCAGTTCATCCAAATCAATAGGCAAATTTTTCCGTTCATTATCCTTCTCTCGTTCAAAAACTTCAACGTCGCTGTCCTTTTTCTCAGGTAATTCAATCATAATTTCAGTCGTAGGTAGGGATAGTGGAATTTCTCCTACTCCTTCGACTTCAATGTGTTTCCCGTCATTAAGTGTCTGGGGTACTTGTGGCGGTTCAAGACTCGGCAATACACTTTTTCGTCGTCCATGGACAGGTCGTTGAACTTTCTCTACCTCCTTTCTCTTTTGGAAGAAAAACCGGTCGATTTTTCAATTTGAGAAGACGGAACGACTTCCGTAACTTCTGAGATTTTAATCTTGCGCGAGTTCGACTAGCTATCGAACTTGTGTTCAAATGTATAGGGAACCTGGGATTTTGCCTTCGAGGAAGATCGATTTCAGAAGAAGGAGTGAGTACGCTATGGATTCGTTCGCGTGTTTCTGATTCTTTGAATTTATCTTTTCCTCTCGATTTCGATTTGTCTGAATTTATACTGGATGATTCTTCTTCAGATTTCGCTGATTTATCAGTCTTTGTGGATGTACCGAATTTCTTCTTCAACATCATTATTCTTCCTGATTCTTCAATTTCTGAATTTTCTATTTCGCTCTCCATAGAGAAACTATTTTCTGTAGTAGAATCTGGATCTATTCCATCTGAACTGTGAGTATTTTCTTCTTCCGCGGGATTTTGTGATGGTGCATCGGCATTCGTATTCAATTTCCCGGGCTTATGTATCGAATTATGATCGTAATCGCGTAAATTCAATCTCCAGCGAACGAGTCGTTGGCCAGGATCTTTGATCGAATCTATCCATTTTGGAGGTTCGTGATCGCTGAATGAAGTGAATTCGGATGGGGGCCAAATCAACGAAAACACAAATCAATGAAATCAGTGTTTGACAGTGTTTGAGAAGAGAGAGTGTGACGTATGTCTCTTTTCAACCAACTTTTCGTTGATTTGGTTTTTCGTTAATTTGGCCCCCATCCGTAAATTCACGTCCGAATAAATACGGTCTGAAATGAACTACATATAATACTGCTGAACATTCTTTTTCGGTGGTTGAATAATTTTGTTCGGGTTCAGTTAAGGGGCGAGATAAATGAGCTACAGGTAAATCGAAACCATCGAGATTTTGACTGAGTACACGGAGAGAACAAAACCGTAATCATCTATGTGACTCACGCTATTCACGCGCGTGAAAGGAGAAATGAATTAGAAAATATTCCGCTATGAGCTACAGAAATGTTTTCAAACGGACACGTTTGTCACGCGCATCGACGCGTGCGACACACTTCGCACTTTCACGGCAACCATCAATGCGATCACACTCCACGGTGTTTTTTTCACGCGCTCCAGCAGCATGATCTTGCAGCGATGCGGGCAGTTTTTCCACAGTCCTCTTAGATGTTTCTCTCTGGCCTATATTTCTGTGTCAGGACTTTTCAAAACTCAATTCTTTGTATAGGTGGTCCTTGAATACGCGGAAAATTATTCCCGAATATATGTAATTGAACGGCCGGATCAGTTATGTGCGTGATTTTTCGTCTAGTGCATTTGAAATCAGATACACAGGTTCTTATAATTAAACTCTAGGGAAAATCTGAAAGTTGAGGAAGGGGGTATTGAGAAAAATGAAGCGTGAAAATGTTTCAATTCCCTCCTAAATTACACCTAGATAACTCTTCGTTACGCTTAGACGACTTCAAGGTTATGCTTTCGTCGCGCTTCAACGCTTTATTTTCACCAGGGACATGAGCAATAAATTCTCCAAATAAAAAAACCTTTGAGGAAGAAATTGTTGCAAATATACCCAACAACAATTTGACAAATTTTTAGCCACTATTATACTGTAGGTCAAAAACCGGGTGAAGAAAACGGCAATACTCCCGATAATTGACAACCTACAATGTACAAGTGGCTCAAAATTCGTCAAATTGGGGTTCAGTATATCTGCAGGGGCTTCCTTGCTGGGAGTTTCTGTCGTCTGGAGAATTTTGCTTCTCTTAATCATAAAAATCCTCGAATGAGATTAGCGACGGTTGTCTACATTGAGGTTTTGGTAATTTGGTAGACAAAAGGTTCCGCCCATAAGCGATTATTCAATCCAACTATTCAATTTAGAACATAGTGAGATGTACTCATACAACACAAAGTCTCAGTAAGGTGTCATAATATTGCAGCAATATTCTGGATGGATCAAGTGGATGGATCGAAGCCGCGGGATTCATTTTGAGGGCTTCTCAAAATTCCTGTTGGGTTTGTAAAAGAAGTAGATGGTTCGGGACTAGGAGTTCTCGATTCTTCAGAATCAGTAATAGCATAATTTCGGTCATTTCTATGGGTTCCATCATGATCATAGTTTTGAGAAAGCGGAGAATCATGGGAGTTCTTATCAGAAAAAGAGACTCTCGTAGGCTCTCTTCCTGCTATCATTCCGGATTTCATTTTTATTTCAGTTCTTACAGCAATTTTATGTGCATCATCTACATTTTTCGGATCTCTTACATCCACTACTCTAGCCAATTCATCAAGTGATCCTCTCAAAAACGGTTCTAATGCACATTCTTGTATCGATTCCATCATTGGCTCTACATTCCCACCTTATTGCTTCCTCGTTAGAGAGAAGCTTGGTGATGGTTTCGAGGAGCCGAAAATTTTTTTGTCTCGGGATTCAAAATCTCCTAGACCAAAATGTTCCTCAGAATTCGGGGACAATGTTGTTACCGTGTTTGTCTGTGTGGCTGTAGCCCCTCCCTAAGTTTCGTACGCGCCTATCTTCCGTTCCGCTTATCCGGTCGTTTCGAAATTTTTATCATAGTTGTGGGCTGGGGTGATAGTGGTCCCATGTACGTTTGAACCTGATTCATCCTGGAGAATTGGGTGTATGAAAAGGACTCTGACAAAAAATGAACATTTTGCGTAGGCGTGTATCTTTGCTTCCTATTATCCGAATCCAATCAAACTTCAACCACGTTTTAGTCATGACCCGATAGTGGTCCCACATGATTTTCATCCCAATCGGTTGAAAACTGTGGGAAATTTTTCTTTGGGATCTGTATTTTTCTTCAAAGCATGCCTTCCCCATGTCCATATTATCCGAATGTCTTGGAACTCTGAGTATATCCGATTCACGAGATGTTAGTTATATGATATGAATTTCATCATCATGAAGTAATCAGTCTTATGACTGGTTTGATGAAATCCTCCAACCCTGTCTATTATCCGCTAACCGCTTAACTTCTGCATATCAACGACAGCCCTCATCTTGTATAATTTGCTTCATATAACTTAATCTAGGTCTACCTCTTCGAGTTTTACCATTCATTTTTCCTTCCAATATTGTTTTCAATAGGCTATCATGCCTCAATGTGTGTCCTATCGAATTACTTCTCCTTTTCACGACCTGTCTCAAGAGACTTCTTCTTTCATTTACCTTCTCAAGTACTTCTTCATTTCTTACTTTCTCTATCCACTTTATTCTCAGCATTTTCCTATAACACCACATTTCAAAAGCTCCAAGTCTTCGTTGGTCCGTTTTTCCAATTGTCCAAGTTTCGCAACCATACAATGCCGTGCTCCAAACGTAACTCTTCAACAATTTCTTCCTTACTGCTAAGCTAATATTCTTCGAACATAGTAACTGTTTCTTTTGGTGGAAAGCCTGTTTCCCTTGTGCTATTCTTGCTCTTATATCTTTTTCGCTCTTATCGTTTTCTGTAATTATGCTTCCTAGATATTTAAATTCCTTGACTGGCTGAATTGTCTCTGCATCTATTTTGATTTTCGTTCTTCTTGATGTTCTCGCTGTTGTACAAATCATAAATTTTGTTTTGTCATTATTTATATTCATACAATATTTGTCTAGTAATATTTTTTTCATAGTTTTGAGAGTATTTTCTAACTCAGCACCACTCGTAGCTGATATAGCTATGTCATCCGCAAATGCTTAATGCTCAACATGCTTACATTTTCACCTTGAATCTGTAATTTCAATGGCACTTGCTCCTTCACTTCGTTCATTGCTTCTTCTATATACAAATTGAAAATCAGTGGCGATAGTGAGCATCCTCGTCTCACCCCTCTTCTAATTTGTGCTTCTCCTTCCTGACCGTCTATTCCTATTATTGCGGTTTGATTCTTATATAATTCATATATTATTCTCCTATCCCTGAAATTGATTCCTACCTTTTTCAAAATCGTAAACATCTTCTCCCAATCAACATTATCGAATGCTTTTTGTATATCTACAAAACCTATACACACAGACTTTTTTAACTCTAGACTTTTCTCTACTACTGTTCTCAGTGCTAATATTGCTTCCCGCGTTCCCCTATTTTTCCTGAAACCGAACGGATCTTCTGCCAATCCACTCTCCATTTTATTCTCAATTCTCCTGTATATGATTTTGGTCAGTATTTTCGAGGCATGTGAAGTTGAACTATGAATTTCAGGCACATTGAAATTGGGGGGAGGAAAAACAAAGGAAATCAGGATCCTTTTTGTCTGTCTGTTTGTCTGTGTGTATGTGACAAATTCGCGAACATGTATATCTTCCGTTCGTATTATTCGATCGTAATAAAATTTCCACTATAGTCATGTGCAGTGTTGATAGTGGTTCCATATAAGTTCCAACCTCATCGTTACAGAAAAACGGGAGGGGTGAGAAGAAATTTTTCGAAAAATCGTGATTTTGTGAACGCGCGTATCTCTGCTTCCCATTATCCAAACCCGATCAACTTCCAACCACGTTGTATTCATGATCCGGTAGTGGTCCCATTTGAGTTTCATCCCAATCGGTTGAAAATTGTGGGAAATTTCTCTTCGGGGTTTGTATTTTCTTCGAAAGCAAACCTTCCCCATATCCATATCATCAAAATGTGATGGGACTGTGAGTGTATTCAGTGAACAAGGTGTTAGTTGCATGATATAAATTCCACGTAAATCGGAATTGAGTGGGTGAAGGAAAAATGAAAATAGATTCCTTGTTTGTCTGTCTGTGTGTATGTAACAAATTTGCAAAAGCGTATATCTCCCGTTCATATGATCTAACCGGGTTGAAATTTCCACCATGATTTCATGCGGTTTCGATAGTGGTCATGTTGATTTCAAACTAATCGTTATAGAAAGAATGAGACAGAGGAAGGAAACAACTGATGGGAAATTCTTATTTTGCGATCGGGCATGTTTCTGTTTCCTGTTATACGATTGCGATGAAATTTTTACTATCTAGTAATTGTGATCCGATAGTGTTCTGACATGAATTTCACCCCAATTGATTGGAAAGTATGGACAATTTCTTTTGTCACACTTATAATTTGACAATATCCCTTAGTTTAATTCCCTTTCTGTGGTGGCGCTAGTTCAAAAACTGGACCACGTTCTGAGGCCCCGTTAGCAATCTCTTCCAACTCATTCCTGCCCGCGTTCACTCCAGTATGCTCATGTTCCAAATTCTTGCCCTCGTACAGTGGGTGGATTCAGTCCGTTCCGTCCCAGTTCCACAACTTGAGAACATCCACAATCAGATCAGCATTGTAAGCATAATATTTGATTTTGAAACTTCTAAACAATTTCATCGAACAACATGAATCATTTCTCACGTGTTTAGGTGGGTGAAATTCAATTTTCATCAAAACTTTGTGAATTATGGCATAGTTCTCCGCAACTCATCAGAAGTGGGAGGTAACGGATTAAATCCACCTAGAGACCTTCTGGGCAGTGATGCCAGAGTCGACGAGATCACTCCCTTCATCACGCTTTGTCGGCGGTTTTATTGTGTGTGTGAAATTTCTATATAGATGAGTTTCACCCCAATCGGTTTAAAAGTATGGAAAATTTTTTCTGCAACTCTCATTATCCGACAATGTTTTTCGGAGCTTTATCATCTGAATATTTGCAGATAATTTTTTTCCATCACAGTTGTGGACCGAGGTGATAGTGGTCCCATATACACTGTTTTCCAATACAAACGAGGAAGCCATGTGCCAGTTGGGCAGCGTTTTCTCCTCCTAAGACGACTTTCGCACCGCTCAATAATAAATTCAGACGATCTCAGACATCGCTCACGGTTTCTCCGTGTCTCATTTTGATATTATAAATTCCATGATGATGATATGGGTAACTTTTCCCTGGCGCGAATCGAGCTTTCAAATGTTTCATTACCAAATCATCTACGATTGTGGAAGTTTCTCCAAATGTACTGTCTCTCGCGCTACCTTGTAATCTTCCTAAAACTGCTCTTACATATGCTCCTTGGGAAGCGGGAGGCATATACGCTGCTCCATTTTGAAAATCATGGGGAAAATTTTTCAAGGGAATATTTTTACCATCAAAATATGGTACATTCAAAATACTTTGTTGCGATGACATGCATTCCACGATCGAATGCATCATCGCATCTGAAGCGTTCAATTGAGTTTCCGAACCACCAGGAGTATCGTTATCATTCGGCATTCTTGGAAATTTTCATTCAACTGATCCAGGAAGGAAAGTCCAATCGTATTTCGATTACTTTAATCGGATTAGCTGTCAATGTCAGTTATTGATTCGTATGATTCCTTCGATCCAGTGATCAAAATTTCCCTTCCGTGTCAATTGGTTATTGCGGGTAGATTTCATTGAATCAACGAGTGGGAAAAAACACATAGAATCAATAGTGATTGGTTAATGTTCCCGAAGTTCTCGTATGTATATATTGATATATATATATATATATATATATATATATATACAATATATATGTATATGACGGAGGAAGAAAAATGGAGTATCGAAGAAGAGCGAAATAAGGAGGGAAGAAAGGAAGAAAAGCCACAGAGAAGAATCTCACTCACCGTTCTGCGAGCTGGTTTCGGCACTTATTTTAGTTTTTGATTTATTGAAAATTGTTCGTTATTATTATTGATTATTATGATTCATTGTTCGAGGTGTAGGCTTTATCCAATTCCTTGCGTTGATGAAACTAAAAAGAAACCAATGCACTTACATACTGAACTATTCCTCGAGTTTCTCTCTCTTTCTCGATTCCTCGCAGGAGCGATGGCCCGCAAGAGTGCGGAGGAATAAACCGACACCATCAAAAGGGCTCCAGTGTATATCCGTCCTCCGAGCGGAAGGGCCCTGAGCTTTTCCTTTTTCGCTCATCCCTTCATAGCTCGAAAGGTGGATATACGAGTTGACTTTTCAGATTTCCACCAGGGGAAAGCATGAACCCCTGGTGGAGCTCTTGTACCGCCGGCATCCTCACCCATGAGAGACAACGCCCCAAGAGAGAGGGAGAGAGGAGTACTTACTTTTTTTTTGAACGGTTTTGAGCGTGGTTGAGAGAAGACTGGTCGCCCGATGGCAATCGCCGACCAAGAAGGAATTCTATGGCGGAAAGTGGGAGGTTGATTGTTCTCAGCCTAATCAGCACTTCAACATGCCACCAAGATTTCTAGGAAATCCGGTGTCAAATTTCCCTGCCGATGGGCCTTCGTACGTGACTTATCGCTGCTGAGGCCTGCATTTTGCTGGCCTCAACAATGGAAAGCCACGGCACGTGGCTCCGCGGAGAGCAATCAACCGTGTGTCTAAAAGAAAGGAATATAAGAATTTAGAATCCTGGCGATCACATACATACACATGCATACAATTGCATATGTGAATACATATATGCACACGCATACACGTGAATAGCTATTGTAGCTAGGTTCGGTGACAGCCATCGTGCAAGTCATAAGCGTAAGAGGAAAAAAAAGATTGAAGATGTCGTGAAGAAAGGAAAAAGAGTGACAAAGTAGGAAGAGGCACCCGTTGTGTGGTCACGCCGAGGCACACAAACGAGGGAAAGAGAGAAAGGTTACGAGTTGCTCCGTCGCTCGTCGGTGCACAATCGACGTTCAAGGAAATCTCCAAACGAAATATAATTCTGTGAAGTCGGCGAGTTGTTTTGAAATGAAGTTCACGTTCACTTAAGGTGAATCATAATTGTATCGTAAATTATTGTATAGAATTTCCGAAAAATTTCGTGTGAAAATTTCCTCGAACGTGACAAAGGTAAGGCCCGCATGGAGAGTTTGAACATGGAAATGGGTGATTATCAGCGTCAAGAGGGGGTGACTTTTCAGAACGATCGGGTGTTTCACTTGTTCTGGGAGGTCAGCATGACTGAGTCTCCCTCCGACAAGGATGAGACCCGTATTGTCTAATTAAGGGTTCAAGCTAGATAGGGGACTTCCCTTTCTAACAGGATTACGGTGTATAAGCTCAGCGAGTTCTTCCGGGAAGAGTTCCCTTTGCATATATTCCAGCCAATATAACTTTGCGGCTTGGATTTCGTCAGGTTGGAGGGCTTGAGGTACAGTCAATGCATTTTGGTTGGGAGAATTTCGGACGGGAATTCCTAATTTTCCTTTGAGCCTCTCGTTCAATCGAAGAATATACCCGGTCACTCGTAAGAGCTCGGACCATGAGGAATAGCGATGGGCAAGATCCCATTCGGAGTGCGCAGTTAGGGCACATGTGATTCTACTGCGTCGCTCTTCGAGGAGTGTTTCGGGCGGAATTGAGGACGGCTCATTCGAGCTCGGCAAATCAGTGTCTGTTAGCCACGGAGGGCCGGACCACCACAAATCAAACGTTGATAACTCGGTTGCGGATAATCCTCGTGATGCACAATCGGCAGGATTTCCGTGCGTGAGAACGTGATGCCACTCAGCATCTGGAAGCAAAGTTTGAATGGCGGCAACACGGTTGGCAACAAACGTTCTCCACCTTGAGGGAGGTTGTTGGATCCAAGCCAACGTAATAGTGCAATCGGTCAAACAGTAGAATTTGGGGTTGGAAATCGGGAGTGTGGTCTTAACATACGAAATGAGTCGAGCGAGGAGAAGAGCAGCTGAAAGTCCCAAGCGCGGGCCGCTCAAAGTTTTTAATGGAGCCACGGCTAATTTTGCGACAAGGAGCGACACATGAACGGACCCGCTCATGGATATAAGTCGAATGTACACTACAGCCGCATATGCAGCTGTCGAGGCGTCAGCAAAACCCGTGAATCTCGGCGTGAGAGGTGTCAGATCCACAGTTTGTCTATCTAGGGATTACGATTTTTTCGAGTCACGGCAAGGTGTGATGATATTGTTGCCATTGGGTGAGTGATTCGGAAGGAACGGGTTCGTCCCAATCACACTTGCGGAGCCGAAGTTGTTGCATTAGAATTTTGGCTGATATTACGACAGGCGTTACCCATCCTAGTGGATCGAAAAGTCTCGAAATGTTGGACAATATGGTTCGCTTCGTGTTTCCCGATTGGGAGGGCTGGCTCACTTGGAACTAGAAAATATCGCGATGAGGATTCCACGTAATTCCTAAAATTTTGAGATCGATTTCGGGTTCTTGCGAGTGCATGTCTCTCTGTTCAGCGAGGCCGTGATCAGAAGGGTCAATGCCGGCTTGCAAAGTGGAGCAATTGCTCGCCTATTCGCGTAAACGAAAATGTCCCTGATTGAGCAAATCAACGAGTTGGTTGCGCGTTGCGAGAGCAAGGTCGCGATCGTCAGCACCGAAAAGACAGTCATGTACATAAAAATTATTGAGCGATACTGGGAGAGCTAAGGGAAAATGATGTCCTTCATCACGTGCGAGCTGTTTCAGCACCCGTAAGGCTTGATATGGGGCTGAAGCGGTGCCGTAAGTTACGGTGAGTGACTTGTATTCTTCGATCGGGGCCATAATTGAATCACGCCAAAGGATGGAAACGCCAATTCGGAATGATTGCGGCTGGTTCAGTTTAGAGCTTTCTCCCTATCAGTAGATGGTCATTGAGAGAGCTACCATTCGAGCTTTGCGATGACGCGTTGGAAACAACGCGTAACCGCGTAGCGCAACTATGGTCTCGTACTACGGCGTGGTGGAGGATATAATAGGTTTGACTTCGGCTTTTGGTCGATAACGCAGAAGTCTCAATCATATGGCCCATATTCTCATATTAGGTCATGAACGATCGATAGGAACCTTCCATGGCGGAGTTACGCTTGAATCGTTATTCGGTTTGAGTCAAATTCCGGACAGCTACTGTGAGGGATTCGCGGGTATCAATTGGGGAACCGGACCATATAGCGGCCATCGGGTAATCGCGAGTGAGTCTGCTCAAAATGAACCTCACATTGTTTTTCCTCGGGACTTAAACGGGTTTCCTGGGGGATCGATTCTGTTTCCCAGAAGCGGCGAAGGTCTCCATCAAGAGTTTCAAGGATATGCTGATGATGAATATGGGGAGTGGGTGTAGAGGAACACGAAGATGAACTGACTGGGTCGGTTGAAATCCAACCTAGTGTGGTGTTTTGGGCCAGAGACTCATTATCGGACCCTGAACGGACTCCTGCACGTATGATTTCACTATATAGTTCGCTACTGCGGCCATGCAGAGTTTTCCGTGACTCTTGCAGGGACGTATTGCGTTGAAGCCTTCAGAACTAACGCCGTTACTGGATATCTAGGCTCATGGGTGATCGTTGGAGTTACAGTAAGCGAAGTTGCATAGTGAATAGGAGTTTTAATATCGCCAACTCCAGTTACGAGTGCTGAACATTTTTGTTCCACTAAGCGAAGATCTTGAGCGATCTTTCCGGTTAATCAATTTACAACTGAGCCGGGGTCAATCAACGCGCGAACTCTAATTGAACGACCTTGTGGTGAATGAACAATTACGTGAGCAGTTGCTAGTAAAGTACCGGTACGC
Source organism: Gonatopus flavifemur (assembly GCA_018340375.1). Classification (NCBI taxonomy): domain Eukaryota; kingdom Metazoa; phylum Arthropoda; class Insecta; order Hymenoptera; family Dryinidae; genus Gonatopus; species Gonatopus flavifemur. The sequence goes on from JAFFJZ010000013.1 coordinate 1,374,121, forward strand.
GTTGAAAAGGATTTCAATACACATCGTGTTGCAAGATGAGGTTCATTCTGAGATGACGATGCCAGAGATTAGCAACGGATGTTCCACCACGAGCTCGCTCCGAGTTTTCCTGAGGAAGCAGCAAACTATGGTGTTTTTATGACAATGTTCACACATCTTCGAATTCGTGCACGTTGTTACCCTGTGTTTTGAGCTGAAGCAATCGATACACCGTTTACATATTTCAATGAACTCGTATCGCTGTACAAGAGATTGGTTCGAAAATGCTTGACATTGGTATAATGAATGATTGGTTTCACATATGGGACAAACGATATTGGCATTCCAACCGTGCTACCTAGCTGGGACTCCCAAGCTTTACGCGACGCACGATCAAGTTTTTGAGAAACTAAATACACGAGCATATCGTCTCATTCATCGGTTGGTCGTTTTGAATTCTTCAACGCTTGGATTGACGTGTTAGTTTCATCGCGTAATTCTCTGAGATCTTTGGCAGTCTCGGACGTGACTAGCGGCAAATTTAAAAGAATATTTGAGTGCGGGGAAATCAATCTACGCTCGTTTTCATATCGCGCTTCAAGGATGTCCCATGCGACATCAAAGTTCGTGGCTGTAATCTCTATGTGGTTCAGAGAATTAATTGCATCCCCACTTAAACACGATATTAAATACTGCATGCGGTCGACATCATCTAATTTCTCATCCTTGATAATCATGGATGTGAATCGATCGCGAAAACTTTCCCATTTCGAGAAAACGCCGGGAAACGATGACAAATTGATACGCGGTAGATTCGATGGTCCGTTTTGTAGACTCGATGAACGATTGACATAGTTGACTCACATTAGATGATGTGGCTGGTGCTGGAACTTCCTTCTGGATGATTTCCACCATTCAATCTGCGGCTTCTTGATAATTACTTTCACAAGTAAGAAACTCGTCGTCCGTGGAATGAGGTTCGGTGGTTTTAAGGTCTCCGCTCGCTTTTACATGGATCCGACCATCTAAATCCTGACACTTGGAAAAAAGGTTTCCCAGTGTGGACAGTCGACTTTTTGTGACCGCATAGGTCATTTTTGCTCCTCCCATTTTCTTGAAGTTGAGTAGGGTTCGTTCGACCGCGGTCATCTATCGCCGTTGTTGAGCGATGAACACATCAATAGAGCTAGGTGAGGATTGTTCACCGTCGCTTTCATTAACAGACGGCATGGTTACGCTTTATTTAACGTAATGAGGGAATTCAACAGTTCCGTTGAGTCGACGAACCTCGTATTGACACCGTCACGAAGAGAGAGGGGATGGAGGAATCAGCGACATCTGATTCGTACTGATAATGACGATAGTAACGATGTGGGTGCAATACTAGAAAATGAGAGAAATCGACTGAACGATTTACTTATTTTCGTTTGTCAAATGACAAAGAAAACGTGATTTCATGAAAAATAATGTTGTATTGAATTTTGAGGGTGAATATGGAATAAGTTACACACGAATTAAGTATTCAATGTGCAAAGAGATCGAGTATAATTTTTCTCATACTCTCGATAGTACAAAAGGCGGTGAACAACTATACTGTTCGACAGTTATTCACATCGGACGTCACGTTCGTAGATACGGTAGAGCGGGGACGAGCGAAGGTGCTCGTTGACGAGATGAAGTTCGGGGAAGAGAGATTGATCTCGTAGATCGAGCGGGGTACGGAGATGAGAGATGCAGCTCGTAGACAAAGTGACGAATGGAGACGAGGGAACCAGCTCGTTGATGAAGTGGAGAACGGAGACGAGGGAACCAGCTCGTTGATGAAGTGGAGAACGGAGACGAGGGAACCAGCTCGTTGACAGAGTGGAGAACGGTGTGAGGCGGGAATCGATGATGCCACCTCCTTGTACTTGACGATGACTGAACGATATGAACGTTTTCACAGCACTTTTAATTCCAGGTTTACTTTCTTTCTCAATCACCTTTTCAGTGTTTTTAGGCAACGGGCAAAACTCGAGCCGAATCCGGCTCGAAGAACCAGATGATAGGAGCGGGAGATAGGATTCTGACTCGAATTTTTTGGTGAGGAATGAGGGGACGAAAAGAGAAAGCAATGGAGTATGGTGAACTATGAGAGTTTATTCAAACACACTGATATTGAATTCGAGGCGGACGTTCGGAACGTTATCATTAAAATCTCGCATTACACACGCGAACGATTCAATGAACTTCATAGTTTGTACGACCGATATACTTGAGAAAACTCGAAACCCAAGCGGAAAATCAGTGACGATGGCGAAGATCTACGGGGTGATCTATCTCGTATGATTACAGTTCGATAACTGATAGTGAAGTTGAGGTCGTGGCAACGACAGGGGTAGCGCATGGTAACGACGCGGAACATCGGTATGAGCGGGAAAAATCGCGCGCGGCGGTTGTGAGACTACAATTCGGAACAGAGTATAACAAAGATTTCATAGGTCCTGAAATACATGTCGATGTGAAACACTTGACGTAACCAATGAAAATTTCATGATCCAAGTTCCTGTTTGATAATGAAAGCTGAAAACTCTTCATGGGCCACGTCAAGTGTTTCACATCGACATGAATTTCAGGACCTATATAATTTTTGTTCTACTCCACTTCATTTTTTTGGAATATTTTTTTATTGCTATGATTGTCATTAAAGTCCACATGAATATTCAGTTTTTATTATTCGTTTCAGGGTGACCGCAGTCTGAGAGTTTGAACGAAACTGATCAACTACAGACTCAGGTTGAATAGAATGACCAATGAGATGCACAGAATTTCCAGACTGTTGAATTCCTGTGTTTTCGATTAGAGGCATTTCCAGAGAAAGAAGTGAAATCCCAATGAAAAAAACTCCGAAGAAGTGAAAAAATAACGCCAAGTACATGGAAATTCCTCCACAACTTACAAAAAAAAACAAAATCTAAAAATACATTCTAAAGGAAAATTGTATTAGGTGTACAAATAAGTTTCCGCGGTTTGTCAAAAGATAGCCCCCCCAGAAGGTTATGGAGAAATTGTCAGATGTAAAACGTAATATCCCAAGTTTAGTCATCTGGCAACACCATAACCTTAAAGTACTAGTGATTCCGTATCAGCATCACGTAATTTTTTTCGTGCAAAAATGTCAAGTTTTATTCCGAATAAGCATCATTTGCGGGAACTTTTGATTTACTTCTTTAATGTGAAAAAATCTGCAGCTGAGGCGCATCGATTGCTTCTAGAAGCATATGGTGAAGCTGCTTTAAGTGAGAGAAGTTGTCAGGAATGGTTTCAAAAGTTTAAGAACGGTGAGTTTGACGTTAAAGACGAAGAACGCAGTGGAAGGCCGAAAGTGTACGAAGGCATGGAATTAGAAGTACTATTGGAGGAAGATTCGTCCCAAACGCAAAAAGAACTTGCACTTACTCTACAAGTGACTCAACAAGCAATTTCACATCGTTTACAATCGTTAGGAATGATTCAAAAACAAGGAAATTGGGTTCCATATGAACTAAAGCCGAGAGACGTTGAACGCCGATTATGCATGAGTGAAATGCTGCTTGCCAGGAATAAAAAAAAGAGTTTTTTGCATCGTATAGTCACTGGTGACGAAAAATGGATTCACTACGATAATCCAAAGAAGAGAAAGTCATGGGTTAAGCCCGGCGAACCATCAACATCGACAGCTAAGCCGAATATTCATGGAAAAAAACTCATGCTGTGTATTTGGTGGGATCAGCTTGGTGTCGTGTATTATGAATTGCTGAAACCAAGCGAAACCATTACTGGAGCTCTCTACCGAACACAATTGATGGGATTGAGTTGGGCACTTAGGGAAAAACGCGCCCATTACTACTCCAGACACGACAAAATTATTCTTTTACACGATAATGCTCGTCCACATGTTGCGGCGCCGGTAAAAACATACTTGGAAACACTCAACTGGGAAGTTTTACCCCATCCGCCGTATTCACCAGACTTAGCCCCTTCTGATTATCACCTGTTCCGGTCGATGGCACATGGTCTGTCTGAGCAGCGCTTCACATCATATGAAGACACCAAAAATTGGGTAGATTTGTGGATAGCGTCAAAGGATGAAGAGTTTTTTCGACGGGGTATCCGAATGTTGCCAGAAAGATGGGGAAAAGTAGTGGCAAATGATGGAAAATACTTTGAATAAAACGTAATGTACTTTTCCTTTACAATAAATTCCTAATTTTTTATAAAAAACCGCGGAAACTTATTTGTACACCTAATACTACATTCAAAATTTTGATGAAACACCACAGGATATATCTCATCTGAAAAAAAGATGTGAAATCAATATGAGCTGCCAAGTACATTTGGGTATTCAAATGGTATCACACTGAACGATGATTGTTGCCGTTATATAGAACGAGGTGGCAACCGAGTAATTGCACATGTCAGCTTGTGGTGGTCATACAACAGTGGCTCTTTTGTATCCTAAACATTACTGTTACATAACAATCACACATGTTATATCGATTCAATGCAATTGAAACATAACTTTGTGATGTAATAGCAGTGAGAGAGTTTTACTACAATGATATCACCTCAATGAGACTGTGTTTCGGGAGATGAAATCATTCCTGGTATATTGTCACTCCAGTTTGTTCAAAATGTATTGAAAGTGATTCATGATCATTGAAAAGCAATATTGTATCGAATATCCAAACCGAACGTGTTGGTTGTTCCTGATTTTCCAATTGATGCCGATACAAAACACTTGGTGCGGCCGATGACGTGAGTTTTGAGCCTTGATTGTATTCAAACGACTTTGTTGGAAGCATCCGAACAAGAAGTTATATACTAAAATCTTTATCGGCTGCGCCAAGTGTTCCATATCGACATTGATTGAGAAATCAGGAACAACCAACACGTTTGGTTTGGATATCCGAAACAATATTGCTTTTTAGTGATCATGAATTACTTTGAATACATTTTGAACAAACTGAAGTGACAATATACCAGGAATGGTTTACATCTCCCGGAACACAGTTTCATTGAGGTGATATCATTGTAGTCAAACTTTCTCACTGCTATTACATCACAAAGTTATGATTCAATTGCATTGAATTGATATAACATGTGTGATTGTTATGTAACAGTAATGTTTAGGGTACAAAAGAGCCACTGTTGTATGACCACCACAAGCTGGCATGTGCAATTACTCCATTGCCACCTCGTTGTATCAACATCCTGTTCTATATAACGGCAACAATCATCGTTTAGTGTGATATCATTTGAATACCCAAATGCACTTGGCAGCTCATATTGATTTAACATCTTTTTTTCGGATGAGATATATCCTATTGTGTTTCATCAAAATTTTGAATGTAGTACAATTTTCCTTTAGAATGTATTTTTGGATTTTGTTTTTTTTTGTAAGTTGTGGAGGAATTTTCATGTACTTGGCGTCATTTTTTTATCCGATTTACGAGATGTTAGTTATATGATATAAATTTCAGGCACATTGGAATTGGATGTGGGCCAAATCAACGAAATGAATGTTTGACAGTGTTTGGAGAGAGAGAGCGTGACGTATCTCTTTTTTCAACCAACTTTCCGTCGATTTGGTTTTTCGTTAATTTGGCCCCCATCCTTGGAATTGGGGGGAGTGAAGAAAAGCAAATCAGGTTCCTTTTTTCCTATTTGTATGTGTGTATGTAACAAATTTGCGAACGTGTATATCTTTTGTTCGTATCATTCGATCGTGATGAAATTTTCACCAGAGTCATGTGCAGTGTTGATAGTGGTTCCATATAAGTTTTAACCTAATCGTCACAGAAGAACGGGAGGGGTGAGGAGGAATTTTTCGAAGAATCGTGATTTTGCGGGAGCGTATATCTCCGCTTCCTATCATACGATTGCAATTAAACCTATACCACGTTCTGATGATGATCCTATAGTGGCCCCATATGAGTTTCATTCTAATCGATACAAAACTGTGGAAAATTTTCTGTTTCGCGTTTCATATTCATCATCATGAAGTAATCAGTCTTACGACTGGTTTGATGAAACCCTCCACCCCTGTCTATTATCCGCCAAACGTTTAATTTCTACATATCTACTACATCCCTTGTCTTGTACGATTTGCTTCATATAACTTGCTCTAGGTCTACCTTTACCAGTTTTACCATTAATTTTCCCTTCCAATATTGTTTTCAATAAACTCTCATGCCGTAATGTGTGTCCTATAAGATTGCTTCTCCTTTTCACGATGTGTTTCAAAAGATTTCTTTCTTCATTTATCTGCTCGAGTACTTCTTCATTTTTGACTTTGTCTATCCATTTTATTCTGAGCATCCTCCTATAACACCACATTTCAAAAGCTTCAAGTCTTCGTTGATCAGTTTTCCCCATTGTCCAAGTTTCGCAACCATATAATGCTGTGCTCCAAACGTAACTTTCCAAGAATTTCTTCCTTACTTCCAAGCTTATATTTTTTGAGCATAATAACTGTCTCTTCTGATAAAAAGCCTGTTTCCCTTGTGCTATTCTTGCTCTTATATCTCTTTCGCTTTTGCCGTTCTCTGTAATGATGCTTCCTAGATATTTGAATTCTTTCACCTGTTCAATTGTCTCGGTATCTATTTTGATTCTCGTTCTTCTAGCTGTTTTCGCTGCTGTACCCATCATGAATTTTGTTTTGTCTTCATTTATATTCATACAATAGTTTTCCAATAATATTGTTCTCATAGTGTTGAGAATATTTTCTAACTCAGTACTACTCGTGGCCAATATAGCTATGTCATCCGCGAATCTCAACATACTTATATTTTCTCCCTGAATCTGTAATGTCGATTGGATTTCCTCCTTCACTTCGTTCATTGCTTCTTCTATAAATAAATGGAACATCAGTGGCGATAATGAGCATCCTTGTCTCACCCCTCTTCTTATTTGTGCTTCCCCTTCCTGACCCTCTATGTCTATTATTGCACTTTGATTTTTATATAATTCGTATATTATTCTTCTATCTTTATAATTTATTCCCACCTTCTTCAGGATCGCAAACATCTTCTCCCAGTCCACATAATCGAAAGCCTTTTGTATATCTACAAAACCTATGTACACAGATTTCTTCAGCGCTATCCTTTTCTCTATTACTGCCCTGAGTGCTAAGATTGCTTCTCGCGTTCCCCTATTTTTTCTAAAACCAAACTGATCCTCTGCCAATCTACTCTCTATTTTATTTTCCATCCTCCTGTATATAATTTTGGTCAGGATTTTCGAAGCATGTGAAGTTAAACTGATCGTTCTGTAGTTCTCGCATTTGTCTGCCCCCTTGTTTTTTCGGGATAGCGACAATTTTATTCTTTTGGGAATCTTCTGGTACTTCTCCTTTCTCGTACATATCTCTAATCAATTCAAACAGTGCGTCGCGAGTTCCTTCACTGGAGGCTTTTATAAGGTCCGCACTTATGCCATCTATCCCTGGCGCTTTATTATTTTTCAATTCTTTCAAAGCCTTGTCGAATTCTGATCTCAATATCGAATCTCCCAATTCTTCCTCATCTACATCCTCCTCCTTCTCTAATAGTGCTATATCATCGTTTCCTCTATACAAGTCTTCCAAATGATTGATCCACTGTTCTATTTTCTCTTCCGTTTTTATCAATTGTCGTCCCAGAGAGTTTCTAATCTTATTGCTTCTAGATTTCATTTGTCCGAAAAATCTTTTAATAATCCTATATGCTTCATCTATTTTTCCTAAATGCAATCTTATTTCTATTTCCTGACATTTCTCTTCTAACCACTGTTCTTTCGCTTTCCTTGATTCTCTTATTATTTTATTTCTCAATGATTTGTATCGTTGATGGCCTTCTTGGCTATCATTATTCTTGTATTTTCTTCTTTCATTTATCAATTCTGAAATTTCTCCCGTTATCCATGGGTTTTGAGCTTCTACTCCATCATTCTTCAAAATCTTATCCGCACATTCTCTTATATTCCCCTTCATCTTTGTCCATCTCCTCTCTATCCCCAAGTCTTTCTCTTTTTGATCTCCCAATTTTTCATCCAACATTTTCTCGAATGCCTCATGTGTTTGTTTTTGCTTGAGGTTCTTCAAATTCCATCTTTTCTGCATTTTCCTTTTCTTCTTCAGAGATTTGAATTTCAGAGAACATTTCATCATCAACATATTATGATCACTATCTATATCTGCACCGGGATAAGTTTTACAGTTTTTCACTTGGTTTCTAAATCTTTGTTTCACTAATATGTAATCAATTTGGTATCTTGCTGTATCTCCTGGCATTTTCCGAATGTAGATTCTTCTTGGATGATTTTCGAATAAAGTGTTCGTGATAACCATCTTATGATTTTCACAAAATTCGACTAAACGTTGTCCTCTATCGTTCCTCCTCCCTAACGCGAAATCTCCTATAATGTTGTCCTCTTTTCCTTGTCCTACTACCGCATTCCAATCCCCCATCACTATCAAATTCTCTTCTCCCTTCACATATTCTATCACTTCTTCTATCTCTTCGTACGTTTTTTCAATATCTTCCTCCGAATATGCAGATGTGGGCATGTATACTTGGACTATGACTGTGTCTACCGGTTTTGTTCTGATTCTAACCATCATCACACGTTCATTATGTTGCAAATAATTTTCTATTCTATTTCCCACTCTTTTATGCATTACAATTCCTACACCTGCTTGACCGTTCTTTGATCCTGTATGAATTATTCTATAATCCCCACTCCAGAAATCGCCCTCTTGTGGCTATCTCATTTCGCTAATCCCCATTACGTCTATATTCAACCTATTCATTTCCAATTCCAAATTTTCTAATTTTCCCGCTTGCTTCAGTGATCTCACATTCCACGCTCCGACTCGAAGAATGTTGTTTCTTTTCCCTATCCTATTCTTCGGTTTTCGTTCCTTGCTGATGAAGCTTCCTCGAGCAGCCTCCACCCGGAGATCCGAACGGGAGACTAGTTTACCTCCGGAATATTTTACTCGAGAGAGCGCCATCATGTATTTATTAATTTGTTCGTTTGTTTTCGTTACATAATATTCCAGGTTAGGAAAAAGGTTTCATTTCCTCGGGAAGTATTGAAACATGTCAAGGAAGGTAGTTTCCCCTTGCTTTCCTCCCGTTTGATTTTGCCGATGTTTCTGGCATTAGGATGATTTCGTTTCTCTCAGTTTGTATTCTTTCCCTCGAGTAGTTCATTCCACTCAAAAAAAAAAGATCCAACTCCGAGATACTTATCCTCCCCACCACGTAAAGGAAGCAGATACTACCAGGGATGGATAAAAAGGATATCAAGGACAGGTATCATGAATATCCCCCTGGAAGACCCGCAATCATCCACGGGGAGGGCGATCCATATTATTTGACAATATTTCGAAAGCATGCCTTCCCCATGTCGGTATCATCCAAATGCCATGGAACTTGTAGTATAATCAGTTTATGGAGGGTTTGTTGTATGGTGTGGATTTCAAACAAATCGGAATTGAAGGAAGAAAATGGTAAGCACTGAGCTACGAAACAAAATTTGGAAATTTCGTAAACATCGTCAACATGCGGATAACTTCCGTTTCTATCACCCAATCGTCGTGGAATTCCCACCACAGCTCCATGCAGTGTTGATCGCAGTTCTATATAAATTTCAACCTGATTCTCCAAGAAAAACGGGAGAGAGAAAGAAAACATGTATTTATTTCCAACACAAACGAGGAAGCCATGTGCCAATTAGCAGAGTTTTCTTCTCTTATGCTATCGATCTGGAGAAAAATTGGACATACTCCATTCCGACGTGAAATTTCATGCTCTTTCAGAATCTGAATCCGGAATCGCGATTCCATCCCAAGGAGAGAAATATGGCCTATTTGAACATGAAAAACGTGAAAATTTGCGAAAAATTTTGTGTTCTGAATTTTTTCTCGCAATGATAACACAAAGATATAATCTTTGAACAATGAACAGCGATGATCATGACAGTTTGAGACCACTGGATATTTTCCATATGGATAATACATCACTGCTCTGTTGTGAAATGCCGGCGAGAATGTGAAAATTTCATGAAAATCTTAACTTCTCGTTTTCTCAAGATCTGTAAACTTGAGAAGGAAATTATTCGGAACAAAATGTCTCAGAATTGGTCAAGGAAACCTCTCAAACTTTTTTCGAACTCCAGACACAATTTTGATTTTCTGAAAATTTCCAATATCCCAGAAATATTCAAGAATTTTTAGAAAAATTCCAGTGGTCCTTCACTGATTCTGAGACATGTTTGTTCCTAGAAATTTCTCCTTTGAGTCTGGAGGTTCCGAAAAAAAAATGTCTCGTTCAATTTTGTAGAAAGAACAAAAAACCCTCCCTTTTTAGATATACAAGTATGTACACCTACGGACATGCGTTTTTATTCGTTCTCTCTTTCTCTCTCTCTCTCTCTCTCTCTATCTCTCTCTTTCTCTCTCTCTCTATCCTCCACTCCCTCTATGCATGTATATGTGATCGTGTGCAGATACTTTGTTTTCCCCACTCTCAGCGTCATCTAGAGACAACGTCGCGAACGTGGTGAAAATTTGTCTCGTTTGGGGTGCTCTCTCCCCATGAGACCTTATGCATCTCACGTTCGGGGGGCTTTTTTCCGTAAGTCCCCTTGTCTCTCACGTCTCGGGGTTCTCTTCTCCCGTGACTCCCATAACCTCTCATGTTCTAGAGTCCTTTTGTTCCGTAAGTCTCCTTGCCTCTGTTGTTTTTGAGTGCTTTTTTTCCGTGAGTCCCCTTGCTCTCACGTCTTGGGATGCTCTCCTTCCGTAAGTGCCCTTGCCTCTCACCACCCGGGGTGCTTTTTTGCGTGAACCCCCTTGCTTTCACGTTCCGGGGTGCTTTTTTCCCGTGAGAGGCGAGGCGACACACGGAGAAGAAGCACCCTGAAGGAGACGAATTTCTACTCCGTCTGCGCCGTTGTCTCTGCGTGACGTTGAGAGTAGGGAAAACGATACACGATCACATATACATGCATAGCTCTGATACAAATTCCCCTAGTAATTCGCTAGTTATAACACTTGCCCTCACGGAAAATTAGAGTTCCAATTCAGTAACTTCTCAGTTCAATCACCAACTTATAAGTGTTCTCATATATAAAATATATATAAATGTTACATTATATATATACATATTATTTATATCTAATAACATAAAATATATAATGGATATCCATATGAGGTCTCTAGCTTTTCACGAGGGGAAGTGTTACAACTCGTGAATTACTAGACGAATTTCTACCAGAAAGGGGGAGAGGAAGCGAGAACAGAGGAAGGAGCATGTCCGTGGGTATAAATACTTGTATACGTGAGAATGACGGCTCTCTTGTTCTTTCTGCCAAATTGGAGGACAAGAAACTCCCCTCAGAACCTCTGGACTTGAGTGAAAAATTTCTAGCAACAAGAATGTTTCAGGATCAGTGAAGGGACACTCGAATTCTTCGGAAAATTTCCGGAAATTGGGTTCTCCGAATTTTCCCAAAAATCAAAATGAAGCCAAGTACATGGGGATTCCTTGGAAACTTACAACAAAAATCTGAGAACACCTCAAAAGAAAATTTCGTCACACTCAACATTTTGATGGAATATAACAGGATATGCTCCAGCTGGAATAAAAAGATCTGAAATGAATATGGCCTGCCAAGTATAAAACAGTTTCTTTAATTACTGAGATGATTCGTTTCTGAATCGTATGAACAGCAGCAGTATCATGTTTCAGACTATCTGATAGAAAAATGCAACTTCCGTGTCTCAATTCGCTATTCTCTTCATAATGATATACAGGGTGGTGCAAAAGTACAAGTGTAGCTGGATACACCCTAATAACTCCTGAACGGGTGGAGATAATGGGATGATTTTTTTTAAAATTTGTTACGAAGTGGCAAAGAATGATCTCCACTTCAAACAAATAACTTCTTTCTCAAACGGTTCCCTTTTACGGAAACAGAACTCTCAATTCGGCCCAAGCGGCTGAACCGAACTGAGTTGCGGGGCCCTGCTCTATTCAAAGCTTGCTAAGGAAATCAAATGTTCTTCAGCGGCACCCGTAGCCTGTGGATTAGTATTGTAGTTAAGGGGTTACATACCTTTGGGAGGTCGAAAAACAGCTACGTTTTTAGGAATTTTTTGTGAAAAAAACTTGTGAAGCAATGGAAACGCGGTTTGGAGGGTGTATTACACATGTATTCAGGTATTCGAAAAAATTATTAACTCCCCAAAAAATAACAAAATGGTGGACCAGTGGTCTATACAGTGAAGATTGATTTTTCACATCCCCAAAACGGGTGGACAGATTTCAGACGCACATCAGCACCTACGGCGAATACAAAAATTTTTCCATTATCGACATGAGTTTCACTATAGAAATACATGAGGGTTTTGCAAAATATTGATTTTCCGCGAAATGGTGTCAATTTGAGAAAAAAAGTCATTTTTTTCGTCAAAAATCGACCTTTATTCGTTTATGAAAAATGTAATTGTGAACTAATTGAAGAAAGCTCATGTATTTCTATAGAAAATATATTCAGGAAGTTACAGTCAAAATTTAGAGTCAATCGGTTGGAAATTGTAGGAGCTACGTGCCCGCCCAGTTTGAAGAACATAGTTTTGAGAAAAATGCATTCAAAGTTCCAAAACCGTTTTTTGACGTGAAATCTTGCATACAGAGGCTTGCTGATTTTTTCACCTTCACTCGGCAATACCAGGACCATAAAGCATGCCTTCCATGTTCAAATTTTCTTCTTCGTTTTCTTTCCTGATCGATGTAAGCGCCGTACGGGCATCTTTCCTTGTTTTCGATGACGAGCGGTTGGCGGCTGCTACACGACGTTTATCTACTTGGTTGCAAAAGGTGTATGTTTCATATCCAATTTTCATCTGTAATACTTGCATGATGTCGAGGAAACCTTTGAAACCATCATTATACGAGACTACCGCTATATTTGTAGCGATATCGAGATTCATTTTCCTGCTCGATATAGTCTGTGGAGCGATCGTCCATACAACCGAATCGAAACTTTCGTTAGTATTCTGAGTGAGTCCTCCCAAACACCGTGAAAGGAGATCGTCCGTAGTGAGATCCTCGTATATTTTTTTCACGGCATGGAAAACTTCCATGAGCATGGGCGGCTTATGTGTGTAAATGTCAAGAGTGTTGGAAGCTAATGCTTGCTGCCACGGACACCACGAGTCCTCGCCCACTGGACATTTTTCGTGTTGAGGGTTCCTGTCCGTAGAAATTTCGTGATATAAGGTAGCCCAGATGTCATTTCGCATTTTTCCTACGGAGTCTGAATTTCTGCGGATTGATAGTCCATAATAAATCGTTAATTCACCTCTGAGCTTACCAGTGAGCTCGTCTCTGCCACCAAGGTTTTTCATCTGCTTTTTCAAGTTTCGGAGCCTTGTACCCATACGTTTTTGTACATGCCCGATACACTCTTTTTTGGATACTTTTACATTACCATAAGGTTTTCCATCGACTAAACCCTTATACGTCTTACTATCCCCATCACCGATGTAGCATAAGTAGCGAGTTCCGTGTAGTGACTCAGATTGGGTGAACATTTCTAAAATCGACTCCGTCTCCATTTTTCCCGACGAACCGCTATGATTAGTTTGACAAACGCTTCCATGTAAACTGGCCCACTCCTTGTACTCGACAGAATCTTCCTTTTCTTCCACTGTTCGCACGATTTACAATACTCAGATTTTACTAAGATATCGATGACTTTTTTAGTATGCCAACCAATCAAACTAGCAAAACCAAACAACGACGAAAACCCACGCTTGCGCCACGAACCATATCCTGACACGGTCAACCCGTTCGTTCGCCCTTTGCTAGTAGATTTTTTTTTTCTTCTTCTGCAGCTTTTTTTATTGAACCTGTTCCGACTGCATTGGTTGCTGTAGCTATGGAAGAATTGATTTTCCCATATGTGTGTTGTGAAAGAGGTTTTGGTATACACATAAATGCACAGAATTTCGGCATTCCGTTGAGTCCGATACCGATCAAGCGCATAGCGAAAATCATTCGTCGGTTAATATCGTATGCTTTTCCAATTTTTGAACTATTATCATTGGAATTCTCTTGGCATTTCTCACACGAAACAACAACTTCAAAGCCAAGGCCCCTCTAACTTGTTTCCGTTAACCTCACACTTGTGTCACACTTTTCACAAACGAGGATTTGAGAGAGAGCAGTGGAGAAAGGTATGAAATTCATAATCCGGTACCCAAAAGTTGGATCAACTACAATATCAGTCTCGTTGGTAGATGTTTTCATTTCCTCAGCAAGCTTCGATAAATCGGCCTCATCATTCTCGGAATTACATGACTTCGGTGGTGGACGATGTTTAATATCCTTTCTTTTATTTGATCCAGTAGATCCTCGTCTACCTTTCCTTCCTGAGTACATTTCGAAAATTTTCACACAAAACAACCACCTCAACTCGAATGCATACGGAGCACCGTGCACAAGACTAGTATTCTGTTTGACAGACATAAATCAGCTTTAGGTTGCACTGTTGACACAGCTGTTCTAGATAATTTTTTCAAGGTACCGTCGATGAAGTAACGCCCTCTATACTTCTTTTGAGTACCCAAAACTCTTTGGTAAAATGTGGGGAATACCAAATGGGTTAAAGCACTCCCAATTGCTCCGCGTAATGTCAAAGCTGTTGCGTGATTATCAGAGCGCTTGGAGGCATCTCCGGAATTTAGTTCACACAAGCCTTCATTTTTTTTCCACCCAAAATTCGTTTTGTATATCATTCTTCGGGTGTTGATGCACCATTTAAGCGGAAAAAAATTTGTTTCCAAAAGTATGTAACCCCTTAACGGTTGAATAAAGAGAGGGAGAAAACTTTACGTTTAATGCAGTTCCGTCTATATTTTCTCGAAATATATGATGACAGGATTCGCTTGAATTTGGAAACAAAGAAGAATAAACAAATGAGAGTCCACGTGTATTATGAGTTCGTGTGTGTGAGTGCATACAGCAATTTTCCACTTACTATTCCTGCAGATGCCGAACTTGGGGAAATCTAACGTTGCCGCGCCCGATGTCCAGGGGAGAAGGGACGTGGGTCGTGGCTGTGTAACTGGAACGTGCGCGAGGTGTCCGTGGGACGTTCTCGGAAGAGTTCCTTGCCCTCGTGCACTGTCTTGGGATTCGATTCGTACAGATTTCAAAAATCTAACTTGGCACTAACACTTACTCGAATTAATAAAACTCCGAGTGCAACGGGATGAATTCGAAAGGGGTGGATAGAATAAAACCCGCGGCCGGGTAAGAGATTTACCCAAAGTCGGCACGTTAAACTTGCACGTGCTGAATCCCGGAATAAGCCACGAGGTCAACGGAAATCCTAAGTGACAAACCGGTTTTGATCTACGCGTATGGGCAAGACGTGTGTCCAACGAAACCCGGCACTACTCTTCGAACATCTTGTTCGAAATCACTCTATTTAAAAGGTGATCGATTTTTGGTTGCTTGGGTGTGGGGAGTCACGTGATTAGTCCCGGTCCATTTGTTCTGTGCCGCTGTCGCTATTTCTCATTGACATTGACGAGCTGGATGAGGAAAGAAATTCATAGGAAGAAGATAGAGGGATGTGCATGTTGCACTTTGGAATCGGTGCTGAGCAACCTCAGCGGATTCCTCCAAGTCGTTGCTACCTGTATGTGTACATAAGTTGGAGTTCATTGAACTCGCTCCTTGTCCTTGTGTTGAATGTGTGTAGGGAAGATATTCATGATTTTGTATTCAAATAATTGTTCTATGAATTAGTGGAATGATGAACTATCAGTATATTGAAGGATGGAGAGGAATTCGAGTGTGCTATTCTTCCCGCTTCATAACATGTTCACGCGCTTTCTTTTCGCTTCAGATACATCGTGGTAGTCATTTCCATAGGTTGGATTCCTGAATTTTACAATCGAATTTCCGAATTACAATTGTTATGAAATTGAGATACAATTTTTTTTTCAAATTCTTAGATTTTTCAGAAACCAGCATGAGAGGAGTCGGGTGTAAGTCATGGAATTTTACATTCGCGGCATTCGTGCGATGTCATTCACTCAACGGCAATTTCGCTGGATATCGATAATTCACAAGCATGTTTCTCATTTGAGAATTCCCTTCCATTCTTCGATTGTTTATACATTATTTTGGAATGATTAATAAATGAATAGTTAATACATGATTCGTGCTCTGCGAGTAGAAAAGGAGGTAGAGTAATAGATCGGTATTGTAAAATTCAGATGAGACACAGATGGGGGGAAGAGCGGATTTTGATCACCGCATCACAAATTTGACGGGGGAACAGAATCCACCATACTAGGAGCGTGAGAAGTCCTCAATCTTGGAGGGGGCGATGGGGACGAAAATCTTGGATGAGGTAAGGGGGCTTGCGATCGCTCATTCGATGAGGATTTCTAACCCGAATACAGCCGTCTTTCGCTTTTGAAATCGGTCAATTTTTCGCCGGACTATGACCACTTGAACATTGTTCTGGGAGCAGTCAGAGTCGGTGTAGACCTTCCTAACTCCCCATCGGATGAAGATCTTCGGATGTCTTTTTGAATCAAATGGGGGGGCACATGATGTATCATTCTAGGGAAGTGGATCCCCGGAGACAATCGGAAATAATGAATAACAATGGATCCATCAACAAATCAAGATAAATAAGGAATAAGTGTAGAAGGATTGCACACATTACGTAGCCCCCTAGTCAAAGTTCCCCCCCCCAACTCTCTCATACCAGCGTTCCACGCCGCACTCGCCTTATAACGCCTCTAAAACTGTTGATTCAGGATTTTTCACAAGTTTTTCTCACCTGTTCATTCGAGTCATAATTTCCATTTTTTTTTGTGTTCCTCATTTTTGGTGTCACCATTTTTGGCTACTTTCGATCATTCCCCATCATTTTACGAGACTTCCGACAATTCTTGAACATTTACGGATAACTTCGCACATTTTCGATATTTTCGATAATTCTTGAATATTCTCGGACAAATTCGATTGTTTTCGACATTCTTGATAATTCTCGAACATTTCCGGATGAATTCGCCTGTTTTCGATATTTCCGACAATTCTCAAACATTCTCGAATAACTTCGCTCCTTCCCGATATGTTCGACAATTCTCGAATATTCTCGGGCAAATTCGATTATTTTCAGTGTTTCCGATTATTCTCGAATATTTTCGGATAACTTTTCTCATTTTCGATGTTTTCGATAATTCTTGAATATTATCAGACAAATCCGATTGTTCTCGACATTCTTGATAATTCTCAAACATCTGCGGATAATTTTGCTTTTTTCCCATATTTTCGATAATTCTTAAACATTTTCGGATAGTTCTGCTTCTTTTCGATGTCCTCGATAGTTCTCGAACATTTAAGATATCTTCAACATTCTTGATAATTCTCGAGCATCCTCGGATAAATTCCTCCTTTTTCGATATGTTCGATAATTCTTGAACATTCTCGGATAACTTTGTTTATTTGGGATATTCTCGAACATTCTTGAATGAATTGGATTATATTTTATATCCTCCATAAATCTATTTCAATGTCTCTTCCGGAAAAAAAAAGGATTCCCATCCTAATGATGCAGGGATGTGGTGATCGAGAACGATCATGCAGAGAAGTTGCGGGCTTATTCAATGCTGAATTCAGAGTGGGTCAGCCGCGTATTTCTGCAACAACAGTTCCGAAGACTGTGAAACGGTACCGGGAGACAGGCAGTGTTGAAGATCGGCCGCGATCAGGCAGACGTAAGACAGCGACGTCTGATGAAGTCGCGTTAGATATTTCACAAACAGTTGTAGATACTCCAATTACCTCCGCAAGACGAATTTCTCGTGACCATGATATTTCCCATAATTCGGTCCTGAGGGTACTCAGACGAAGTAAATTTCATTCTCACAAGACACATTTAGTCCAATCATCAAGCGAAGATGATTTCAATCGACGCCTACAATATTGCGGGACCATCATGCAAAAAGTTGATGAAGACCCTAATTTCATGCAGAATATAGTCCTTTCTGACGAAACTACATTCATGTTGGATGAGAATGTGAATAGACAAAATTGTAGATACTGGAGTGACATCGATCCTCACTGGAAGTCCGAATCGAAAACCCAATACTTACAAAAATTGAATGTTTGGGCAGGAATATTGGATACACATATCATAGGTCCATTCTTTATCGGGGAAAATCTGACCGCAGAAAAATATAGGGTCATGCTGATTGAGGATATTGTTTCCAATATCCGTAGACTTTCAGGACCAAATTTCGATGCAGTTTGGTTTCAGCAGGATGGTTCACCCACACATCTCAGATTAGGAGTATGACGTGTTTTGTACCAAAGTTTTCCCGGTAGGTAGATTGGGAGGCGAGGAGCGATCGAATGGCCCCATTTGACCTCCTCATTCGACCCCATTAGACTTTCTCCTTTGGAGACTTTCGAAAGATGGGGTTTATCAAAATTCAGCCCAAGATTCAGAAGGGTTGCGTGGAAGAATGATAGAAGGAGTGGCACTCACCAAATTTACCAAATTCACTCCTGAAATTTTGCGGAACGTAGGTGAAAGTTATTATAATCGTCTCGCTCACTGCATTGAATGTTTAGGCAACCATTTTGAACACCTGATTTGAGTCTCAACACTAAAGCGCGTATCCGCTCTAACATGGGTATCATTTGGGAATGGAGGGAAACCACATCTGGAATGTAGAAATTGCTATATTCCGGCGAAAGATCGACCGATTTTATGAAATCGAAGACGGTTGGATTCGGATTCGGAAAACACCATCAACCGATGTGTCGCAAGCTCTAAATTTGATCCGAGATCTGTGTCTTCCCTACAAATCCCATAGCCCCCATCCGAAGTTATGAATTCTCACTCCCATGGGAAGATACGATTCCAGACACAATTTAACAATTATCGCGATTGGTCACTAATGTCTACTGATGATTTCTCGAGTTGGAATGGCGATATACCAAGTGTTCCTTAGTCAAAGGTTCTGAAAACTAATCAAGCATGTTTGTTAATTTCCACTAATGCATTCCGATTTAAGGTGATAACCCTACCAACAATCCAAGACACATCCCATCAATGATCCCGATTGTTACCTGATGTTTATTAACAATTTACTCTGGCTAAGAGCTACGCAATGTGTACAACCCTTCTACACTTATTCTCTTCATTTGTTGATGGATCCATTGTTATTCATCATTTCAGATTGTTTTCGGGGATCCACTTCCCTAGAATGATACATCATGCACCACCCCATTCGATTAAAAGAGACGTCTGGAGATGTTCATCCGATGAGAAGTTAGGAAGGTCTACACCGGCCATGACTGCTCCCAGAACAATCTTTAAGTGGTCATAATCCGGCGAAAAATTGACCGATCCCAAAAAACAAAAAACGGCTGTATTTCGGATGAGAATCCCCATCGAATGAGCTATCGGACGCCGCCCCACCTAATTCAAGATTTTCGCTCCCTCGCCTCCCCTTTCGCCCCCTTCAAGATTGAGGACCTCCCACCGTCCCAGTATGGTAGATTCTGTTCCCCCGTTGAATTTGAGAGGAAAATTATCCTATTATCTCCACCCGTTCAGAAGGGATTAGGGTATATCCAGACTTTCGCACCACCCTGTATAATGGGGGACACAGTGCATTGCTCATTATTGAAATGGAATGCTTGAGGAGCGTTTTGGACCGCATAGGAATAATTTTCCGAGAAATCGAACATAACGAGTACTTCCCCGTTTTTCAGATCTTGTGTTTTCGCCGAAATGAAATTTCACGAAGTCCGGAACGTCAGCTACAGGTGTTTTCAATGTCGATCCATCCACCCCAGTCCACACACTGTATTGCACCTCAACAATAGAAACATTTGATGAAATTCCCAATAACATTGTGGACAAAGCAGGAATATCTGGATATTCAGCACATTGAGCCAGATAGCAATCTGGTGTGGGATTTTTGCAAACAATCAACTCCAAACAGTTATGATAATCACAAATTGGATTTCCAGTATCTCTTGTTAACATTTTGATTGGAATTCCATGTAGCATTGATTTACAATTCTGATGGATCGTGCATACGCATACTCCGTACGTTACCCTTGCTCCAGCCAATATACAATTTTGTGGTCACAGTTTCGCGAAAGCACTGAAATCAACTGGATTTTCAGGGTAAGATTTCTCAAACACTGTATGTCATCCCTACAGATCCATCAGTAAGAGACGTTTCTGCATTTTAATCCGACGGCCATCAACTTTAACTGAGCAAGTATCCTCAATTCCCGGCATTATTCTACTAATGGTATCGTCATTGTAGAAATCAATAATTTCCGTAACACTACAATCCGGAAGAGTCCTACCAGCTCTCGCAGTGACGTCGGCCAAAACTCCATGAGTTGATCTTAGTTCTCCAACATTCTCAGCTAAGTATCTAGAGGCCCTAAACTCCTTCGAAATTCGTCTGATACTCCAAGATTCTGACGCAATAGTCAGGATTTTCAGCTTCATAGGGTCATTACTTTCCGAGCTTGCAAATTTGTCTTCCAATCTCTGCAAAAGTTCTTCTAATGCGAGTGTTCGCGCAGATGAACAATTTTCCTCAATATTTCAAGAAGGTTTGGAAGGGCCAGGATTGGAGTCAGATGGATCAACTTCATATTCCGCGTTATTTGTGTTATAACAGTAATCGGGTACATACGTATCGGTATGATACCGTTTTATCGGATGTTCCAATCTACAATCATTACATATCATGGCAGTTTTCGGCAAACTTGGCTCCTCTTGCAAGAGAGCATTCGATATCCTTCTTAGATTGGGGGCCTTGTGATGAGATACGCCATCTTCCTTGTAAGGATTGATACATCTATCACAACGAATTTCACTAGACATAATTACTGAATAAAAATGTCCAGAATACTTTTATGAATCAAAAGTTGGGCGACGCACAGACAAAATTGTGATAGAGAATGATGTAATATCAGTTATGTTTGAGTTAACGATATACGCGTTGCTAATTATGCTCAGAAATATTTCGAGGGTAAGTACTCACTAGAAGAATTTTATTGCTAACTATCCTAAAAAGGACTGTTGGAGATACGAAGGCGTAGAATCAGAATCCTAGCTCACCATCCTGGAAGGACTGTAAGGCCAGAAAATACTCACTGGGAAAATGTTTTTCAACTATCCTAGAAGAGACTGTGGAAGAGACGATAGCAGGAAACTATGTAAGTTTTCACTGACTATCCCGAGAAAAAATTTGAGCCTACAACTGCTAATTCGAACAATGTTCTTCAACTATTTCATAAAGCACTGTTGGAAGACCGACATCAAAGAATAACCTGAATTGTCGTCAACTATCCTGACATGGCGTGGAGAGAAGTATGTTTGAAAGTATGTCAGGAGCTATATCGTGGAAATAAGGTGGGTTAACGGGAGAGGTGACCAGGAAATTAGGTGGATGGAAGGGAAAAATGCCGAAGAGCTGAGGTGGATGGAAGGGGGACGTAACGGGTAACTAATCCACCTTGTCATGAGAAATTTGAAGGATACTTATGCTCTCAAGATTAGGCAATTCGGAATATTGCACAACATTCATGGTTCCCCAGATTAGAACCACCCTTCTGAATCCTGAGAATTGGGATTCAGATTCAGATTTGGCGAACCCGTGGATCAACAAATGATTAATTCGAATGGAATGGAGTGTGATTTTGATCAACTATTTTATTCATCAAATATAACTGTTGTATTTTTCATCAATAGTAATTACATCCACTTGAAATCACATTTTTCCTTATTTTACATACTTTCTTTCTCAATTGCTAAAGCTTCAATCATTTCTGTTTTGCTGGAAGCAAATTTTTTTCTATGCTCTTGTACTGTCAGACTAACAATGAAAAATACTACGGAAATGATGAAGTGCATGTGATGGAACCACTCCAAACGTTTTCCATACAAGCCCGAAAATGAGTGTAACTACACAGGAAAGAATATCTTGAAAAATGACTTTCAAAAATCGGTAGCGACCTCTAAATATTGTCCGATTGGCTCCAGGTTGGACGAAGATTATTTTCTTGGTGCAAAGTATGTAACTTTTAGGATGTATTCCCGTTGAAAAATCGAAGATTTTTTTTTTAAACACCCCAATATATATATATATATATATAAATATCATAAATATCATTATCATTCATCATTTCACATCCATACGTTCTACACGTGTCACTGACAGGAAAATCGACCATGATCTGATTTTAGAGACTCTGTACACATATACACATGAACACAAGTGTATTTGAACGCTAGCAAAGAAAGAAGAAAAGAATCAGATATATTGAACTCTGGCAAAGAACGGAAAAGATAGCAAAGATTGCGAAAATGTCGAGTGACGCTATTGGACGCTAGAAAAGAGAGAAAAAGGGAGAACAAATTAAAATGAACGCTATTGGAGGCTGGCGAAAAAAGGAAGAGACAGAGCGATAACCACGATACATCTTGATAGGAAAAAACTGAGTCCGAATAAGAAATGAACTGGAATCCTTTTTTGATCGCATCAAGAACTAAAATGTCTATATCTCAGTATCGGTTGAACTGAAATACTTGATAGTGTGTTCAAAAGAAAGTGGGTAATCGAATTATATTATGGAAGTGTAATTATTTTTTGGTGAAATACAATGTGTGGTGAATTATTGTGTAAATAAAGTTCTACTCAGTCGGTGGAACTACGGATTCCCTGTAAAAGATACACGGCAGAACACGAGCATCATCGACGCTATCGTCATATAGCATGTACGTATTCCTCATGTATTTCACATGTACTCGGCTCGAAACTGTACTGTGTCTCTTGATTCATCATGATGACCTCTGATCATGATTGAACGATGATACCTTTGCGTTATCATTCCGAAACAGAATTCAAAGCAAAAAATTTTTCGAAAATTTTCACGTTTTTCATGTTTGAATCAGCCATATATTCTTTCCTCGAGATCAATTCGCAATTTTGACCTCGGATTCTGAAAGATCATGAAATTTTAGGTTGGAATTGTGTGTCCGATTCCTTCTCAGCCCGATGGCATAAGAAAAAAACTCGGTGAACACTCACTGAAACTACAGCACGTTTGCGCGTTAGTTAGTTAGAATTAAGTCAACGTCGTAGAGTTGGCAGAAAATGAATTGGAAGGGAAGTGGTGTTATTTTGAATCTTTTTCTGATTTCTTCTCGTTACATGGATCGAAAATCGCTTATAAAATCTGTGAAATTCAATTTATCGAAAGAATCCTATGGCGTTCACTTCATTCCGAGATATATCTCAAGAAACTCCTAGGTATTACGTTCTATGTTCATATTTGTAACTTATAGCGGTGTGCCCATACAAATAGACAAGCTTTTCTCGAGTGAGCTGACATGCTACAGTTTTCTATTGTGAAAAAAGTCTGCCAATTCACAGTTACAAAGCTTCCTCATTTCTGGAAACAATGTCAACTATTGCAGATTGCAAAAGCATTGTTCACCAATCTCTCAATCGATTAAGACGAAATTGGTATGGAACCACTATGGAATGCTAATTGAAACGTGGTATCGATTTGATTGCAATCAGATAACCAAAAACATAGATATGAACGGTCACAAAATGCCAATTTCCGATAGTATATTATATGCAATGTTCTCTGAACATCCCAGAACATCTTTCAAACATTTCAATCTTCCAGAAGACGGTCTAAGGATGTTTATAGTACCTCCCAGTGCTGTATGGAATAATACTCCCGATACTCATTCAAACTTCATCGCACTTCCGATGATTATTTGTCATACATGGTACTTGCACAGAAAACACACGCACATTTAGAACAGTGAAATGCACTTATGTTAGTTGATTGGTCTCCAATTGTGAATTCAGATAATATTATACATTGTCCATGCGTCTGTGGCTTGTCAACAACGTTATCCGCCATTACTGGGTTCGTCTCGATACTCGCGCACGGTGCTTGCGGACTTGAATTCACCAAAAATCAATTATGAATTGACCAATAAATATCCGAAGAAAGCTAAAAAATTGTTTGAAGAAATAAACGACAAGCAGTCATGTTAGATATGGTTTCGTAAATTGTTCGGACCAAAAGATTACTGTTTGCAAATCGATGTATCAGTCATATTGCAGCCACCTCTAATATTACAGTTCTCCGGTCATATTCTGAAAAACTTTGTGAGCATTCTTCGGAAATTGATTGGTCATATTGTAGTTGTTACGATTGTTGTAGATGAACAAGGATGACAAAAATTCTGAATTCGGAATGAGCTTTTTATTCTTAATTCATCTGATTTTTCAGGAGTGAGTAATACAGATTTGCACAAACAAGTTTCATTCAACTGACCATTTAGATCATGTGAAAATATAAATTGATTTATTATCCCAAATTTTCATCCAATACATTGATTCCTCCAATCAGAATATTTCAACTCGAGATCATGTGATTCGTGAACTCCTAAAAATAATTCAAAACATCTGAGAATTCCATATTTTTTCATTTTTTTGTAATCAAAGCTGTTTCTGTGAATAGTAAAACCCAGAATTCATTTATATAATCAAAAATCTCCCTCTTGAATTGAAATTGAGATTCTAATCAATGACTGGACTTGGGGTATAACCCATATTAAAGCGATTGCTATTGAGTCATTTGCATTGATTACAATCATATGATCCCTCAGAACTTGGACTCACTGTTATATCCTGCACCAAGGGAGTGCAGTTTTTGGAAGAGCAATCGAAATATATGAACTAGATGAAATTGGAACAATAAGGAATATTCCTTATTGTATATCTGTATGTATATGAGGCATTCCAGGTCGTATCGGCCGAGAGAAAAGTGACATGTCTCCGATTGAGACCTAATTTGGAGGGATTGAAGAGGTACTCAAACAATGACGGAATCCGGAATTGTAGCCTTTTGATTGCAGGTTTATGGATTGGATCATGTAAACAAATAAAAATCAAATTTTCATTCATTTCCAATTATCTCAACAGGGAGTTGGGATGGAATTCCGGAAAAATTCACACATCCTTCCAACTAAATTCCGTTTTCGGAGAAAGTTTTCGAAATTTTTTTTCAAAATCTCCTGACAGAAAAGTCATTTTTTACAAAAAAGTCGATTCATCTCAAAAGACCCGGTCTTCGATTTTTTTGAAAGAAATACATTCTTATAAAAATGTTGGAATCATAACCCTTGAACGGCTTCTTGTTCAACAAATACAGAATTCTTTGGAAAATCAAGCAACACCACAAATCCGCCTAGTTTTGAATTCTCTTTGATATTCTTAAAGTGCCGAGATTTTGCTGCAGCGACGGAATCATGTATCTTAGTTTTGTCAATTTCTCCACGAGCGACGAAATACATTCTTCCTCACCGTTTATCATAATTTTCAAAGTGCATTCAAAATGTTCCCTTCGGCTGCGACGCGACCCGGAACTGATGATAAAGACCAAGCGATGCGACCAACGTTAATTTGTTCAGATCACTATCGATTTGTATTCGGCTAATTTCAAGTGTTGTTATGCGCGATTTGTATGTCGATTCGACTGAGGTTGGTTTGTTTGAGCCACTATCGATTCGTTTTGAGCTGATGTTAATTTTTCCTCCGAATTTGTTTGGGAATCTTTGAATTTTCATTGCTGATTTGTGCTTGATATTCGAATTATTTCATCTTATTCGTGAATCGACATGAGTCCGCCATAAAAAAGCTTTGCTGGGATCCATTCGGAACCTGCAGTGGCCGCAAGTTCTCGCCTATCAGTAGTCTTTTCACTCTTCCAACTTTCAAACCGCTGAATAATGCTCTTTTGCGTTATAGACGGAGCACTTCTTAGCTCGTTTGACTAGTGCTGTAATTTTTTTATATTTTCGTTGATAATGAAAAAGACTTGAGGAGATTATCGGAAGGATATGAACGAGAATTCTAATCAGTACCTGATGATGCCAGTAGTATGTACCGAATGGAGGATCAAAATTGATAGGATCGAACCGTTATCAGCTCTCCAACCAAACTTAGAATTAAGCTCATCGGGCAGTGACGATGAAATAAGAGAATTTATAGAACACAGTCTACTTAAAAAAAAACTCAATACTGCACTTGCTGCCTTAGACGAGAGCAGAATTGACGATAGCAAGTATATAAATTTATTACATTCCTGATTCCGTTAAAAACCTCATATTAAACACTAAGAGAAATTTCTATGGTTACTCTAACTAAAACGTCTCAACCAAATATTCTCAGAACAGTGGATCAACAATACTTTTTCGGTTGAATCAATCAAGTTTTCAGGAGCTCCCATTAATAATGTTCAGTTCAGATGTTTCAGTTATCTCTCAGTGTAATAGTTATAATCATTTATTAATCATTTCTTAATCACTATAGACTTAGAAAAAGACATATGACTTTAAAGTCGAATCTGCACAAACTACTATGAAGCAAAAATTCGAAGAAAATCACAGATTTTGAAAATGACCACCGACCATGACGATAAAGTGGAAGCTTCCGAAGGGGTCATGACCATGTACCAAGAAAAATTCCGTGCCGAAGATACGTCCCGATAATATTTCAAAGCTGGAAGTTCCAAATATTTTTGAGCGATAATTACATGAAAATGGCAATGTATCGAATCTCAATGCTTTGCTCAACTATGTAGGTACGTTCATTTGTGATCCGACAGTTTGATTGATAGAATGAATTGTGACTCTTCCAGAATTGATAAGTTCCGAATTTTGACATTTCCGTCACCTTTTCCCAAAGTCACTAATATAACAAAACAATTCAACCGTTCCAAATACATGGCCAATCGAGCGATGAAATCAAGAGATGAGAAAGGAGTGCCTTCTGTGCCTAACGCACAAACCAGGAAAAGCCTTCCGAGTGAAACGATCGCTTTGATAAAGCAGTTTTATCTAAGTGATCAAAACTCAAGAGAATCACTAGGGATGAAAGATGATGTCGATTGGAAATTGTCATGGTATCAAAGGAAAGACCAAGAAAAGACTTCTTCATTGCACTTTACAAGAATTGTATCAATACTACAAACTTGAGTTTCCTGATTTACAAGTTGGATTTTCCAAATTTGCCGAACTTCGCCCAACCGAATGCATTTCAGCAGGAGCTAGTGGAACTCACACTGTATGCGTTTGCGTCATCCATCGAAACTTTGAACTCATGATCGGAGGTGAATTATACATACTTTGAATCAGCGGAAACTCCAAACTGCTTCCAAGCAACATCCTACTGAAAAATCCGTTCTCAGGTGGCAAATTGAGTCAATTGACTGATACTTGAGACGTTCCTATTGGAGGGAAAAACGCATACAAATTGCTCCTTCAATACTTGTTGTGATTGTTACCAAGTGGTGAATGATACGAAGGCCAATGCAAATCGTGCCCGAACAGAAATATTTTATATGATGAATTAATCGAAACTTTTGATAATGCGGAAGTTGATAATGTCACTCACAAACAGTGGATTTCCACCGATACGTAACTTCTTCCCGCATATGAGAACTAAGTTGTGAATTCTTGTCATGACGTATCTCGATCTCTAAAAGGTGTATACTTGAATATGTCAAAACATTGTGTATATAAAAAAATACATAATACTGGTTGAATAAATTTATTAGACTGTTAGATCATGAGTTTCACATCAATATGTATGTGACATTCTATTTAACTATTAATACTTGAAATGGAATTGGATGATGGAATGTATAAAAATTGCTTATTAACAGAAATGTTAAATTAACAAATAACTTTAATAAAACAATTCCAAATCAAGAAAATGCCGACTCTTGACTCGGTTATTTGTTATAAAAAGTGATGTACAAGAGTGCATACAAGCACAAAAGGTCGCACGTCCCGAGTAGGAAATCATGAACTCGTTTAGATAATAACTGACGCGGAGCCGTTGCTTCACGTCGAGCAAATCGGAGCAGTGAGTTGCCGCGAATGTCGCATACACCTTTCCACAAATCGTGATTATACAGGCATAGGGCCATGCACCCCAAACAAACTGAACAAAGTAGTATTTGAAGCGAGTTAACAATTTTATCATGAACTGTAACACGCCAGCACACGCGTAAGCACGAACAAAGAGAGCTCACTGCCCGATACGCGACAAATACAAATCAAGAGGCTCGAGAGAAGGCTTCGCAACGACTGGTTCGAAATCGATCAGATTTGAAACGGATCAAGCGAATACTTACAGCTAACGAACATTCACGTACACATACTTACTCCACACCTAAGAGACCGTGACCGAAACACCTTATGCAGGTGCGAGTTTAAAATCAAGCTATTCCCATAACATTCCGCCCACCTCATTTGATAATCGTTGAACGAAATTAAACTATTTACAATGTGCCTCTGAGCTATTCGGCAACAAACGTATCTTAGCTATGGGCGGCTTAAAAGTACCAGTGGCCGTCCGCACGGTCATCACACGTACCAAATTGTCAGTGCCCGGATGACACTCGACCACGCGTGCAAGCTCCTATCTAGAGGGAGGCAACGTTGCATTGCGCAGAAGGACAAGCTCCCCTACTTCAACATTAGATTTGTGCCAGAGCCAAGCTGAGCGCTGCCGAAGCGAATGTAGATAATCGCGATGCCAAAATTTCCAGAGCTGCTCTGTCAACCTTAACACCATCTGCCAGCGAGACAAACTATTATCGCGTAATGCTGGCACAGATGGCACAAGCCGTGCTTCAAGACTGGTATCCACCAGAAAGTGCCCAGGCGTCAGTGCATCCAACGAATCCAGATCGTCATAGAGCAGTGCAATAGGACGAGAATTCAAGCATGCCTCCACGTTGCACAAGATAGTACTAAATTCGTCCCTAACAGGGAACACGCAACCTAACACACAGCGCAAGTGAAATTCCAAGCGCTTTACACCCGCTTCCCAAACTCCATCGAAATGCGGAGCTCCTGGAGGTATAAAATGCCAGCGTATACTATCCTTGGCGCACCGAATTTCCAGACTAGGGTCTAACATGATGTGATTAAAATCTACGGACATTTCTGTAGACGCGCCGACGAAATTCGTCCCGTTGTCTGAGTACATGTCTGAGGGCATACCTCGTCTTGCCATGAATCGATCAAGCGCCGCTAAGAAATCGGCAGTTGAACACCCATCAACTAACTCCAAGTGGTCGGCACGTACAGACAGGCAAACGAAAAGAGGAACGAAAACCTTTCCCGCACCAATTCCACGCCCCCTTGGAGCGCGAATGTAGAAAGGGCCGGCGTAGTCGACCCCGACGTGTGAAAAGGGACGAGATGGGTTCATCCTATAGCTCGGTGAAGCACGGTGACCAATTCTCAAATTTCTCAACTTTTCTCATTGGTTATTCTTTTGAATAAAACACTGTGATCGGTTGATCTGACGGAAAAAGTGCATAAATTATGCATAGTTCGTTTACTCTGCGGTAGAGAGCTCATAAGCTGCTGCGTAGAAGCAGCTCGATAACGAGCACAAACGACACAACTAGCAATACAACGCCTAACTGAAGTTCCAATACCTAAAATCCAATAACCCCGCCTTAAATCAGATATCATAAGCTGCACGCCACCATGCAGCGTCTGCTCATGCGCTCAACGCACCAAAAGGTTGGAGAGCTCGCAACTAGGTGAAATAATAGGAAACTTCTGGTCGAAAGAAAGAGAGCTCTTGGCTAATCGGCCTCCTACACGAATGTTCCCAGCATCGCCGACATACGGGTTCAATTGAGGCAACTGACTACCCTTAGATAATGATTTACTCGAATCCAAGCAGCCGAGCTCAGCCCTAAAATAATATTTTTGCATGCACTGAACCCAAAAATTTCCTGCTGGCAGCATCTCGTCTGCGTTGACAGCGCTATCTATGGAAATTTCAGCTTTATGATGCGTGCGAGTGATAAACCTATAACAATAACATGTAATACGAATTAGGCGCAACCAAGAAGACACTGTTCGAAAAGGAGCCCACAGGTCTTCCATGGATGAAGATCATACCACCTTCTCTATTTTCAATTCCGACAGACTAGTACTATCTATTTCGACCGGTGTCAAAGCCCTAGGCTCACCTGACTCCTTGGGCCAAGTAGGCCCTTGCCACTACAGCGCACACTGCGGCAGCCTATCAGCAGTGATTCCCCTAGAACCAATATCCGCGGGATTCTCGTCTCCCGACACGTGTTTCCAGATTGCATTGGGAACTAATAATTGCACGTCCACAACACGATTGGTGACGGGAGTCTCCCATTCACAAGGTACACTACAATCCATGACAGTATAACTGACGAATCCGTCTAGCAAAACACAGGTACATCCGAGAGCGGCATGGAAGATTGCACGAAACTAATCAATCTAGTGAGCAGATGCGCAGCATGTAATTCGAGACGAGGGATGGAAACAGACTTGAGCGGCGCGACCTTGGTTTTGGCTGCCAATAACGAAATTTGAGCACCAGAATCTCCGCCAACACTAAGATGAACTGAAGCAGCGTACGCAACGCTTGAGGCGTCAGCAAACCCATGCGAAGCAATACTTCCAGCTGATCGAGTCTAACCGGTCCAACGAGGAACAACCACACTCTGCAAATGAACACGATCCAGATAATATGTCAACCACTGAGCATTCAAGTCCGCCGGAAGAGGTTCATACCATTCTAATTTCCTGCTCCATATAACTTGCAAAAGGATTTTAGCCTGAAGTGTAACCGCTGGAACCCATCCCAACGGATCAAAATTGCGCGGAACACAAGACAAAAAAGGGCGCTTGTGAACCAAGTAATTTCTTGGGCTGATACCTGATAATAAAAATAATCTGGATCAGGTTTCCACAGAATTCCTAGCAGACGAAGTTTTTCATCCTGCTGAAGCAGCTTATCACAGGCTAAACCGTGATCTCGAGCATCAATATCAGCTAGCAATGCAGGAGTGTTGCTGGTCCATCTTCTCAGGCGAAAACCGCCCGCCATGAGCAGCTCCGATACTTCTAACTTCAAGTGCTGAGCCGATTCCAAGTCATCGGCTCCGAACAGGACATCGTCCACATAAACTTGATCCTGGAGAACTCCAGCGGCGTTCGGAAATTTTCCCCTTTCGTCAAGAGCCAGTTGCTTCAGCACCTTGTTGGCTGAAAACGGAGCGGAAGCGGTACCGTATGTCACGGTCAATAAACGAAACGAATCAAGCGAAACATTCGAATTGGCCTCCCAAAAGATTTTCTGGGAGTCAACGTCACGCCGATCGACCCAGATTTGTCGGAACATCTTTTCGATGTCCGAGCACAAAACGAAACGGAAGCCGTGCCAACGACAAACCAGCGAAAACAAATCAGCCTGTAACTTAGGGCCTATGAGCAGCAAATCGTTCAATGATTTTCTGTTAGCAGTACGCATTGAAGCGTCGAAAACTACGCGCAATTTGGATGTTGAACTACTATCACGCCAAACTGGATGATGCGAAAAATAGCATCCTCGATGCGAAAAATAGCATCCTCGATGCGAAAAATAGCATCCTCGATGCAATAAATCTGCATCCTGCACAGGCTCCATGTGCTCCGAAGACAAATATTAATCTAAAAAACCCTAATAGGCACGAAATTTATCAGGATCTGTCATCGAACGTGCTTCGTTTTTCAAAAAGAATTGACGCGCAATGTCAGAGGATTGCGGCAAAGATACCTCGGAATTCGAATTAAACGATAAACGCACGATATATTTACCATCAGCAGCACGAGAGTGCGTTTCAACAAAATGTTCTTCGTGTGCGACCCCTCCGGCGTTAATTTCGATGCAGTAGGGAGATCCTCGAGTTCCCAGAACCGAGCAAGTGATTGATCTAATGCACGACATGAACAAATATGATTGATCGAGAGAGAGGTACTATTCAAAGAATAATTCCCGTAAATCACCCAGCCGAAAATACTACTCTGTGCAATAGGAGCAGAAGCAGCTCCCCTGCGAATTTCAGGGAGCAACATCTCCCCCAGATGCAAGTGATCCCAGGTCTCACTGAGGTGCATCATACCCGACGTATATGACGTGGTAGCACTAACGCCCTGACCTCTATGGCAGGACCACGGCGATGCGTTGGCTCGATAGTAAAGCTAGCAGTCGCCCGGACTGTGATCGATGGATTGTCTCTTACACCGCTCACCCTGGCATCCACGCGTTCTTCTCGCATGCTCAATGCCCGAGCAATATCCTGCGGAAGGGAAGTAATTTGAGATCCCAAGTCCAATGAAGCTCGTGCCTCAACAAATCTACCATTAGCAGCTCGAATTAAAACAATTGCAGTAGGGAATAGCACCGTGCAGGGCCGTGATTTATAAATTGTCTGAGAACAAAAGGACGATGCATGTGCATTCTCATTTGCTCCCGGTACTTCTCGCGGAGATACAGCACTAGAATTAACTGCAGAATTCTGTATCGGACGACCCGAATGGTCTGATTGCACGGGCTTATGCAACAGAGAATGATGTCTCTGTCTGCATTGGAAACATACACTGCTGCTTTCACACTCGGCTGAAAAATGTCCTTCACTCAGGCAATTTATGCAGCATTTATTCGTTTCAACGAACTCCAAGCGATGAGCCACAGATTTCTGCTCAAATCTGTCACAGTGAAACAAACGATGCTCACCCTTGCATAAAATGCATCTGTCACTATGCACATTGGTCTGAAGAGAACGGAAAGCATTATTTCCGAGAGATTGGTTGGGCCTAATATTAGAAGAAAGCAGTTTTTGTGAAGCAGTAGATTCTAAAGCTCTAATGGTTGCATTGAAAAAACTCTGAAGCCTAATGAAAGTCGGACTGACAGTTGAATCCTTCAATTCAAACTCCCATTCCGTACGGGTTTGTACATCTAATTTAGCGACAATCAAATAAACAAGGATAGGATCCCATGTTTCATTACAACCTTTGGAATTCGTTCAAGCAATAATAGCTTTATTCGAGCAATCTAATAGATTACGTGAATCTTCCAAATTACGTGCTTTCATGGGCGAAATACTTATGAAACTGTGCAAATAAGCATTTATAATCGGCTGCTGGTTCTCGTGACGATCGGTCAGCGTCTGCCATGCAGCAGCGTAGTTAG
The DNA here is from genome assembly GCA_018340375.1 of Gonatopus flavifemur. Taxonomy (NCBI): domain Eukaryota; kingdom Metazoa; phylum Arthropoda; class Insecta; order Hymenoptera; family Dryinidae; genus Gonatopus; species Gonatopus flavifemur. The sequence goes on from JAFFJZ010000013.1 coordinate 1,407,296, forward strand.
CGGATGTGGTGGGCAAACTTTCGATCAGCAACAAAGCCTCGCCAGTCAAGCATGATTTCAATAGCTGCAACTTCTGCACATTAGAAGCGTGTGGACATGAAACTAGAATTGACTGAAATTGGTCCTTGAAGGCTGCCCAACGTGAATAGGAACCGGAGAACTTCGGTAGATGCAGCCGCGGTAACTGAAATAGCCTTGATTGTCCCTGGAATACATCGTTCGCATTACCAGCCGATCCAGCTATCGGTTGATTTGCTCCCAGCAGGAGTTCCAAAGAACCAGCAAGCGCTTGTTCATAGGCATCCTCAATCATCGGAAATTGATTCAGCTCAAAATATGAGTGCTCTTGCTTCTCTTCTTCTGACACCGGAGTGACGAGTTTTAAATAAGTTGCTCTAGCATCATCCCAATAACTTTTGATGAGCTCAATACGTTTATTCACATTTGCAGGATTGATATGTGCTACCCCCGAATTTTTGGAATTGGCAACACTTCTCTTAATCAATCCACCGGTCAGCTCTAAAGAAGCGAGAAGTTCTTCCATAATTTTTTCAAAAATTTCTCTTTTTAGGGAAGATAACGTTACGTATGTAACAGCTGACTTGGAACGTACAAAGAAGAAGAGGCAACAAGCGAATAACTCCAAACGAGTGTATGTGTATAGCGTAGGTATACTTATCTTTGCGCAAATGTGACAGGTATACCACACGCAAACGTAGGCTCACGAACAAGACCTCCTCCCACGCGTTCAGGCGACTCACACAAGCAGGCGCATGGCAGAAGAGAGAGCGTCAACGCCGAGACAAAGGAAGTCGCAAGCGGCCGATGACGTAGAAGGGTTAGGCGGGAATCGATGAAAATGTGTGCATGTACATTAGGGTGGTCCTTATTCATAGGGGAAACAATTTTTCTGTCATTTTCATTCACGACACCCCTCAGATCGTTGCTGTTTGGTATGAAAAAAAATCATGCCAAGTTCTAGCTCATTTAGATAGAAAGAAGTGGTGGCGCAGAGCTTGTGAAAATGGAGTCAAAACATCATATTGTTGAAAAAAACCGGTACTGAGGCTGATGATGAAGATTTCATGAGAAACTAAATTTCATCAAAATTATATGCATTGTATGGACAAAATACCCTGTAAAAAATTTCTTCGTAGATTTTCAGAAAAAGTTTGGAAGTTTCTTACATAGCCATTATTTTATAAATTTCCAAACAAAATTTCGGTGAAATCGAAAAATTTTGGTCAATTGACCAAATTTCTCTGTAGTGTTACAAGAAAAGTTTGGAAAACAAAATAATGGTGATGTCAAAAACTTTCAAACTGTTTTACTTGTAATACAAATTGCTTTTGATTTCCATTTTTCGTCAATTTTTCATTGAAATCTCCCATAAGTTCGACTCCTCTTTCTGCAGCATCGTTGACAACTCTCAGATGTTTGACGATATCTAGTCCAATATTGAAGTTTTCATCGTTTTCCCATGTCGAAGGGGTTTTGTTCAAAAATTCAGTATTGATATTCAACCTTTTGAAAAAATTGATAGATGTTGGTTGAATGAATTGTTCCAGTCCGCTCTTTATACAATGTTTGACATTTCTTGGTACCATTACAAATTTTTTATTACCAACAGATAAAGATTCCTCCAGATCTTCGTCCCACTGTTGTAATGCTTGCACCATTAGTTCTTCAATATCTGCTGGGACGTTTTCATCAAAAAATGCAAGAGCTGCATCCTCTGAGGATAAATACCATGAATGATTACAAAATTTGCTCATAGCAATTTGACTAATTTGTGTATCATTTTTGTATTCAGAAAGACTTTTCAAAAATTCAAAATCCTGACAAGGAGCTTCAACGGGACTTGGAGAATTGATCCAAGCTTTAACATATATACAGGCCAGAAAAATGCAGATATTTCGGATTCCTGATTCTTGGATGCTTGTTAATTTGAATTCATATCGGAAAAGGAATATTCTGAAGCAGTAAATGGCTTCAGCCATCCATCTGGCGTGATGGCAGGCTCCTGGAACTCTAGAAGATATTCCTCTAGGTGGAATACCACCAAGGAATATAATAGTCATTTCAAGGAGTTCTCGATAATCCTCTCTGGGAAGATTCTTTTGTACATTTTCCAGAGCAAACATTCTTATATCATCTGCGAAGTCTTGTAATTTTCCACGGACAATAGAATCTGCCATACCGGCCCTGAAATTCTGCAAATCGATTTTGTACCATGCTTCCCGGAAAAGTTTGAAAATGTTGACATTTGGACCAGTAGACGTTTCTGGGAATATCGTGTCAAACACGCTTCTTCAAACAATTTCGTATATGTGATGCCGACATGGTAAGTATAGGATATCTCTTCCTAATTCCTGTACCAACAAAATACGAGCCCCTTTCAATCGGACTGTATTTGACGCAGTTGTATCGCAACATAATGCTTGCACTTTATTTTCTAAATTCCACTCTTGCAAAGCGTGGTACGAGGTGTGTTCAAAAAGTAAGGTGACTTTTCAAATTTCGCGGGCAACGTACTTTCGATTATCGATTTTTTGTTTTGTTATGTTGGCACACTCTTCCCGAACATCTGTACCAAGTTTCAAGTGTATAGCATTCCTTGTTTTGTTGTGAGAGGCGTAAAGGTTATGAGTGTTTTGCGTGCTCGGCGATTCCTTGCTATCGAAAAATATGGATCAAAGGATTTGCATCAAATTTTGTGTAAAAAATGAGATAAAGTGCTCCGAAACACTTAAAATGTTGACAGTAGGTGAAACTGTCCTGAGTAAAAAAAATGTTTACAAGTGGTACAAACTCTCCCAAGATGACCGGGAAGATGCCAATGACGAGCCTCGCTCTGGACGCCCAAGCACGTCAACAACTGATAAAAACGTTCAAGCAGTGAAGAAAATTGTTTTGGAAAATCGTCGAATCACTATCAGAAAAGTTGCTGAGGATGTTGGTGTATCGCTTGGCTCGTGCCATGAAATTTTTTCTCACGTTTTGGGCATGAGACGTGTGTCAGCGAAGATCATGGGTATATGGTTATGATGTCGAAACCAAAGTCCAATCGTCCCAATGGAAGACCCCAGATGAGCCAAGACCGAAAAAAGCACGCCAAGTTCGATCAAATGTCAAAGTTTTGCTCACTGTTTTCTTCGATTACCATGGCGTGGTGCATCAGGAGTTCTTACCATATGGTCGTACGGTCAATAAACAGTGTTATCTTGAAGTTATGTGCCGTTTGCGAGAAGCAATACGAAGAAAACGTCCAGAATTATGGAAAAATAATTCATGGCTTTTGCATCACGATAATGCCCCTGCTCACTCATCTTTGCTTGTGAGAGATTTTTTGGCCAAAAACAACACCACAATCATGCCTCAGCCACCATATTCACCGGATTTGGCCCCATGTGACTTTTTCTTGTTCCCAAAACTAAAGAGACCTATGAAAGGACGGAGATTTGCAACGATTAGAGAGATGAAGACTGCATCGCTGGAAGAGCTCAAGGCTATACCGAGAAGTGCTTATGAGAAGTGCTCTGAGGATTGGAAGAACCGTTGGCATAAGTGTATTGTATCTGAGGGGGATTACTTTGAAGGGGACAACATAAATATTGATAAATAAATGAATATTTTTCCTTAAAAATACAGAGTCACCTTACTTTTTGAACACACACCTCGTAAACTGCAAGTGCTTGATCCATCCCAGTACCCGATGGGATTTGAGGGACACCCAGTAGTTTTTCCACTCCTTCACATGTAACGATAACCGGCAGCCGATCGACCAATTCTTTTCCCATCAATGCAGGAAGCATTGTCCCATCCCAATGAACAGTAACTGCATTCTTCTCCATGTTGGTAAATTCTTGATGGAGTTTCAAAGCATGCTCTTAACACAAGCGTTTACGACAGTTACGAATAGATGATCGATTAATTACCAGATTATTTACATCTTGATGAAGTGCTTCAGCAGTAGCAGTTAATAAATTAACTGCGTCTCTATCACTCACTTTGCACCCGTCAAGTGCTGCTACGAGTTGAGTAGTAATAAACGTTATAGCACCTCGCTTTTTTTAGGATTACTTGGGCCTGGTTCGCTCTCCGGTTCCATAACGTGAGTATTGGTGTTCGAATTCTCAATGCGATCAAAGAACATGTTGCTAGAATCACTTTCCTCTCCATCACTACTTGGAGATGAGAATTCTACTGTTTGCACTGGAATAAGGAAAGGAGACATATTCAAATGACTCGAATGAAATCTCATTACCATTGTCATAGAAACATTACGTGGGAATTCTCATTCAGATACACAGAGAAAAAGAATCATTTGACTCTCTCAAATATTGATTTCAATTGGTCCGAATAAATATTCATCAGAGAAAAAAAAATTCAGGTTTATTTCACTGCAACAAATTTGATGAAATTATAATGAAGATTTGTTTCTTTTTTTCTTATAAATACTCATTTAGATCTATTGACATCAATATTCATCTCAGTCCAATAATTATTTTATCCGTGCGGTCCTCAGAATGTGCTTTATATTGACTCACAGTACGTTGATTCTGTTCCTCTCCATCGCTGTTCTCTCAGCTGTTCTTGATGCTTCCGAACTGATTGTTCCCTCTCTCTCTCCATTAGAATTCGATCTGTTCCCATCAATGATCCAGGGTGCCCTTTCTTCCTCTGATTAATGAGAAAACCTCGATCTTGTGGGTCAATCATTTGCAAAGCTGAAGCATGAGCAATATCAAAAAGATCATCAAGTTTTGCAATAAAGGGATTCTCCTTCTCGATTTGCATTTCATTTCGACGGTTACACGATTTTTGTAGCATTTTCCATTCATTATAGAGGGCTTCCACTTTTCCTACGCAATGCTGAGTTTTCCGTGTCGGGATTCTTCCTTTCTCCCAAAAAATTTTCACTTCTTTCACTACCAAAAATGCACTAGAGCGCAAATTCAACTTGACTTTACGTGAATTATGAAGTAGCACTTCAAGTACTTGACCATTACATGGCAATTTGGCACACAGTCATCGTGTTGTATTAGGTAAATTAAATCACAGCTTCTTGTTTCCATTTGTCATGCAATTATCCACTCAATTTGTTAGCGTGCAATATCGTATGAGACTGGTAGTGAAGAAATCGGGCCTAATATGAAAACCACGTACCGTATTCTGTATAGCTGTTTTATATTGTTTAGATATCACATGAGGAGCCTTCACTAAGAAAATGACACATCATAGTTTTTCTATAACAATCAGTATATTGATTGTGACAGAAAAACTAAACAACAAACATGAAACAACATTTGATCTTGCGGTCATTACTGTTCGCACAAAAGTGACTGACTCCAATTCAATTATCGTAGGACCAGGGGGCATGAACTCGGATGAACAATTGTCAGACTGGTTACAGCGCCGCCGTATGGTGGATCGCTTGAAGTAATTTCACATGGATACACTGACACAAATCATGAAACTCTCTGAACTTGTGTTAGTGTATCCATGTGAAGTTATTTCAAGTTTTCCACCGTTCGGTGGCGCTGTAACCAGTCTAAAAATTGTTCATCTGAGTTTATGCTCTCTGGGAGGAATATTTTCAGTCTCAAGAAAAGTTGACATGATTTATGATTGTTATTGCAGTGAAAAAACATATTCCGGCCTTGTATTAACAATTAATATACATTCATAAGCGTTCCTGATAAATCGTAATTTTATATCTAATTCGTCATATTTAATTGAAAAATGTTCGACCCAATCTAATACAAGTGAACATAGTAGAACAATCGAAGATTTCTCATACTCTGAATCTAATCTGGGGGTGGGAATGAGCCTTGATATAGGAAATCTATGGTTCAATGAGCTGTTCTCCAAAAAACCGTATAGGAAGATTCTTTATCACGCCTAGAGCGCTTCGGGATCCTTAATACAGTCTTTTTCCACTGTATGATCCACAACTCCTATAACTGTGATCTGTATTCAGTACTATTCAGTGTTAAGACTCAATTGAATCTGCATTGTCATATCCCTTATTGAGTATTGAATATCTTTTGTATAGATATCATGAAAGTTTCACAGAAAATCCAAATTTTAGGAATTTCAAATGCTTTGCGCCACGGGTTCCCTTCATCCGATTGAGCTAAAATTTGGCACGAATTTTTTTCTCATCCAGTGTCATCATTCGAAGGAGTGTCATGAAACAAAATCAAAAGTTGAAAAATAAGGACCACCCTTATGTACATGCGTCAGTCTTTGCCTTAGCGACAACGAGAAACGTCGAACCAGAACCAAGCTGATTATGTCAAAGCGAACGAAGCATAGAGCGAGGTCAAATACAGACCGTTTGCGAACGAAACAAGAAGAGAAGAACGGTTATCACTCAACGAACAAAGAAACGAGCCAGAGAATCCGGCTCGAAGGACCAGAAAAAATGAAATGGAATTGGATGGTGAAATGTATGAAAATTGATTATCCAAAGAAATGTTAAATTAACAAATAACTTCAATGAAACAATTCCAAATAAAAGAAATGTCGACTCTCGACTCGGTTCTTTGTTATAAAAAGTGATGTACAAAAGTGCATATAAGCACAAAAGGTCGCACTTCCCGAGTAGGAAATCATGAACTCGTTTAGATAATAACTAACGCGGAGCCGTTTCTTCACGTCGAGCAAATCGGATCAGTGAGTTGCCGCGAATCTCGCATAAACCTTTTCACAAACCGTAATTATACAGGCATAGGGCCATGCACCCCAAACAAACTCAACAAAGTAGTATTTTAAGCGAGTTAACAATTTTACCACAAACTATAACCCCCTAGCACACGCGTGAGCGCAAACAAAGAGAGCTCACTGCCCGATACGCGACGAATACAGATCAAGAGGCTCGAGAGAACGCTTCGCAACGACTGATTCGAAATCGATTGAATTTGAAACAGATCAAGCGGGTACTTACTGCTAACGAACATTCACGTACACATACTTACTCCACACCTAAGAGAGCGTGACCGAAACACCTTATGCAGGCGCGAGTTTAAAATCAAGCTATTTCCATAACAATACTGATGAAAAATAATCTTTTCAATTGAGAGAAATCTATATGAAAAATATAATTGAAGCACAATTGAATTTGCGCAATTCAAATTACTCAAGAGGAAATTTTAATTTTATCTTGCATGGTACTTTATAAACCGTGAAAATCGAATAACTCACGACTCCTGAACTCCATTATTCGCTCCTACGATTTGCCTTTCCCACAAAATGTCCTCTGGTGAAAAATATTATTCATACACATAACACTTCGCTTGTTTCATTGAATCAGGTGTTCCAATAATCCTTTTCATAAATTCTGCAATTCTTTATCTCTTAGTAGAGAAAATACATGAACTTTTTTCCCAGGTTGGTCGATTCGTATATGCAATTTGAAATGATACACCTTTTTCTGATCAACTCATTGGGCTTTGATATTTGATTATTGTTATTTAATTGAATCCCCACATCTCTGAAAAACTCTGAATCTTTCTGAAAATCACTGAGACTCTCTGGGAAGCTATGAACATCTCTGAAATCCTCTGAAAAACTCTTCACTGAAAATCTCTTAGGATTTCAGCGATTCTCAGCGAATGTTCTCCACCAGCGTTGATTTGGTCTCGGCGGATTCCAGGTTCATTCATCTAAATACTCCACTACGACTGATTTGCCGCCGATGTTGAGGTCCATTCAATGGTACGTTTTCGGTCCGAAGGATTCATGAATTACCTTTAATGATATGGTCAACTCTCAGTGAAGAACTTTTTCATGTCGACTTTCTCACCAGACAATCACCAAATTCCGACCGAATCTGAAAATCACCGAAAATTGATTGATTTGTTCCGATCATTTTGAACCCATCAGGGAACCGCGAACCAACCGACTTCATTTTTTACATCGGCAATAATCGCGGGCATGTTGTTTCAAAAAGTAAACTTCCGACCGGTGAAAATCGTACAACGGTTGGGACGTTCTTGGTTGTCAGCCGCAAAGCAACCAAGGAACGATCATGAGGACCATTTTTGTATCCTAGTACTGATGTTGGTTTTTGTCCAACCACGAACCGAACCAATGGACCAACTTGATCCCTCCCATCGGTGGGCATTTTGTTGGAAAATATAACTAAACTTCAACCGATGAAGGATTTTCAACATTCGCTATAGTATTGGTTCTCAACCTGATAGCAACCAGAAATTGACCTCCAGAAGCATTTTGTATTTTGCTGATATTGGTTCTCCTGATCCAAACACGGACCAAACTGGATCCAATCAGCAGCACTCAACATCAGGTAACTCCATGGCTGTCAGGAAGCATCCGAAAACCAACCAAATAGTTTCTTGATCCGTGGTAATTCTGTGCATTTCGTTCCACGAAGTAACCAGACTTCTACCGATGAAGAATTCCCAAATTTCGGTACGGTCCTATTCCCCAGTCAGAATTGACCATGGGGATGATTCTTGTACTTCAGCAGCAGCAGCAGCAGCAGCAGGAGTTCAAAGTTCATACGAAATAGAGACGTTCGTAGAATGTACGAATGAGATACGAGAAACATATGATGGAAGTTCATGGAATATTGGAATGAGAGTATTTTAAATATACTTAGCACTTACATGGTACATTCAGAATCCACGATTTCCATGTAATCAACGTCCGATTGACGATACCATCATACCATCATATATTTGATCACATTTGTTTGATGAACATGCATCGCATCTATGAACCGGTCTCTTGGAATGTACATAGCACGTATTTCGAATATTCTGAGGACGCTCATAGTATAATCTGGTGCTACATGGGTATGTTTGGTGATATCACTCATTTGACCCACAAATTTGATTTACAAATGTACGTTTTGGGGATTTTCTTATACATATATTACCAAAATTTGCCCAAAACTCCACCTATCCAAGTACAGACTGTTCACAAAAACTATTGGTCATTATATATATCTATATCATATGGTTAGGGAAAGTCACGAACGCGAGGGGTTATTTAACTATAGTAAAACCAATTCCTAACCAAAATACGACTAAACCGAAAAATGACCAATTTCTCACCAAGAACTTGGGTGGAAACGGAGTCACTAGGGCTGTGGCCCTGAAATTCGTCTGGAAATAATTCATTCAAGTTTGGTATATCATTATAATACCGAGTGGTCATGATCTCGAATCGTCGTGACCACCCCGAATTGAAAAATATAAGTTTTAATATTAATCAGAGAATTGACCACTTTCATCGTGAAAAATTGATTTCTCTCACTTACTATGTGTTAACACATAATTATTTTCGATCGAAGTAGCCAAGGATTCCATGTATATTAGAATTTATATTCCTGTATTCGGTACTGTGCACATTCAGCATCACAACAATTCAGGATTATGACAGTTCGGTATTGTCCTCGGTAGACCGCGATTATCCCGCAAGAGTGTTGGAATAAAAGTTGCTGTTCGGACTTTCGATCTGATGGGTGGTTGCCTTAGTTGTATCAGAATGTTGTATACATACTAAGCACGTTCGTGTATATCTAGATATCCATTCATCCATACTACTAAACTATCACAATGTGTGTCCCATCAGATTACTTCTCCTTTTGACGACATGTTCCAGAAAATTTAATTCTTCATTTACCCTCAAGTACTACTTCATTTTCACCTTTCTTTATCCACTTTATTCTGAGCATCTTTCTATGATACACTGAGAGAAACAATTACTAATACCAAGAAAATATATTAGTCAATATTTTCAACTCTCATCCCACAATCAGGGTTACGGTAACCCTGTAAGATTTTCAAATGCTCGCGCCTCTGCAAGAGCAAAAGGTGGGAGGAAGAAAATTTCAGACTCACATCACCAGACCTCCGTTGGATGGGATCAGTGCGTTCTTAGAAACCACAGTGCGCACAAAGTACGTTGAGAACAGGGTAATTTTCACCCAGTTTAGGTTACGTTACAATATCGTGTGTTTGATCAAAATCACATTTGCATGAAAATTATTCTATGTAGCGTATTATCATATTTTCATGTATCATATAATCTACAAATGCCGAATTAGTTGATTGGGAGTGGTTTCTGTTAGTAATTTATAAGGTGCTTGCACGTATTCTGGATATTAACATCCATACTCCGTTTTTGGATCGTGTACAAACCAATTTTCCCACAGAACTTGTTTGGAGGTGATGTATATCATGTGGCAGATTACGTCCGTTGGCGATTATTGCAATGTATGTGTGTATGGATTACGAATGATTTGAATCGAATCAATCAATGAATTTATTATTGTATTTGAAGTCCACGCAACTCGAAAAATCATCATTTTCGATATACTTGAGAAATGTACTTATTACGGTGGATCAGGAAACTGTTTCAGCGCTTCGGAATACAAAGTTTCTCCTCTCAGAAACCCGCTACATCATCTTTGGAATCCTCTTTCTTCGAGCAAGAATGCACTCTTGGAAAAAACAAGATTCTTATCGAGAATTTGAGCTGACTGCTTTATATATATATCGCTTTACATTCTTTTTCCGAAGAAAGATACGATCTACTCATGTATATCATCTTTGAGTGGGGGAAACTTCATATCATTTGAGAAAAAGGCAATCAGTTTTGTCACATCCCAGCCGGAGATATGAGCGATCAAATTTGCAGGGTTACACTGACGCATGTTTGTAGGCTACGTCACTTTGTCATAGTTTGTAGGCTGAGGTTTGAGAATATATGTATATCCTTGAATGCAGGTAATATGGTGTGGAGCCAAGAGAAATTTTCTTGAATCAAGAAAATATTTTCTCAATTCAAGAAATCTATGCTTGGTTCCAGAAAAATTTTCTCGAATCAAGAGAACATATTTTTAGAGAAATGAATTTCTTGGAACAAGAAAATATATTGTTCTCCTTCTTCTTCTTCTTATTCTTTGAAAGAAAAATTGAAAAATAGAAGGACTCGTCCGATCCTGATACAAATTGAATGCTTTTTGGGGAAGGATTTGAAGAAGGTTCTCTGAAAATTTAAATCCATTTGATGGAATCGGTCCACAGATATCTTGAATACAGACAGTCAGATATCCAGACAGACAGGCGGACAGACGCACAGGCAACCGCACGGACAATAGTCAATAGAACTGTTCAATAGAACAGTTTTGCATGAAATCAAAAACTGTCCAAATTCCATTTGGATTACGCAAATATTTCAGAAGATACGGTCAGAGGGTTCGATAGCGGGTGCAATAGGCACGCCTTGCGGGGTATACTATGTATACCGATGAGTGCCCAAGAAGGCAAGGCCGATATGACTGTATTGTTATGTTGTTGAAGTGTGCATGAATCACTTACATAAACAGGACGGAAATTGAAACTCACGAAGTTTGAATAATCATCGGTGTTAATTTTCTCAAATGGACTCTTTGGGACTGAAAACATCGTCCACAGCATGTACTGTAAGACTGTGAATCTTTAACAGCTGAGTGTCTCTTTATTCGATCACAAATTCGTTTTATTGAACAATTCAAACTTCAGCAACATATATTGTTTGTAAAGTTTTGGAATTTATGGGGCGTATAGGAGGTGAAACACATCAACTTGACCCGCTCAAAAATCTTCATTTCTCCTCAGATTTCGATGGAATTTGATGAAGTGGTTGTGCTATCGGAGTACATTGGCTGTGCGAAAAAACAAGGTGGCGTATGAACGGGTTGTTGGAATACAGAGGCCGAGAGTTTTGGGCATGTTTTTTTTTATCAAATCTTAAGTCTCATACATTTGCGTTCCAAGCGAACGCAATACAAGTTTCTCGAAGGATTTTCCGTGTCCTTCCCGATTCGAATAATGTCAATATTGTCAGATAATGATTTGGGTAAGAAAGAGTGATTTTCATGTTGATTAAAAATTTTGTTGTGAAATCGACATTTTTTAAATTGGGTTCATGAAAAACCTCAATTCCTACTCTCCGAAATGAGAGATCAAACCTTATGAACCTCTTATAACTCTTAAAGGAATTACTTCATTGAGACCGACGCAACCCACGGCCCAATTGCACCGAGGTCGATTATCAGTCGCAGCGCGGTGCCGCCTTGCAAACATGATGATTCCAGATGGTTCAGCCGGCCGCTAAATTCTCCCGATACCGATAAAGAACCCATACTGCCCCGTTGAGGTGATGACAGCGTAAGAACTGCGTAAATATTTTCTCGGTGAGAATGATCTGCACTGAATCCATAAAAAGGCCTGAAAGTTTCAGGAAATAATCTTTAGTACTTCATCTATTGTGGTACGCCGCCCAAATTTCGAATTTTGCAGAGGAACTTCTTTTTCAGTCGGTACAAAAATTGATTTCCCGAAATTCGAGATTTGAGCAATATACCGCAATAGGCAAAGTATTGAAGATTATTTCCTGTAATTTTCAGACCTTTCTATGAATTCAGTATGGAAAACTCTTACAGAGACAATGTTTACTCAGTCGGCCCATACAACATCAATTATGACAGTCACATCTCAGAGATATCATGGATATGTTTCCAAAAAGAGTGGTTATGGTTACACTTTTATATCGGCAATCCAACATATTCATATGAGGTACATTGCAGAAATATTCCGATGTCCGCTTTCATAACAATATTTCAACATCGGTTTCATATACATAACAGAAACCAAGATTGTTACTGTTTTGATACACATTAGATATTCAGCTGGAACTTAATAGACACATATCATTTGTTGTGTTTTTGAAACTCTGGTAAAAATGAATTCCGTAATTTCTTTCAATTTCTCATGAAAGTCATAATTCTCCGTCAAAAGTAATATTTTTCCGAAAGAATCTCACAAATATTTCAATTTTGGAAGAAAATTTTGTTCAGAATCACGACGTTTATGATTTCATGGGGAAACATAACTTTCGATGGAATATAATGTTGAGAACCGCAGTATAGTTGTGACAACGTGAAATGTTTCGCTCTCTACAAAATTTCGTAATTTAATGATTTATCGTGCACACTTAATTCTTATTCTTCGTTATATTGTTGATTTTTCCATTAGTAGGCATATTGGGTAAATTTCTCCGAACAACTGGGTTTTTGCACGCGATTTTTAGTGAATCTATTCCTAATACATTGGTTTATTCACTCGTCGTTTCATATTGTTTCCACGAGGTCTATCCTATTTGTTGATACTTATACACATCTCGTGTACTCACGTATGATAAGACACTCTTCGTGTGTGCGTGTGTGTTTACCTCGGTACAGTGGATCTCATACTTGCCGTTTATTGGAATTCAAAAATTTTTGTATCATCATATAAATCATATAAACTTCAAAATGCCAAAAAAAGTGTGTAAAGGATGTTCCAGAGTTGTGGATAAACCGGTGTCTTGTGCTTCATGCAGTGTTATATCACATCCTGGTTCGTCGTGTTTAGCGAGAAGTCACCATCCATGGCATAATGGAGTACTGATTGACTGCAAGGGGCCTCTTCCGTCTTCTGATACTTCTGTTGATCTTGCGGAAAAATTTGATGGCGTGTTGGATCAGTCAGGTTTTTATCGGAAATTCAGAGCATCGTTGATTCTGCTTGTTCGAAACTCAGCAACCAGCTCAACGCGTTTGGGATCAAATTAAATTCTTTATCCAACACTGTGGCGGAATTATCCACGAGATTATCCACCTTGGAATCGTCTGCCCCTTCTTCTTCACAAGGTTTCTACAATGAGGAAGATTTGATAGATGAGCTGAATGAACGACATCGAAGAGCATGTAACATTCTACTCTTCGACGTTGAAGAATCTTCGAGGGATGGGTCTCCTGATCATGTTATAGTTACTGATCTTCTTCAAAAAATCAGACCTGATACTTACGACAATGTGCAGATTCGTCGTATCGGTAAAAAGAAGGATGCTTCTAAAACTCGTCCGATCTGTGTCACATTTGCATCACGGAACATACCCATTGAGATTCTTCGTAACAAATCGTTGTACAATGGTTCAATTAGAATATCGCAAGATCGTACCTTGAAGCAACGAAATCATCTGTCGAACTTACGTGAAGAGTTGAAAAATCTAAATGACCCTTCAAGGACTATTCGCTATTTCAATGGGATACCTAGGATAGTTCCTGCTCACCAAAGAAAAAACGCTTAATCGACCCTTTGGTGTATTATCAGAATGTTCGTGGCTTGAGAACTAAACTTGATCAACTTCATTGCTCTGTTGCTATATCAGATCCATGTTATGATATTATTATCTTATCTGAAACCTGGCTGCGCGAGGATATTCTATCTTCTGAAATTGGTTTACATGGCTATGCAGTTTATCGTATGGATAGAAACGGACTCACCAGTCAATTTTCACGGGGAGGTGGTGTCTTAATCGCCGTTAAGGATACCCATCGGAGCTGTGTCGTCTCATCTTCTTATTCCAAAGTTGAACATCTTTACGTCAAAGTTTATTTTGGTTCTTTGTCGTTGTTGTTTGGGGCTGTCTACATTCCACCTTCTTCGGATTCTTCAATATACTTGGACCATTGTAAAAGCGTTGGCGAAATCCTTCTCAAGGAGAACTTTAACTCCTTATACTTATACGGGGATTACAATTTACCTCATATTTCCTGGAGCAATATTGATTCCAAATTATCTTTCTCAGTGTTACATGGTTCGAATCTCAATGAAATGACTTCTGCGCAATATGTTCTCGAATATTTCAATGAATTGAATTTGTTTCAACTTAATACTTTCAGAAATTCTCATGGTAACATACTTGATCTTATTTTTTCTGATAACGATCGTATTGATGTCAATATTGCTCTGGATCCTTTTCTTGCGTGTGACAACTTTCATCCTTCTCTTGTATCTAAGCTCAACCTACGTGATAGTGTTTTACTGGTCCCCAATAAAATCATCAAATATAATTTTAATAAGGCGAATTACAGTGCAATTTGTGAATATTTAGGTTCTATCAACTGGGACGATGAATTGCGTAATCTTAATGTTATTGAAGCTGTTGATTTTTTATATCTTCATTTATATAATGCAGTTGATTCATTCGTACCCAAGTATGTATCAAGGAATAGTTCTTATCCAAAATGGTTTTCTTCGGAATTAATTAAACTTATTCGTCAAAAGAAAATTGCTCACAATAGGTACAAAGAGTCAAATTGCTTTGAAGATTACCTAATCTTCAGTCACTTACGAGCTCAATGTAAAGTTTTGACTCGCCAATGTTACTTGTCTCATCTTCATTACGTTCAAGGGTCCATTCCTACAAATGTCAAAAGCTTTAGGAACTTTGTTAATAGTAAGCGGAATCAGAACGGTATACCCCTGGTGATGCATTTAGACGGTACTATTGGCAATACTGGTATTGCTATTTCGAACTTATTTGCATCTTATTTCAGATCAGTCTATCAAAATTATCCCGTTGTTCCTTGTAATTTACCAGAATCTACTTTCAATGTCAATCTTTCCGATTTATCCATCAATATCGGTGAAGTGTTCAATAAAATCTCATCCTTGAAAACTTCTTCCGGTCCTGGTGACGATGGTATTCCTCCTAATTTTCTAAAATCTTGCAAGTTCGTCATTTCTCGGCCTTTGTGGTTGATCTTCAACAGCTCTTTATCCTCTGGAATATTTCCTTCCCAATGGAAATCCAGCTTAATTACTCCTATCTTCAAATCTGGGGACCGTTCTGACGTGAGAAACTATAGACCGATTAGTATCATGAATGTTATGCCGAAAATTTTTGAAGATATAGTTACTGATAAAATAACACCACTGTTTTCTGATATTATTTCTGATTTCCAACATGGCTTCACTTCTGGCAAATCTACCGTAACTAACTTGTCTATTTTTTCTCATGTTGTGTCCTCTGCGCTTGATCAAAATGCCCAAGTGGATACTATATATACAGACTTCTCAAAGGCTTTTGACAGAGTTGATCATAATATATTGTTAAATAAATTAAGTAATCTAGGTATTCGAAGCAATTTCTTGTCGTGGTTACAGAGTTATATTCTGAATCGTACGCAATCAGTTCGTGTCTCTCAATATTTCTCTGATTCATTTTTTGTATCCTCAGGTGTACCGCAAGGCTCACATCTAGGTCCTTTATTATTTATTATTTTCATTAATGATATCTCTACGATTTTCAAGTACTGCACACATCTTCTTTTTGCTGATGACCTGAAACTGTTTATGATTATAAGAACTTACAGAGATGCTCAAAATCTGCAATCTGATTTGGATCGGTTACAATCTTGGTGGTGCTATCTAATATGTCATTAAATCTCACTAAATGCCATGTGATGAGATTTCATAGAGGTAAAAATGCTATTTATTTTCCTTATAACTTGTCTCATTCTCTGTTATCACCTATAAATACTGTTCGTGATCTTGGAGTTTCATTTGACTCTCGTTTTAACTTCTCAGATCATTACAATCACATAGTTGGTACTTCCATGAAATCTCTCGGATTCATCAAGCGCGTTTGTAAAGATTTTCGTGATCCTGTTGCACTTCGAACACTGTATTGTACTTTAGTTAGACCTCATCTTGAGTATGCGTCTCAAATTTGGAGTCCTCATTTAATTCGGGATTGTACAGACTTGGAAAGAGTTCAGCATAAGTTTCTGCGTTTTGCTGCCTATCAGATAGGCCGTCCGTTGAGCGTCACTTGTCATGATTACTCATTGATTATGGCTCTACTTAACTTGCCTCCTTGGAATCACGTCGTTTGTTCAATGATTTTTCATTTTTGTATAAAATTGTTAATGGGAAAATTCGCTGCCCTCAACTGCTTGGACTTGTACGTTTTAATGTCCCTTCTCGTTTATTGAGGCGCCCTAAATTGTTCAATCCAATTTCTTATAAATCGAGACACGGTTATTCTGATCCGGTAAATCGGATATCTATCCTAGCAAATTCTTACAGTGATGTGCTTGAATTATTTTCATCTCATTCTGATCTTAGGAATTCTCTTTCTCTTATTTGTCAAATTTAATATCTAATTGTCCTTTTCACCTATAATTATACACGTTAACTGTTGTTGTAATATAAGATGCATGTAGTCGAGCTTAACATGATGCTTAATGCTTTGATGTATGATATATATAATGTGGTTCAAATAATGTATATTCTATGTACCAAAGGGTCTTTTATACCCGTATAAACAAAATAAATAAATAAATAAATAAATAAATAAATATTATGTTTTTCATGAAGAATTATCAGAAATTTCGAAAATCATTTTCACCTTAAAATTCAATTCACTTACTCGCACAGACTCAATATTGAAAAAGTGAAAATAGATCAATTTACATTAGCATGAAGCCTGCGGACATTCATTAAGGACAAGTTATGTGATGAGCGAGGCTGTTATGCCTCAACCAGTATCCCAAAATTTTGGGACTCAATGACGTTTATTTCCTTTTTGATTTTGGGCACCAAATGAACTCACAAAAGCACCCGGGTATCCTTGGCGCAGTTTTGATGATAATAAAACTGTAGTAAAATTATTCATTTCCCGACATATTTGGCTCCGTAAAATTTGTATTTGATAGAGTTTATTCTTTGCAAATCTCAAATATGCATAGAATACGTATGTAAAAGCTTCTCTCAACTTGGATGTTTTGGATTATCCATTAATGCTGTTATGGAGCTGAAAAAACTTTACTACAAATCCATTTTCATCAACAATTTTATTCCTCACTTACAAATACAAAACACAAGATTCTCTTTGCTTCGATTGAAAGAATACAAATAATATTCATTCTCATCCTCATTATTGAAAAAAAGGAAGGTCAAATTACACAAGAGATCCGCGAAAAACACCCGTCATTGAATCTGAAGTAAATATAAAATCTATGTAATGCCATGCATACTGTCCACTTTTTTTGTGCAATGTATATTTTTTTTTATGTCAGTTATGAGAATCATTATATGTTCGATCTTTGATTTATTTACTCCCCGTTTTTAAAGATCCGATTCAAACGTGGAGGCTTCCATTTGCGAAAGCCCTCGGGCCCAGGGGCCATGAATCAGCCAATGAGAATTCATTTTCAAAGTTCCAGGGGCTATGAATGCTCACAATTGGAAGCATCTCGTATCAACTCATCAAACAGTTTGGATCAGGTGTTTGTCCTGGAAATTTCCTATTGATTCTATTTGAGAATTCGGATCTTGTAGATTCTAATTTTGTGATTAAATCTCATCTCGTACAAATTTCAGAACAAAAACCTGATTCGAACTAATTGATTAGTTAATAAGATTGAATCGGACCTTTGAAGCAGGGATGTCCATGAAACCAATTCCATATGAATCGTGTATGCCAATTGGACCTGTACGTTACATGAATGCACATTACGCGTCATACATGGATCTTGTTATGGAAATAGGTTGATTTTAAATTCGCGCCTGCATACGGTGTTTCGGTCACGCTTTCTTAGGTGTGGAGTAAGTATGTGTACGTGAATGTTCGTTAGCTGTAAGTACTCGCTTGATCTGTTTCAAATTCGATCGATTACGAATCAGTCGTTGCGAAGCGTTTTCTCGAGCCTCTTGATTTGTATTCGTTGCGTATCGGGCCGTGAGCTCTCTTTGTTTGCGCTCACGCGTGTGCTGGTGTGTTATAGTTTATGGTGAAATTGTTACCACGCTGAAAATACTACTTCGTTGAGTTTGTTTGGGGCGCATGGCCCTATGAGTGGATAATTACGATTCGTGGAGAAGTGTATGCGAGATTCGCGGCAACTCACTGCTCCGATTTGCTCGACGTGAAGCAACGGCTCCGCGTTAGTTATTATCTCAACGAGTTTGTAATTTCCTACTCGGGAAGTGCGACCTTTTGTGCTTATATGCACTTTTGTACATCAATTTTTATAGCAAAGAACCGAGTCAAGAGTCGGCATTTTTTTATTTGGAATTGTTTTATCAAAGTTATTTGTTAATTCAACATTTCTTTGGATAATCAATTTTCATACATTTCACCATCCAATTCCATTTCAGATCTGTTTACGCATCCACACGCGGTCATGCATATGCCATACAGATTCAATTTGCGTCTACGCACTATGCAATACCGATCTGAACATTATACAAAAGGCATGTGAAAAAACTTTGACGGGCATTACTTTGAGATTTTTAAGAACATAAAGTTTCCATCACCCTTATGAACTTATATGCCATGAACCTACACAAGATGAAATTAAAATTCAATCTTATAATTAAACAGACTGTCGATTTTTAGTTTACTCCTCATCGCTCATCTTAAAACAACAACTTCGCATCAATGAAAATATAAATCTTCGCCATATAGATTAACATCATATTCGTGAATTAGGTACGAATAATACAATTTGCTCAGACTCGGTTCTCTTGGTTGATTTCATGTGTACAGCTACAAATATAATATAAAACTGGATCCTAATGTCATTTTGATCTCATCTGTCAGAGTATACATGACATACAGTGAGTAAAACACACAAAAATATCACAAAGAATATCAAATTTTGGAATATTGTTGGAACTTGAAACGTGTTTTTACTACTCAAGTTGAAGTATGTGAGGGTGTGGTGTAAATGTCATACTGTTATATTATACATTCATATGATGTTTACATCTCATATGTATTCAGCACGTTTGATATATATATGCAAGGCTCATATAAAATGTGGCCAAAAGTAATCTATTTGAAATATATGAGAAATAAAAATAATAAATATTTTCACATATATTTCTTCATATATATATAACATATTTACTCTGCATATATATATTTTCGTGGGGGAATATAATGAATATGGAATGATTCTGCTCGAAGCAATATATTCAGCGCAATTTTTTATTCGTATGAATTTTTTTTTAATTTTCATCTTCGGGAAAACATCTGAATTCAATGATGACGAGAATACTTGTAAATGCAAAGTCATGTTCCAAGTTGGGATGAAACAATGATATTTGAGCGTTCCTGGGATTGTTTTTGCAGTTTCGAAGCGAGTTTTGAGCTTTTTCGCAGTGATTTCGTGATTTGTCCTCGAACTAAGAAAAACAACAGTTTTTGATAGATTTCTTTTTGCCCATTCGTAGAGCGCATCAGGATTCGAAATTTGCTGCCTAGACCTCGCTTGAAGACTCGCTCGAGCTGCTAGTCGTTTCAGATTACCACCGATACCGTCACAAGGCCCTTTTCCATGAGCGGTTGCATGGAAATGCCATTCAGCTGCTATTCCAAAATCTTTGTAATGATACAGAATATTTTTGAAATTATATCTATTCTTGAAGTGCTGAGATGCTCCATCCATGAAATAGAAAATTTTTCTTGGTTGAAAATGCTCCTTCAGATACGCTATTATAATTTTCTGGAATTCGTACACAGCGATTGTATCGTGATTCAAATTATCCGATAAAATAGCAATGCTTCGATGATTGAGTTCGTTCCCTTGTTGTAATAAATGACAGTGGTGAGAATTGTCGTTTAGTCGTTGTCTGGGCTACAAACGCATAATTTTCCGCGAAATCGCATAGAACTAAAAATTCTCCTCCTTGTAAATTATCCTTCGAATTCCTCAGAAGAGATGACTGTCGTTCCGCAACGGATAAATGGAATTCGAGTTTCAAAAGGCAACGAGGAAGTTCTTCTAAAAAATCTCCTGCATCTGGAACTTCAGTACGCGAAGTGCTACGATCAGTCTGTTGCCAAATTTGATATTCGAGTTTTTCGATGCAATTGTCTTCGAAAACTGTTTGTGAAAAATTCTGGAAACCCTCCTTGCCAGGACATAATGAACATTTATCGAGATGACATTCGGCACATGGATTCCTACATGAAAACGTTTTGAGAGCATCATGATAAGCGGCGATTGGATTATTCGTACCAGATGTTGATTTCCGAATATCTATCGCATGAAGCATTGAATTGACATTCTCGTGATGGACACAAACGCAAACAATATGCGTTCCACTAGCATCAGCGAGTACGCAATTACGAGGTCTAAGCCGTGAGAATATAGAGGGACTGACCGGAACAGTAGGATTCTGATCTTTGAAAGCGTAATATAATTCTGGAAGATTGCCCAGAATCTCTCCTGTACATGCTCTCGTGATCCGTCTTCTTTTTTAACTGAAACAAAATTTTTCACGCCCGGCATTACACGACTATTTTCGTCATCATCATAGAAACTTATGATCTGGTTTTTTTTATTTCAAAAGCTAAATCATGACCCTTTCTTGAAGATGGTGACGTTGAAATACCATTTTCCTTCACCAGTGGATAGCTTTTCTAGTTTGGCGTTCAGAAGTCTCAAACTCGTCAGCAAGTCTCTTCCGACTCCAGGATTTTGGCGCAAGCGTGAGGAGTAATATTTCTTCCGAAGCACTCAAGGGAGTTTAATATTTCCGCTTCAATTTGATCAAGAACCTCCATAGCTGATTCATGTGCCTCAATATCACAATGCCTTGGTTTCTTCTCTAATGGCTGGTAATCGTCATCATTACCATGTTCATCAATACCATCATCATCGTCATCCTGAATTATGTGAAACATATCGTAGCAATTAATTGTCATTCACATGAATGTATTGTTCATTTTTATTTGTGTACAAATCGTCTTCATAGTAATTGAAAATATGATATCTGTTTAGGATTAGAACATGTATTTGAATTCGATGCGCTTTGGCGCCGAATTAATTTGTAAGAGCTGTTCACTTGCTCTTGATTTTTCATAGTTTGAACGCTTGTTCTTACGAACACGCGTGAGAATCCCCTCTTCTCGTCTATAGGCACGAAGAGATGATATGCAAATTATCAAGTCAGTCGTTACGCCGCCGTTCGCTCGATCGGGTTTGATGATCTTGTAGATCATCTTAGCATCAGTTCTTTGTTCATTTTGCCGCCCTTTTCAGTGAGGTGCGTTCATCACCGTGGAAGTGCTTTTCTGCTCTCGTTGTCGTCACATAGCTTAGTCACTTCTTTAGTGGAAGCTAATCCACTGATTAGCTCTATATTCTATAGATTTTGAATAGAATTTTCTCAGTAAACGATCGCCGGACGGGGCGTGGCGGCTCGCGTACCAAATTCAAAAACGTGGTTAGCGTGTAAATTTGAATGTGCCGGATGAAAGCTCATTTCTTAAATCGAGACTACAGTTCTATCCTTTTGTAAATTATAGTTTAATTGTCAAGTGTATGAGTGCAATTCTGTACGGTGTGCTCGGGCTTTATACTTACTCCCTTTTGTACTTCTAAGAGACTTTTCTTTGTTCTTTCCAAGGAATACAGACTATTCAAAGGAATTTCATAAGATTCCTTTAACGTCACGGCCTCATCCGAACTTTGATTATTTCCTCAGTTTTCTTCCTTAGTTTTTTTCGCAATATCAGAGGTTACTCCTTCTGAGTAACAATTTGATTACATTTATTTTTCATTTTGTTTCATGCCTCAATCATTCATGTCTCAATACCTCGAGTGAAACATGACCGAACGAATCATCTTGTGCATCAATTAGAGGCTTCTCTCCAGAACAAGCAGCAGCTTTTTTCCTACATAACCCACACACTTTCGCATCGGGGATGATACTGGGAAACTTTTTTTGTAGATTTGGAGAAATAGTTCTCAAATCTCTTGATTTGGATTTGTGATGGATTTGGTGCAAAGGGTTACAACAACAATCAACGAAACTTTGAGTTGCGGACATTTTTGAGAATCGAGCAATGTTGTATCAATAATGCTGTATTCCATCTACCAATTGAATTGCCTACAAACAAACACAATCAAACAGTTGGGGAAGAAAAAATTGATTTTCATCACGAATTGCGAATCATATTTAGAATTGAAACAATTATACTTACAATTCAAGATCGTGTTATGCGATGCGATTTTTTGTGTGATATCAAGTTGTATAAAGTATGCGTATGAACAAGGGAAAACAAATGAACATCGTCGATATGTTTGATGCATCGAAGATGTTTACAGAGTTTCAATTGTTCATCAAATTGAGAAAAATCGATCACAAATTCAAATGAATAGATTTGAGAACTATTTTTCCGAGTCTACAACAAAAGTTTCCCAACATTCTTCCTGATGCAGAAGTGTGTGGGTTATGCAGGAAAGAAGCCAGTGTATTTTCTGGACAGCAGAATTATCCCATATTTATTATATCATGTATATTCATTCATCATTATGTTCCATAATTTCGAAAGCTGTTATTGATACAGTTTGATAATATAATGGTACGGTAACATTGTATGGAATCATTGGCATGATAAAAGGATCATATTCTATTGAAAAACAGTTCGTTTCCCATCAATTCCACTTCAACGGTTCCACGAACCACATCAGAACGTTCAGTAGCTCATAGGAATATGCGACACGCACCAGAGGTACCAGAGCAAAATCCTTCATAGGATTAAAAGTCACTTACTAGTACTACATTTCAGTGAAATTTCAGGGAGATTGAGGGGGTAAAAATTTTTGAGCTGGTACGCTCGAGAAATTTTTCCCCATTAATCCCTATTGGACTGAAATTAAAATTGATTCTGAACTGAAATTCAAAGCGAATTATTTCCGATGAATGGGTCCGTCCATTGTTTTCCGTTTCGCTCTGCTCAACGTGATATCACCTATCGACGGAGAGAAATATGTTTGTTTATTCGGAGGATACAAAAAAAATTTCCTGCTTCGTCAATTCATTTACTTCGTTCATAGACTGTTCAATTATATCACGATCGTAATCGTTGAAGGTTGAAAATCTTTCAACCCTCATCAGGAGTTCGAATCTACGTCCTTTCTGGAATAACCTCCCAGAAAGCACGAAGCTCTCGAAGATAACATTATGAGCTCCATCCAAATTTAACTTCCAGAGCACATATTGAGGCTGAAATCGGAACATTACTGATTTTGAGCCTCATCTGAAAATCAGCTGATCATAGAATTACGATTTACTTTTTACTGCGCAGATATGCCATTCCCAGTCAGCAAAATTTCAAAAAATTATTCTTCTTGCATCTTCAATGCCTTCAAAAACAGCAATCAAAATTTCATTGAAATATACTTTTCGGAGAATCCAATAAAAGCTCTGAGAAGCTTCCCATGAAACTTGGAATAAATGCTCCCAGCACCCCATTCCACGCACATTTCAAGGATTCTTTTTTTTGCTGTGTGGAATGAGTTGAGAATTGATTGAATTCTTATCTTAATTCAATGCCATTTAAGTGAATTTTTCTTCATAATGATTAAAATAACTAACCTTTCTCACTGGAAGAACAATTCACTTTGGCAGGTTCATCCTGAACTTCCTGCCCACCATTTCTCGGTTGTTGTAGTGAGCGCGGTGGAGGTGATTTTCCAATCGCTGATTTTGTTGGAAGAGACGCATTCACTACTGGTTCACAAATGTCTTTTCTCTGTGATGTAGGAACTCCAAATTGTTTTTCATTTATTGTAGGGCACTCAAAACTTGCTAATACTTTGGGTCTAACTATTGACGCTGATGCTACTGGTTCCACTGATTCGAATGAGTTTTCATTTAGTAATTCTCCCAACTTGTGAAATTTCGGTCGCTCACAATTTGGTTCCTCATCAGAACTAGATTGATTTCCATTGTATGTACGAACATGTCTACCATGACGAGAGGATGCAGATTCTTCTTCACCTGCTGTGTCAATATCCGATGCCTGTTCTGCCAATTTTAATTTTTCCAACGCCCTTCTAATATCATCTACAGAGATTATGACAGTTTCATTTCAATTTCATAGCAAAGTGTATCAATGACTTCATTGAATTTGGAGAAATTTTTTCCTTTTATATATTCATAAGATTCCAAAAATCATCGTAAAGCACAAAAAGGAGAGACATATATAATTTACTACATACCGGAGGATCCGAAATACCGCTTCACATCGTAAATTGTCCATTTGACTGCCAAGTTTTCCAAATCTGGATCTTCCGCTTTTTTCACCGCTTCGTAATATTTTGTTGAATTAGTATAACCATTAGGGTGGAGACTTGTCGACCAGCTTGGTGATAACCAATTTGTCGGAACTAGGGATAAACCATCAAACAGTTCTACAATGTGGTAAGCCATTATCTAACAACAAAATGCGCAATGTATTAAAGTATCTCATGTGTGCGGGAAGCTTAACTCATGCGAAAATTGTTTCACGTACATCTCTCCTCTTTTGAACTCTTCTTCTTCCAATTATACAGAGGTCGTTTGTCACCCAAAACACACAATCTTGATGCAGAAAAATATAGATTTTGTGAAAATTCACGTCCTGTTTTTTATTTCTCTTGAATTTCAAGTGAATTCATCGAGCTTGTAGTCATTCGAAAACTTCATATTTGTTACAAATTATAAAATTCTACCGGTTACAAACATCATGTTGATTGATTGATTTTTCTTCGAGTTGAAATTCATTGAAAATGTTTTCTCATTTTCAGAGTCTTATAAAGTTACATTTGGGGAAATATTCCAATCAATAAGTATATACAGGCAGTGATTGACTTTTTTTCCTTGTTATTTCAAAGTAGCGGAGTCTTGAAATGACCAGGATAAAATAATACACTCTCAAGGTGTCAGTAATGTAGGATTTTGATTCCTATCAATTTTGCCACTCCATAATACAATTTACCGTGAGCTATTTTTACCACTGCATGATATATTCGAATGTTTCATACATAAAGATATAACCTAGGTGTTTTTCCATGAAAATTTACGAGAGTGATTATTCGTTTGTATAGGATATATGTATAGATAAAGGTGACGCAATTTACAAATTAGATATGTCTCAAGGGAATTGGAATGTTCTGATCTTTATTCTTTTTTAACAGCAACATTTTTGTTCCTACTTCCGTGAGAGACCATGAAGATATCTTCCCCTCTTCAAGAATTGTAAAGATATTCAATTTCTTCGAGAAGCAAGGTGAATTATATAATTCTTCTTTAATAAGCTTGCACTTTTCTCCAATTAGGAATATCTGACCGCTTTGATTTTGAAGGATGTTTCTCACACGAATTACGGATTTGTCTTTCAACAAGCAGTCACACTTCTTGTTGTCTTTACAATTGAGATAGAATGAAGGAGTTTGCAGGATCGCATATTGAGTCACAAGGTTCCTTATTAAATTGTAACGTGGACGTTATTTTCACGTGCCTCTGAAAATACGTATTTCAAAACGCCCTCATACATCCAGTGAACAGGTCGCATCACTATATTTTCGAACACTTGCGCACTAATGTACAGCGGTTTGAGGCCCAACTCTGATGTTCATTTGAAATATACATATGGATAAAACAGAGTTCCTGTTGAGTTGGTTTTCTTGGCGTTCATTGAAAAAGAAGATTCCCATCTCTTTCACCGACACTCACGTCGTTACAAATAGAGGGAACGGAAACGCTCGATTCGGATTAACCATTACACGCACTTCTAGACTCCGAACAAATGTAGACGCTTCGAAAATTCGAAACGCCACTGAATCCTATAGCCTTTTATTTTATTGCTTCATTGGAGCAGATGCATGCATGTGGACTTCCCCATCATGAAAACTCATGAAGGTGTAGACATTTTGGGATTAACACGAAGAATCGTGTCATCACGTTTGAGAATAAACTTTTTTTTATTCAGTCCACTTGAATGTTGGAAAACTTATCAATGATCGAAGATAGTTGTTATTAACGAGTGTAGGTGAGTTATGATGTTTTTCCCCTTCTCAGCAACCCCCGAATGGACCTTCTACTCCCAAAACTTCTTGTTGGGAAAATAGGCGTGAATCGAAATTGCGGAATGATTAAATGAGAATATACGAGGTGTGTTCAAAAAGTAAGGTGACTTTGTATTTTCAAGAAGAAATATTTATTTATTTATCAATATTTCCGTTGTCCCCTTCAAAGTGATCCCCCTCAGATACAATACACTTATGCCAACGGTTTTTCCAATCCTCAAAGCACTTCTCATAAGCACTTTTTGGTATAGCCTTGAGCTCTTCCAGTGATGCAGTCTTTATCTCTTCAATCGTTGCAAATCTCCGTTCTTTCATAGGTCTCTTTAGTTTTGGGAACAAGAAGAAGTCACATGGGGCCAAATCCGGTGAATATGGTGGCTGAGGCATGATTGTGGTGTTGTTTTTGGCCAAAAAATCTCTCACAAGCAAAGATGAGTGAGCAGGGGCATTATCGTGATGCAAAAGCCATGAATTATTTTTCCATAATTCTGGACGTTTTCTTCGTATTGCTTCTCGCAAACGGCGCATAACTTCAAGATAATACTGTTTATTGACCGTACGACCATATGGTAAGAACTCCTGATGCACCACGCCATGGTAATCGAAGAAAACAGTGAGCAAAACTTTGACATTTGATCGAACTTGGCGTGCTTTTTTCGGTCTTGGCTCATCTGGGGTCTTCCATTGGGACGATTGGACTTTGGTTTCGACATCATAACCATATACCCATGATTCGTCACCAGTTATGATCCTTTTGAGTAAATCTGGGTCGTCGTTGACGTCATTCAACAGTTCTTGAGCGATGCTCATGCGACGGTTCTTTCGGTCAAAATTTAGCAATTTCGGAACAAACTTCGCTGACACACGTCTCATGCCCAAAACGTTAGAAAAAATTTCATGGCACGAGCCAAGCAATAAACCAACATCCTCAGCAACTTCTCTGATAGTGATTCGACGATTTTCCAAAACAATTTTCTTCACTGCTTGAACGTTTTTATCAGTTGTTGACGTGCTTGGGCGTCCAGAGCGAGGCTCGTCATTGGCATCTTCCCGGCCATCTTGGGAGAGTTTGTACCACTTGTAAACATTTTTTTTACTCAGAACAGTTTCACCGTATGCTACTGTCAACATTTTGAGTGTTTCGGAGCACTTTATTTTGTTTTTTACACAAAATTTGATGCAAATCCTTTGATCCATATTTTTCGATAGCAAGAAATCGCCGAGCACGCAAAACACTTATAACCTTTACGCCTCTCACAATCAAACAAAGAATGCTATACACTTGAAACTTGGTACAGATGTTCGGGAAGAGTGTGCCAACATAACAAAACAAAAAATCGATAATCGAAAGTACGTTGCCCGCGAAATTTGAAAAGTCACCTTACTTTTTGAACACACCTCGTATAAGTACTTTATTATAAATGAACAAAAGCGTGGTACAATGCTCTTCGACAGACAGCGGACAAAAGACGAACAACGCCATTAGCCACGCGTGAGATACAATACTTTAAAAACGAGATGGCAGCACCAGTTGGACACGAGTCGGTTATTATATTCCACACACCCCCTCGATGAGTGCCCAATTCGAATGAACTTGTTCGAAGTTCCTTAGTCCAAGTAGCTGTGAAAATCGTTGATGTTTTAACCTGGGTAACCCCTCGGTCAACAAGTCAGCTGGCATGTCTTCTGTAGAGATGTGTGACGATTTCAAATGTCCACGTTGAAGGTGCTCACGCACAAAATGGTGCCTTGCATCGATATGCTTACTCCTTGCATGGAAAATCAGATTTCCGGCCAATTCCAGAGCCCCCATGTTGTCGCTTAGGAGTTTGACGTCAGATAAACGTTCAAAACCCAAGTCTCCCAGGAAACCACGCAGATAAACAACTTCCTTCGTGGCATCCGAAAGTCCCATACATTCCGTCTCAGTCGATGAGAGGGCTACCGTCCTCTGTTTCTTGGAGTCCCAGGAAACAGCTGCACTACCAAGAACAAAAGCATATCCAGTGTAGGAACGCTTGTGCACCACACAATTCGCCCAATCTGCGTTAACAAAACCCTTGAGAGGTTCATTTTTCGAGTAGAAGTTCAATCCCAGGTTCATAGATCCCTTCAAATAACGTAAGACGCGCTTCGCGGCAGTCCAGTGAATTCTTGCAAAAGACGAATTGAACTGACTGAGATTACTGACAGCATGAGCGATATTCGGCCACCGCCAAATACACCAGTGACTCGATCAACTCACGAAATGGCAGCTCTCGTTCTTCTGGATCTGGATCTCGGTTCATTTTCGTAAGTTTCACATTGATGTCAATAGGAGTACTAAGCGGTTCCGCATCAGTCATTCCAAAACGCTCGAGCATATCTCTGATATAACCTCTCTGATGCATGGAGATCGTATTTTTGTTCATTACAAATTCAATTCCGAGACAGCATTTGGGTTCTCCAAGATCCTTCATCTCAAGATTCTTAGATAAGTGATTTATCAGCCTCAAGACCTCATTTTCTCTGCGAGATATGACCAAAATATCATCTACGTAAATGGCGATGAACACTGCATCTTCTCCTCTCCCCGAATGATATATGCAAGGATCGGCGTTAGAAGGAATCGCTCCATGAAGTATCAGGGCATCATTAAGAGTGTTATACCAATTTCTTCCGGCTCAGCGCAAGCCGTATAAAGATCTTCACAGCAGGCAAACTTTGTCTCCCGTTTTTAGGTTTTTGAGCATATCTTCTGCCGTAGTATGATACTTATTGTCTTTTCCCTCAGTTGACAATATCAATTCCAAAGTTTCTGCGAGGTATTGTGGAGGTTCCATGAAAATTGTTTCATCAATCTTACTGTTAGGATACGCAGTTGCAATGTCAAGCTGTCGAATCTTCATTCCATAATTCGATGCCAAAGCCACCAATGAACGAATGAAGCTCAACTGTGCCACGGGTGTGAAAGTTTCGTTGAAATGAATCCCAGGGCGTTGAGTGAATCCACGTGCCACGATGCGAGCTTTTCTTCTATACAAGGTGGTCCATTTGAAGTGATATAGTCAAATATCTCAGGAACTAGTGGAGATGGGAGAAAATGTTTCACATAGAAAGTTCAGGGTTTCGAGAGGGAAGTATGATGCTGACCTTGAAGAATCTCTCAGAGATCATTTTGAAGGTCATTTGGGGGTCAAGATGGTTTTTGTGAATGAGATTTCCATTTTTTTATCATGGCATAAGAAAGCTGGTGCCAAACCCTCCACTAAACACTGGTCATGGACCCCTTTCCGCCCATTGGGGTGCAAGGTATGGACCGTCGAAGTTATTGATGAACTACCCTCAGCGATACCCAAGAAGTTCTCTGTTCCCTCCGGAGTGCTTGATCATCGTGAGTCCCCTTGCCTCTCACATGAGGGGTGTTTGATGCTGTTACAATTTGCATATTCGATCATCTACATTTATCAATTTGTTCCATTCGATTCAATCGAAGGAATGAATCACTATCCACCCTCTGAAATTATTGATATGATGCTTGTGCTTGGCTCATGTCACGATAATTACAACGAAGCCGCGAGAGTTTACCGGGATCGGTATCCCGATCGCCGCATTGCACACCCCACGACCATCCGTCGCTCGAATTGAGGGTTCGACGAGAAGTATTGCAGCGGGATCTGAGACATCACCGGTACAATGAGAATGATATCCGCGCACTCACAATATTGGGACTTATCCACTTGGACCCTCATGTTAGTAGCAGATCGTTGGCACGAATAACTGGTATCCCCCGGACTACTGTTTTGAGAATCTTGAAGCATGTCAAATATCGACCATATCACATTACGTTCACTCAAGCTCTCACTCCAAACGACATGAGACTTCGAATTAGATTCTGCAACCGAGCACGAGCAAGGCTGGTTGACGAACCTCAATTCTTCGACTATGTAAAGTTCTCCGACGAAGCATCTTTTCAGAGCACTGAGCATTTCAATAGACACAACTCTCATTACTGGTCGGATGTCAATCCGCATTGGTATCGAGCAATCTACAACCAACATCGTTGGAGCGTGAATGTGTGGTGCGGGATCGTCAATGGCTATTTAGTCGGTTCACATTTTTTCAACGGCACTTTGAACGGCCCCATGTTTCTGGAATATCTGGCAGATCATTCACCAGGCTTGCTTGAGGATCTGGATTTACAAACAAGGCCGAGGATGTGGGTCCAACTAGATGGAGCGCCACCCCATTACGCATTGATCGTGAGAGAATACCTTGATTATCATTTCCCGGAAAGGTGGATTGGACGAGGTGGGCCAGTCACGTGACCTTCATGCTCACCCGACTTGACACCTCCCGACTTTTCCGTGTGGGGATTTCTGAGAGACGAAGTATTCAAGGCCCAACCAACAACGAGGGAGGACATGATCGATCTCATCCGCACTGTTTGTGCCAACATACCGCGATCAGTGTTTCTGAAGACGGTTACAAATTTTCGGCGGAGACTGGGATTATGTATCCAGGCGGAGGGGGATAACTTCGAGCAATTATTGTGACAGCATCAGGCATCCCTCATGTTAGAGGCAAGGGGACTCACAATGATCGAGCACCCCACATGTGAGAGGCAAGGGGACTCACAATAATCAAGCACTCTGGACAGAACAGAGAACTACCACGTCCACGCCGTTGTTCCTGGGTAGCGCTGAAAGTAGTTCATCAATAACTTCGACGGTCCATACCTTGCACCCCAATAGGCGGAAAGAGGTCCATGACCAGTGTTTCGTGAAGGGTTTGAAACCAGCTTCCCCGTGCCATGATAAAAAATGAGAGCCCTCGTAAAAAAAACCATCTTCACCCCTAAATGACCTCCAAAATGACCTCTGAGGGATTTTTCAAGGTCAGCATCATACTTCTCCCTTGGAACCACAAACTTTTTATCTGGAACAGTTTCTTCCATCTCCACTAGTTTCCGAGATATTTTATATCTCTTCAAATGGACCACCCTGTATATCTCCCCATTTGGGAGGTATTCATTTCGCAGAACCATACGGCTGCTCATGATTTCCTGATCCTCAGGACGTTCGACAATTTGCCATGTATCCTCTCTTAAAATCGACTTGACTTCGTCAGCCATAGCATGGAACCATTCTTTTGCGTTCGAACCGCATACCGCCTGCTGCAATGGTACCTCTGATATGAATGCTTCTTCGACTCGCGTGAGCTGAACTTCGTCGGGCAGAGGTTGATATTGTTTCTTTGGCCTTCCTCTGAATCCTGTCCGAATCATCTTTGGTCTTCCACGACCTCTTCTAGGGGCCTCCACTTCTATTTCATCAACATTGACTTCATCATCCTCGGTTCCTTCTCCTCCGATTCCAATGTCGTAATTGTCGATTTGTTCCTCTTCCTGGTCATCAATCCCCTCAATGGCAGGGGAAGATTTCCCTCTCTTTCTAGTTGGCTGACGTCCAGCGGGATGAACTCTCCGTGGTCTCTCCCGGAAATTATTTTCTTCGCCATCATAAACTTGATGTCTCTTGTGATTTCCACTTTTCTTTCCTGGGGAATCCATACTCTGTACCCCTTGGAGTTTTCATCATAACCTAGAAACAATCCCTTCTTTCCTCGTTCTTGGAGTTTTCCTTTCCCAGGCGTTTTGTCCAAAATGAAAATTTCGCAGCTGAATTCCTTGAAGTGACCTACGTCTGGAACATTTCCTTCCCACATTTCGAATGGCGTCTTCCCATCCAGACTACGAGTTGGACATCGGTTGCGTATATAGTTTGCTGTTGGAATGGCTTCAGCCTAGAATGATGAGGGCATTTCCGATTGAATCAAAAGGCATCTGGCCATTCCCATAAGAGTCCGATTCTCCCTTTCAGCAGTCCCGTTCTGTTCCGGATTGTATGCTACAGTGAGGCGCCGTTGAATTCCATTCTCTCTTAGAAAATTATTGAATGCTGTTGAGCGATATTCCGTCCCGTGATCGGATTGAAGACATTTAATTCTTCTTCCTTTTTGATTCTCGACGAGTGCTTTGGAATCTCTGAATGCGTTGTGGGCCTCATTCTTTCGCTTCAAGAAACGCACTTCACACCATCTTGTATTATCATCAATAGATGTCATAAAGTACTTGGCCCCTCCATTTGACTCCATCCTCATAGGGCCACAGGTGTCAGAATGAATTATATCTAATAATTCAGTTTTCCTCGATGATTTTTGAGGAAACGGAGTTCTCGTCATTTTCCCTCTCGCGCACACTTTACAATCAAATTCATTTGTTGTACCCTCAATATTCATTCCACGAATCGCACAGCTTCGTTCTGCTCTTCGAATATCTTGTACGTTGAAATGTCCGAGAGGACGATGCCATGTCTCGATACTTTCTGACGTATTTCCCGTAGAACTAGTAGATTCAGAGTTTTTGAGACACCCTTGCTTCACGTCACGCACATAGTATGAATCTCCTATCCGATCAGCTGTTAATTTCACATTTCCACTTTTATCAATAACTGAAGCTTGAAATTTCGTGAATAACACATTACAGTCTTTATCAGTCATTTTTGACACAGATAATAAATTTGCACGGAGATCAGGAACGTAGAGTACGTCACTTAAATGTATATTTTCCACATTACTACCGATTTTAGCTGTGAATGACACCGTTCCTCGGCCTTCGATTTTCGTTGATTCGTTGCTCGCTGAATTCAACATACCGTGTTTAGAATCATCAATTTTTGTGAAATCATGGAATTTATTACATAAGTGGGATGTCGCACCACTATCCAAACACCAAAGATTATCAGTCGGGTCGCAATCTGCGCGTGCCGATGTATGAGTATTTGATGTATTTTCTATCGCACACAAACACACGTCTTCTGCATTGCTTGCTGATGATTTAATGTTGTCGCGCTTTTTCTTACACTCGGCACTCTTATGTCCGATCTCATGACATCTATAACGACGAAATTTGAATTCATCGTTATAATTACCACGATCCTTGCTCCCACTCTCTCCACTGTTCTCACTGTTGTTGCGATATCCGTTTGATTTTCCTCCTTTGGAATAGTGATTTTTCTTCTTTACGAACATTGCATTCTGCACTGCGAGATTCATTCTTTCGAGCATCATTTTCTCCAATTATTTTGACTCGAAGTATCTCCGGGGATGGTAATTCATCTCGAGACTCAATCGCGCATCTCAAGTTCTCAGAAGAATGTGGGAAGCTATATAGAAGCATCATGACTAACAAATCGTCGTTGATATTCACTTCCATTTCCTTTAATTTTTCAACGATGTCGAAAAATTTGCGAACGTGTTCGCGCACGTCGTCGCCATCTCCTATTGGTTGGAACATAAGCTGTTTCAATAACGTAGCCTTTCGCGCAGGGCCTTTTTGATATATTCCTTCCAACCTCAGCCACACATCACAAGACGTTCCACATCCGTCAACTTATTTTAGTTCCAAAGTATGTATAGGATGGATTAAATCCGATTTTGCCTTATTATCCCTTTTGGTCCATTCATTCACGGCGGCAGCTGCCGCATTTTTACCAGACGGTTTGACGATTTCACTGTTCACGTATCCTCACGCATCATTTTTAACGAGTATTACTTCCATCTGCATCTTCCACCTATCATAATTATCTTTATGTAGATTTTCGATACGTGTTACGTTCGCCGCGCTCATATTCCCCGAGTGACGCAACTAAGATGGACGACGCGGACAATATAACGGAAGACCCGACTTCACGCGATACAACCTAATATCTCAATACGACCGCAACACGACAATTGTCTTTTCCCTAATCTGAGCCCATAACCTGTCGGGAAAATAGGCGTGAATCGAAATTGCGGAATGGTTAAATGAGAATATATAAGTACTTTATTATGAATGAACGAAAGCGTGGTACAATACTCCCCGACAGACAACGGACAACAGACGAACAATGCCATTAGCCACGCGTGAGATACGATACTTTTGACACGAGATGGCAGCACCAGTTGGACACGAGTCGGTTATTATACGAGGGTGGATTGATAAGTTTCCGGCCTGACCAAGAAAAACAACGTTTTTAAGAATTTTTTTTTCTTTATTTCTCAACATAATCTCCTCCAAGGCTAATACATTTCTCATAGCGGTGTTCTAGTCTAGTAATGCCATCTCTATAGACTGATTCGTCAAGCTCCTCAAAATACCCATTTACAGCTTCGATTACTCCTTCATTGTCCGCAAATCTCTTACCGCCAAGCCATTTTTTGAGGTTAGGAAACAGGTCATAGTCACTCGGGGCTAGTTCTGGAGAGTAGGGAGGGTGCGGCATTAATTCAATCTTCAGATCGTTGATTTTAGCCATCGCAACGATTGACGTGTGCGCTGGTGCGTTATCGTGATGAAACAAGATTTTTTTCTTCGC
Organism: Gonatopus flavifemur; assembly: GCA_018340375.1. Taxonomy (NCBI): domain Eukaryota; kingdom Metazoa; phylum Arthropoda; class Insecta; order Hymenoptera; family Dryinidae; genus Gonatopus; species Gonatopus flavifemur. The sequence goes on from JAFFJZ010000013.1 coordinate 1,442,411, forward strand.
CAGATGAGGTCGTTTAATTTTCACTTCGTGGCTCAAACGTTGCAATAAGTCTGCGGAGTATTGACCAGTGATAGTTTTACCCTTTTCAAGGTAATCAATGTATATAATACCTTTTGCATCCCAAAAAACAGTAGCCATAACCTTGTTCGCCGGAAAAATTGTTTTTGCCTTCTTTGGAGTTGGTTCCCCTGGTCCAATCCACTGTTTAGACTGTTCTTTGGTTTCAGGAGTGTAGTGGTGGACCCAAGTTTCGTCAACGGTTACGAATCGACGCAAAAATTCGCTTGGATTACGCTTATACAACGCCAAATTGGCGGTAGAAATGTTCTTTCGAATCAATTTTTGGTCGACTGTTAGCAAACGCGGCATCCATCTTGCACAGAGCTTTTCCCTATACAAATGTTGGTGCAAAATATTTTGTACACGTTCATATGACATCTTACAGGTCTCAGCTATTTCACGAACTTTTAATCTGCGATCTTTCAGCACTATTTGATGGATTTTCTCGATCATATCTGGAGTTGTGACCTCAATGGGGCGTCCTGAGCGAGGCTCATCAAAGGTGCTCACACGACCCTTTTTAAACTCGGAAACCCACTGCTTAACGGTTGAATATGATGGGGAGGATGTCCCCAGTGTTGAGTCCATCTCTTCTTTAATTTCCTTCGGCGTTAACCCCTTCAAATAAAAGTATTTGATGACAGCACGATTTTCCAGCTCTCCCATTTTTACGAAAAACACAGAGGCGTCTTGGTCAGCGTGCTCTCAAAACTAAACTAACATGGCGATCGGACTGAAACTATAGCTACAAGCCATCTAAGGATGGTACTATAGAACGCCACCTCAAGGTAGGCCTAGTGGCGCCATCTCTTGGTCAGGCCGGAAACTTATCAATCCACCCTCGTATTCCACACTTCTCCTAATATAATTTTTCTTCTTCTTTTATCAATTAAACAATCGAATATGATTCTCGAATAATAATTCGAATATTCTTCGAGCTAGATGGTACTTAAATAACAGATTCTCCTGAGAAAAAACCTCAATTCCAATGAAATTACAACTTTTACCCGTGAAGGACCAAACGTCCGTTTTTTTAACCCTTCTTTCAACGACATTTCACGCTGTCGAATCAATTGTCAGAAAATTTGCGGATCATTATTTTCAATGTAAAATTATTTGAACTTTCAGAATATGGGAGCAGATTTTGGGAAAAATGCGAACTGGGAATGTTATAATCGTTTAAATAGAGGGAAACACGAATTTTCGATTGCAAAAAATTGATATCCGTGTATTTTTGTCTCGAATTAGGGGAGACATACATCTAGAAGATGACATTTCTCCGTCCATGGACCCTGAGCTTCAAAGTATGTGAGAAGGTTTTCCGAAATCCAAGATGGCGACACTCAATATGGCGGCTAGGAAACAAAATATTTTTTGCTTTTCCTTATTCTTCGTATTTGAGCAATATTACTGAATGAATTCGATGTACACACACGTATTTTCAGGTTTTTAGGGTCGCTGATCACGAATCCGGGGTCGGATTCGCCAAATTCAATATGGTGGATCCAAAATGGCGGCCTAAAATTGTTGAAACTGTCCGATTGCCATGAAAATCAGTACATGGGGGTTTTCAAGATCCCTGACGACTAATCGGAGGTCAGATTCTATGAATTCAAAATGGCGGTTCGAATATGGCAGCGAGAAGTCTCAATTTCAGTTCCTCCAGTTTCTTGTCAATTTATCGATATTTTCCTTCTCACATAGATGGATCTGAGTATTCTTCGGATCACTGAATACAAATTTAGTGTCAGATCTGCTGAATAGAATATGGCCAATATGGCTTCGGAAGGGTACTGAAATTGTCTCATTTCTCAAGTGTTTTCTGCCGTCGATGTGTTTTCTCCGAAGTTGCTCAACTGTCATCACATATTCCGTTGTCTCTCCAATTTTTTAAAGTTAAAGTTCTCCGACAAAGATTCCCAACTCACAATAACACCAGTTCCATTCAGTAGCATTAGTTTATTAGAGATAAACATGTCGAGTTTTGTGCCAACAAATTACGATTTGCGGACAGCATTACTTTTCTGTTTTCATACGAAGAAAACCGCAGCCGAATCGCATCGAATGCTTGTGGAGGCGTTTGGTGAGCATGCTTTTGGTAAAACACAGTGTTTCGAGTGATCCAAACGGTTCAAAAGTGGCGATTTTGACGTCAGGAACGAAGAACGTGGAAGACCACCGGAAAAGTTCGAAGACGCTGACCTGCAAGCCTTGTTGGACGGAGACGACGCTCAAACACAACAACAACTGGCGGATCAGTTAAAGGTGACCCGAGAAGCCATCTCCCTTCGGTTGAAAGCCATGGGAAATATACAAAAGGTGGGGAAATGGGTTCCACATGAACTCAACAAAAGACAGCAGGAAAACCGCAAAACATCATGCGGAATGCTGCTCGCCAGGTTCCAAAAAAAGTCATTTCTCCATCGAATTGTGACTGGTGATGAAAAGTGGATATATTTCGAGAATCCTAAGCGCAAAAAATCATGGGTTACTCCGGGTGAACCATCAACATCGACGGCAAGACCAAACCGCTACGGACGGAAGACAATGCTGTGTGTTTGATGGGATGAGAAGGGCGTGATCTACTAGGAGCTGCTGAAACCTGGGGGAACTGTCAATACTCAATGCTACCGACAAAAAATCGTTCCGTTGGGAGATTCTTCAGCACGCGCCTTACTCACCGGACCTTGCCCCATCCGATCACTACCTGTTCTCATCGATGAGACACGCACTTGCTGAGCTGCGCTTGACTTCTTACGAAGGTGTACGAAAATGGCTCGATGACTGGTTTGCCTCAAAAGAGCAACAGTTTTTTTGGCGCGGAATCCACAAATCGCCAGTAAGATGGAAGAAATGTATAGATAGCGACGGATAATACTTCGAATAAGTCACTTTGTATCATATCATTACAATAAACGTGTTTTTTCTGTACAAAAATTCGGGTTTCATACCTACACACCTGGTCAATCGAATTCATTCAGGAATATTGTTCAAATACGGAAAATAAGAAAAAGCAGAAATATTCTGGTTTCTAGCCGCCATATTGAGTGTCGCCATCTTGAATTTCGAAAAACCATCTCACATGCTCCGAAGCTTAGGGTCCATGGACGCAGAAATTTCATCCCCCAGATGTATGTCTCCCCTAATTCGAGACGAAAATAAACGGATAATAATTTTTTGCAATCGAAAATTCGTGTTTTTCTTTATTTAAACGATTATAACATTCCCAGTTCGCATGTCCTCGCAAATCTGCTTCCATATTCTGAAAGTTCACGTAATTTTACATTGAAAATAATCATCCGCAAATTTTTTGACAATCGATTCGACAGCGTGAAATGTCGCTGAAAAAGGTGTTGAAAAAACGGACGTTTGGTCCTTAACGGGTTAAGTCCATGAATGAATTTTCTCAAATATATCTATAAATAACACTTGAAATAAAAAAAAAGAATTAAACATCGCTCAAAACAAATAAACTCCTCTCCAAAATTTGTATCGAATTCATAATCCAATGGAACCATCAAAAATTTTTATTATCAACATTTTTTTTTTGAATTTGTGCAAAATCAACTGAAACTTTCATGGAAACTCCCACAAAAGATCCTGCACGGTTTTCACGTTGAACTACGTATTTCTACTCCTTTGCTGTAATTTCGCGTAGTTTGAGCATAAAACTACGTAATTTCATTCATGCCCAATTACGTTATTCTATGCCAAGTAGTGTGATCTAAATTGGCGTAATTTTTCGTACTCTTTGGCATAGTTTAGCGTAGAAATATTTTCACAAGGGATCCTATTGCATTATTTGTCATGAATATTTAATTTATCCCTTCAATGTCCCCATCAGGAGTGAACATGTCTCACAAGATTCATTTTATACATCCGAAATATCGACTCGTATTCTTTGATTCCATTATGATATGGAGTATTCCTGAGTTGGGAATTTTTGACGCTTGGGAATCAAAAGAGTTCGACGTCCCTCGAATGCTTATAGTTCATGCAGCATTTCATGGAAAACGGAATTTCCAGGGAGAGTATATAAATTGGTCAACCTTAACATGTAGTGATGAATCAAATATTTACTTTGTTTTATTTACCCAAAAAATATGCCATTCTTGTGAACAAATAGCGATCGAAAGAAGGCATTTTGAGAATAGTTTCTCCTAGGATTGAAATGTTCCTCATGTCCATGGAATATCTGTGAATTTCAGAGTGGGCAGTCAAGTAGTTTTTAGGATACGATCAATTATACCAGCCACGTCACCCTCGAGTGCGTGACAATGGATTGTCTATAATTACGTGACACCGTTTGTTCGGATGTTATCCCACGTCTTCACCAGCTCAAACGCGTTTTTGCAAGTTCTTCCTTCAACGTTGAGTTCCCCATATTCATAATTCAAGCGATAATTCAGCGTGATTTGCTGAATGATCACTTTCAAACATGTCATCAACGAAGTTTATCAATCGTTGTTGCAAAATTTCCAGATGAATCCGAGATATGTCGTCTGAAAGTAGTCGGTTTGTGAAAGAATGTCTCATAAAGGTCATTCCACTGAAAATTTACAATTGAAAAATTAAATCGCTTGGAATTCTTTTTCCTTCTATCGAATACAAAAAAATCAACCTGTATTTCACTATTCCACTATGATACGGGGGTTTCCTGAGTTGGAAATTCTTGAAGTTTGGAAATCGAAAAAGTCCAACTCAAATGTTTCTACTTTATGCACCATTCCATAAAAAACGGAATTTTTACGAAGATTGTATGAATTGGTCAACCTTCACATGTAGCGATGAATCGAATATTTATTTTATTTGTTTACACAACAAATATGTCTTTTTTGCAAACAAATAGCAATTGAAAAGAAGGCATTTTGAAAATAGTTCTTTCTAGAATTGAAATGTTCCTCATTGTCCATGAAAAATCTGTGAATTTCAGAGTGGGCAGTCAAGTAGTTTCTGGGATACGATCAATTTTAACAGTCACGTCACCCTCGAGTGCGTGACAATGAACTGTCAATAAGTGCGCGACGCCGTCGACGTTCGTTTAGATGTTATTCCACGTCCTCACTCGCTCGAACGCGCTTTTGCAAGTTCTCCATCCAACGCTTGATTCCTCATTTTCATTATTCAAGCATATTCTTTCCATTTAATCCAGCTGTTTCCGCGAAAGGATTGAATCTGCTAACTGGGAATGATGAAGAATCTGAAATATCAAATGACGACGTCTGTTATTCATTGTCCGATTCTTAATCAGAAGTACGTCAACCAAGATGAAATTCTTCTGAGTTCTCCAATTAATTGCTCTGACGAACCAGATTAGTTCATTCTCACGGAACCTTGATACGGTTGAGGGACCTATTTGGGATCAGGAAAGATTTGCAATCCTATGGAAGAAAAATCACATTATTCAGAAGTTCATGTAACTAATTTGCGTCCCGCATCAAGACCAATTCGCGAAAAGTTTTCAGCGCTGGAACCAACTGATGCTTTTCGTACTTCTTGCAGAGAAAAATTGAGGAAATGAGTGTCGGGGGAATGAGTGAGTATATAATGTTGGAAAATCTATTGAGATTTGGAAAGGTGTCTTTCCATCAATCCAATCATTCTTCTCGAATAATCCAGCTGCTTTCGAAGCAGAATCCAATCTGCAAACTGGAGATTATGAAGATTCCGAAACATCAGATGACGACGACACACTGAGAGAAATAGTTACTATCACACGGAGAAAAATGATACATTAAAAATCTCAACATTTTCTAGTGGATTAATACTATATTATATGTCTGATGTTGTATGAAATCTACTTACATCTATCCTTCATTCTCGGGACTTTGTGATCTTTTATAAATCCGCACAGTTTTTAATTTCCCGCTCTTACTCTGGTTGCTCTATCTCATGTACATACTCTACATTCACATCCATGTCCACGCTAATATTATCACGCGCACCTGTACCGCCAAAATCGTCTTCGCGTAGCAACCAGAGCCGTCTCGACCGTCTATCAATACAGTCCTCTGTACATAATCAGATCGGAATTAAAGCACGTGTTTCAACATACTCGTTTTTAACTTCATCTAGTTCTGCACTATCCATCCTTCCGTGGATTCTTTCCTATTTATCAGCTTCCTTCCTATCCTCAAACATTGGTCCTTCGAGCCGGATGGCTCATATCCTATCCTCCTCTAATAGTTTCCTCCGAACTCGTATAAGAACGTGCGAACCGGCTACCGTGCAAAGAATTCACCGCCATCGTTCGCGCGTTCAAATAACCACGCGTCAAGACAATTTCAAAGTTTGATTATTCATCTACGTATGAACACAACTCTCAAAGTCGGAGATCTACCAAGTGAACTGTGATTCGCGAACAAATTATCAGTGAATCAATACCATCTTGCGACTCCATCGATTTATTCAATCCTGAGTGCATAGAACTTTAATCTTGTTCGAGGTGAGAAACTATAACGCGCGGTTTCAACGATGCTAATCAGTACTGTTTCCAGCACATATTACACAGTCTCGATACCAAGCTACAAAGTACTGTGCTGAAATACATGAAAGTGGTTCGTGCATCAATCTTCTAATATCACGAGCATTCATCTGTTGGTCATCTTCCGTTTCCAAACTTAACGTTCGATAACGTGGTACTAAGGAATTCGACGTTAAAGAGGCTCCCACACAGTTCGAGTCATCCGCTGAACTTTATACTCGTAGCTGTACCTTGATCGCTCTTCACCTGGCTCGACAACGGTGTTAACGCTGCTGCATCTTTACGGCGGTGACAAGATCGACGGCTCATCGATACCGATAAACAACGATTTGTATTGTGTTTTTCGTGTTTTTTATATACGTTCTGTTTGAACGAATTCAACTCCGTCTTAGAATTCAAATATAATCCACCATCAATTTGCATGGTTTGAAAATTCACTCCGACATTCATCTGAGTTTTAAGTTCGATAAAACAACTTCACCAATCGATTTTGTGAATCATTTTGACTTCTTTCCGGAGTTGTCTTATTTAGATCCTGCTCAACCATGACAACTATATACATTATATAGACTGTGTCAGTACCGGTGGTTTCATATAATTTGATTCGAGTCAACCAGCTACCTTTTTCTCATATTCATTTGCTTCACCCCGAGTAAATTCCCTGTGATTTGGTTGGACTCATCGTATCTTCTTCTTTCCTTCATCATCTACACGTTGCATCATGTGAATAAATTCATCGTTCCTTTAATTATATTGATTAATCTATATTTATTAATTTTATTATCTTTCATTGAAGTCGATAAACTGTAACATTATCATCCATTTTCATCTTTCATCACTGGTATTCAAACGGACTGTTCGAACGACATTTCTTTTTTTTTTCTCTATCGCGACTTTTACGAGATTTGTTTTGTGAGTTTCACATATTGATAGTATTATCATCCAATTGAATGATTCTCTCACTACTCTTGATTGAATTCCATATGAATACTTCAGTTTTGTTGAATGATTTCTTCACGTTCTGTACACATTCAACTTGACGCGATAACCATACCATGGTGGGCATATAATAGAATTTGCTATATCCACGCATATCATCAAAACCTGTTTGAATTCTCGCTATCTTCTCTTGTCGACGACCGTTGCCAACTATAGACATGATTGTTCAAAATATCCTGCGCATTGAATAATTCATGATGATACTGCAACTATTATAGAATTATCCTTTCATAGAATTCCTAGAACTTTTATAAAATCGTACTTTGTTAAACTGAGTTAGTTTCGTTAATCGAATTTTTTTTGTAATTGATCAACAACCGAGAACTCGAATCAACGGAACCGGTGCATGCTCTTTATATCTTACATTCTTTTCGAATAACGCGGATTTTGTTCCTTGTTATACCATCACAGAGCTCCTAGGTTTTTCTTTTACGCAGGATTACGGGAGGGGCTTTGATCGACTTCACCGGTATTCTTTCTAATTCTGGATTAATTCGAGCATACTAATTATGTCCAATCAGGAAGTGCTTAAGCTTTGCGCGCACCAGGATAGGATTCATAGGATTAATTTCTCGATCTTTCCTAGATTTCACGGAACAAGGCGCGGCGAACATAACAAAGGGTAACTGTGGGGCTTGGTTAGCTTCACTGGAACATGAATGGTCGCAATTTTCGGGACAACATGAAACACTGTATCACCTTTTCGATGGGGATGAACATAAAGATATTCCTTATTTCGCCAACGATGTTTATGATACGACTGAGCACGATTATTCGACTGAAAAGGGTGAATTTCTCGACAAACTGGATTCTCTCTCGGGTGCCGACGCTTCCAGTGGTCAATCCCTCAATACAAGCACTCATAATAAGAATAATAGTAATCATCAATTACGCCATCAGCTTCCTGAAATCAATACGCCCAAGTTCGACGGCAATTATCAGTCTTGGACGATAAAGGACTTATTTTCTTCAATGATTATTCCCAATAGTTCGCTAACCAACATAGAACAGATTCATTATCTGAAGACAAGTGTCACAGGTGAGCCAGCTCACCTGATACAAGATATTCCCACTACCGCGGAGAATCCCTCTAGAGCCTGGAACACCCTCGTTGAGCGATATCAGAACGCCCGGTTATGAGTTGGCGCGCAGCTTACGGCACACAGTGGGGCCAAATGCCAAAAAGCTGGACAAAATTATAAGGGGCTCTCAAATTCGCTTGCGACTTCGTACTCGGGAAGTTTATGGGGTCACTGATTACGAATCCGTTGTCAGAATTTCAAAATTCAAAATGGCGGATCCAATATGGCGGAGGAAAATTGAGAGAAACCATCGGATTTTCTTCAAACTTGGTGATCAGGAGTTTTTGGGGTCGCTGATTACGAATCTGCTGTTTGGGTTCCAAAATTCAAAATGGCGAATCCAATATGGCGGACGAAAATTTTGAAAATCATCGGATTCTCCTCAAATTGGGTACCCAACGGTTTTTGGGGTCGCTGATTACGGATCCGTTGTTCTCATTCTGAAATTCAAAATGACGGATGCAATATGGTGGACGAAAATTGGAAGTTATCATCGGATTTTTTTCAAATTTGGTGATCAGGGGTTTTCAGGGTCGCTGATTACGAATCCGCTGTCTGAGTTCCCAAATTCAGAATGGCAAATTCAATATGGCGGACGAAAATTGAAAAAATTATCGGATTCTTTTCAAATTGGGTACCCAGGGATTTTTGGGGTCGCTGATTACAAATCCGTTGTCTGCATTTCGAAATTCAAAATGGCGGATCCAATATGGTGAAATAAAATCGAGAAGATCATCGGATTTTCTTCAAACTCGGCATCCAGGAGTTTTTGGGGTCACCAATTACGAATCCGTTGTCAAAATTTTGGAATTCAGAATGGCGGATCCAATATGGTGGACAAAAATCAAGAAAATCATCGCATTTCCTTCAAACTCGGTACTCAGGGGTTTCTGTGGTCGCTGATTACGAATCCACGGTCTGAAATTCGAAATTCAGAATAACGGACCCAATATAGCGGACGAGAATTGTAAAAATCATCGGATTCCCTTCAAACTCGGTACCCAGGGGTTTTCGGGATCGCTGATCACGAATCCGTTGTCAGAATTCCGAAATTCAGGATGGCGGATGCCGAAAATCGAAACTTCATTCATAACTCAATAATTAACAAGAACTGAACGGCCCATTTTGTTGTTCCTATTATGATCATTATTATTATCATTTCCAACATTGAATCATTATTAATATAATTATCGGATGATATAAACACACCAAATGTGTTAAATCGAAAGATATATACATTCACAATATATACAATAATATAAAAAACTGAAATCGTAATGGTTTTTACTTTTGCCACACTTTTTTTACTCAGATCAGTCTTCTTCTCCACTCTCAGAGGAAGATAATGGGAAAGTTACGTTGTCTTTATCAAGTATATCCGGAGTTTTGATGAGGCTTCACACGTCTCTAGGGAGAAACTTTAGTTTTTTCTTGGGCAACTGTCTTTTACTCGATAACATTGGATCAGAACTCAAAAGGAACCATTTAAAAATGTCGTCATTCGTTTTTTCCCTACTGCATTTCCTGGAGTGATGCTCTCGGTACCTTTGGAAATGAATGTTGTTAAGATATTTGAATATAATTATGTATTCATCGACACCGTTAAAGCTTTTGATCTCAACATGACAAGCAAAATCAAGGAAAAACAAAAAGCAGCTGCACTTTGGGGTCATCAGTATAAAGTTTTGAATAAATCCTCTAATTCATAAGTTTACTTGATTCTCAGAATTGTTTTCTAGTCTATGAATTTATGTTTCCAGAGGATGAACAATGTGGCTTATTAATAAAAAAAAAGTACATGAATATTCATAATTCCCCGAATTCCTTACCAGAACAAAACAATCTTCGCGAACATATATTCTCGTGGTCACCATAAATATATAGTTTGCCTAGTTGTCAAAAACGTATTGTGCAATGTATCAAACTGATTGCAGTACTTGAGAAGTCACATTTTTCCCTTCAAAGTGTCGAGTCCACTGTGACAAATATAGACTATTATTAAGTGATATACATCATTTTCACCTTTTAAAATCTTTGTTACAAGCCTCTTGTGCTTCCTCAGTCAATTGGCCTATAGGTAGAAGAGCAGATGCAATGATTTCAGGTCCGTGGATCAAAAACTTGTGCATCGTAGGTGACATTGGGTACCACGGATATTTTGTCGCGTAGTAGCGTGCCGTGTCTAAAGCGTAACTCCGAAACTTTTCAACGTCTATTTCATGGTCACTTGAAACGGTAGCTAATACTACATGAAGTCGTTGTATTAGGTTGACATCCACCCCTGTGATTTCGGCAGAAACTTCGGGTTGTGCGAAAAATCGCCTAGCGGTATTCCCATCATTTGAGTTCCCAAACCCTGGCTTAGGAACATCGACAATGAGGCCACATTTTTCTTTAAAACTTTTCTGTACAACCTTTTTCCGTTCTTCCACCAAAGCTTTATCTTGTTCTCGTGCTTGCCACTTCTGAATAGGTAGCTTATAAGACAAATGCAGGAGGCCCTCAAAAAATCGTATCCAGCCGTGTAGACAAGACAAACCAAACTGGAGGTTTTCGGTTTTGACCGGCCTGGATACTATATCATCAATTTTGTTGAATTCCTTAGATGTGGCACCACACATATAGCACTTCTGGGTATAGGTTGTCTCAGTTATGGCATTGCATACCTTCCCGTCCACCATAGAAAAAATCATCTCATGTTTCACTGAAACATGTTTTTCATCAGTTCTGAAAGAAGTAGCCCTCAGATTTTCTATTTCATTATCAACCCGTAGCTTCTCTGCAACCGAAACTTCAGTTGATTCTTTCACAAACTCTATTTTGATTGGCCTACAAAATCTGGTTGATGATGGCCTTGGATTCTGCCAAATTATTTTTGAATTGCAGTGTAGGCGGAGAGGCACAAGTGAAGTAATGAACGCAGCGGAATCACTAGCTCCCGAACTTTGATATGCTTGTTTGTATGAGGAGTGGCCAGAGCTCGCATCAAACCCCCATTTGGAAATAAGTACCAGGTTTTGTAACTCTTCATCAGATAAAGTTGACAAAACCGAATTCTGTAGCTTTAAAATACGTGTAGCTGTGTGATCAAGAAGTGCTTGTAGTTGCACAACAGCGCAGGTTTCTGTTATTTGAATAAATTCCTTGTCAGGGAAACACATGCGTTTGGCCAGTTGAATTTTTTTATAAGGTGGAAATTTCTGCGGATCAGCTTCACGCAATAAGCAGTACTGATGTTTTGAGAGCTCGGCATCTACTAGGAGAGCTAGAGCATCTTCATCATCCAACATCTTTGGCTCATTTCGCTTGAAAGTTTGATAACCTTTCATATACATTTTGGCAAGCTCAGGATCAGAAGATGTAATATCCTTTACAATTTTTGCGGCTTCGATCTGTCCAGACGCTCTCAAACACATTTGTGTGGCGTAAGACAGCTCTGAGATAGGAGTATTGACTCTGATATTCTCCGTTTTCCTACGTTCCGTTCTCTCTGAACATTCGTTGAATTCAACAAGAGGTCTTCCCACTTGCGTGTGAACAGTGACAGAATGGGGATTCCTGAAAGTACAAAACACTACCTCTTGTTTCAACCATTCTTCATTATTTTTAAGAAATCGTTCTTCGGTCCTTTGAGAAGATTCTCATCTCTTTTTGAATACACATTTGAAAGTAGATGAAAGGTTAGAGATCTCTGTAGTTTTGTTATCCGGACAACACGTTATCTCGATGATTCTTTCTTGGAGGACAGTGAACTTTTCATCCAACGTAGGTAGAGAACTGCTCCTTAAAATATTGTACATCTCTCTCCGAGTCATAGATATTGAATCATCTTTGAAATCTACAAACGTTGTAGAATTCGATAAAATTCGCTACAGAAACCCCATGTGTTTCTAAAAATTTTCCTAATTTTCTTGGGTTGGATTCAACCCTCTTGAGGTAATTTTTTTTGCAGTCAATTGTTCAAATTAAACTACTAAGAAAATATAGGTTGTTGAAACACTCACCTATGGCAGCGGAATCCATCTCATTTGGAATTGTATGTTAACATTGAATGATTTTAAAAAACGAAAAATATTCACCAAGCTCCAAACTTGCACGCGGAAAAAAGTTTACGGTAACGATTACTAGCAAGAGTAAGAATTCGGTGACAGCTATTGCACAATTGTGATAAGCACCATTTGAAATCGGACCGATTACAACCAACTATTTACGTTGCCATGGAAACGATAGGTTAACATAAGAACGATCACCAAATCGCGAGTCATGATTCAGTTCACGAAAAGAAAAGGGATATCAATACTTGAATAACATTTATAAACATTTAGGAAAATGACTGTCACTTTGGGGAAAAAGAGCATCGCTGAAGAATGTTAGCAGTGAAGTTACCAAAAATTCGTAGTAATCATACTAAATGTTGGTAGTTTTATTGTCATTTCCCATAGTGAATTCATCAACTCATAGTAAATTCACTACGAATATTCTCCAGCAATACTGTTTTTCTCTCAATGGTCCATCATCTTCCTAAATATCAATGATTCCTGGCCTTGTGTACCCTTAGCCCGCGATGAGAAGAAAAACGAATGGTAATCAATCTCATACAGTTTTCCTCGTGCAGCAAATGTACACTGGAAATAAAACACATACTAACGTTGGGATAAAATTCAAAGCGAATCTACTGAATTCTGAGTTTTGTGTCCACCATATTAGATACGTCATCTTTGATTCTTGGAATTTGACAACTGATTCGTAATCAATGACCCCACAAAACCCTGGATACCGAGTTTGAAGGAAATCTGATGATTTTTTCAATTTTTTTTTGCCAAACTGGATCCGCCATCCTGAATTCCGGAATTCAGACACCGGATTCGGAATCAGCGACCTTAAAAACCTTAGGGTACCGAGTTTGAAGGCAATCCGATGATTTTTTCAATTTTCATCCGCCATATCGGATCCGCCATTTTGAATTTTGGAATTCAAACAACGGATTCGTAATCAGCGACCTCAGAAACCCCTGGGTAACGAATTTGAAGAAAATCCGATGATTTCTTTCAATTTTCGTCCGCCATATTGGATCCGCCATTTTGAATTCCGAAATGAAGATAACGGATTCATAATCAGCGACCCCACAAACTCTTGCATATCGAGTTTCAGACGGATCTAAGGACTCCTCATCACTCCGTCTAATTTTTTGTGATTTCCTGCACAAAAACATGGCGGAATTGCTTAGGGGCAGACATGGGCAGCCGTTTTTTTTTCTGATGTTTAGGTAAGAGTCCTATCTACCACCTCCAATGAGTTAAACGACGTAATTTTGCGTAATTCTCTACTATTCCTTCAAAAACCAAACACATTTTCTCATTTATAGATATAGAAATTACATCCAATCATTGCTCTGTCAGTATTTTCCACTCATCAAATTGATATTTCCTCAATTTTTAGTGTATTCTACATAGTTTCAGTAATAGACTCCAATTTGGAAAAGTTAAATCGGTTCATTTTTCGAGACACAGCGTCTTTTTGAACATGCTCGTTATTTTACTGTCTTTCAATCACGCGGATTATACTTCAAGGAGGGTATTTTGCAACTGGTACACAAGGGCAGGGGGAGGGGATCAGATCTTCTTATATCAGAATTCCAATACTTGGGACATCACCTCACTTATCCCAAGGGTCAAATATCCCCAACTACAAACTTCATTTTTGGGGTTTTGGCCAGCTTTTTGGCATTTGGCCCCACTGTGCGGCACTTTGCGACTTGAAACTTATGGCTACTGAGTCGGCTGAGGAACTCGGAAGGTTATTCAAGGGAACTACTGAGGAACTACTGATGCAAGAGGAACTACTGATGCAAGAGGAACCTTAGAAGTATTAGGTAGGCCCGTAGATCAGTGAGGTAATTGGATCGTGCATATCACCACCAGCCGGTTAGACTCGCGAACGCGTCGAGATTGGGAGGATCACCTTGGTTCGAAACAGGAACTCCCAACATTTCCGGAACTGGGAGAATTTCTAACTACCAGGATGAGAACGTTAGAATCACTCGACAATCCCAATAAACGAAATCCTCCTACTACCTCTTCTATCGAATTCAACGTTCATCCAGCGTATTCTCGAGTCTTCCCGCATTCCGCAAGATCCCATCCGATTACAAAAACCACACCAGGCAAAACCCGAAATTCCCATGCTGAAACCAACCAATTTTGTCCACGACATTGTCCCTGTTGCTCACAACCGCATTATCTGGGTACATGCGAGTCTTCCAAGGCCAAAATGGTCCCACAACGACATCACTTTGTACGGGCTCAAAGCCTGGGCATAAACTGCTTAGGGTCTCACGATGTGACTGCTTGTCGCTCTGAAATTGTATGTAGATACTGTCACCAACGACATCATTCATTGCTTCATGAGAATTCCGCAGGGCCTACGCCGAGACCAGGCACATCCCCTTAGTCAATCTCAGAGTCCAAATCAACTTGCATCGCACCCCAGTACATCCCTACCTTCGAACGTGGCTGTCGTTAGTTCTTTTGTTCCCAAGGCCGCAGTGACATCTCGCGGTTCAGTACTTTTGACTACTGCAATGGTCACTATACGCACTGACAACGGCTATTCATCTTTTGCTCGGGCACTTATTGACCCTTGTGCGGGAACTAACTTTATTTCTGGAGCATTAACCCAACGTTTGCGGCTCTCGCGTCGCTCGGCACCAATCAGGATTTCCGGAATCAGTGGTGGTACTAGTAAGGTGTCGCAAGGTTCCGTTAGTTTCCTTATTACTCCATACAGTTCTCGATCGACTTCCCAACTCCCCATTACCGCATTAGTCTTGCCTGAACTGACCGACTACGTGCCTCTTCGACTTACATCGGCGACCTTCTGGCCACATCTGACCGGTATTACATTGGCCGACCCTGACATGGGGTCAGCCAAACCTATCGTTATGCTGTTAGGGAGTGAGACATACGCCTTATTGATGAAATCGGAACTGATCAAGGGTCATCCGGGTACCCCACTGTCTCAAGAAACGGTCCTGGGATGGATTCTCACTGAACCCGCGTTGAATGATCCCAACGCGCAAGATCACGACACCTCAGTAGTGGGGTTGAACTGCGTTCTGAGCGATTCACTACCTGCTCCTGTGCAACGATTTTGGGTGCGGGAGGAAATTCCCGATAATGCTTCAAAATCCACCCCCGACGGGCAGCGATGTGAAGATCACTTCGCTGCTACGCATTCACGCACGCCAGATGGCCGCCACGTTGGTGGATTACCGTTTGCTGTTACTCCTGTTAGCTTGGGTGACTCTAAGTCGCAAGCTCTTTGCACGTTACAACGTGTGGAACGGCAGTTCCGGAAAAATCCCGTGCTACAATTCTCCTACTCCGCATTTTCGAGTGAATACCTAGAGCTGGGCCATATGGAGAAAGCGCTGACAGAAGTGCCTAATGACTTTTATCTTCCGCACCATGGAGTCATCAGAGAGTCCAGTTCTACCATGAAGTTGAGGGTTGTGTTCAACGGGTCACAGAAATCTCCCTCTGGGTTCTCCCTTAACGATTTTTTCTCTACGGGGCCAAAACTTCAAACCGATCTTTCCATTGTCCTAGCACGATGGAGGATGCATAAAATCGTTTTCTCCACCGATATTGAGAAAATGTTCAGACAAATTGTAGTACATCCAGCTGACCGAAATTTCCAGCGTATATGATGACGAAAGCAACCGCCTCAACCTCCGCTAGCTTATCCTCTCAATACTGTCACGTATGGGTTGAGATGTGCACCTTCCTTAGCACTCCGTACATTACAACAGCTCGCTCACGTTGGTGCTGCTCGTTTCCCTAACGCTGCATTGATCTCAGACCGCAATATTTATGTCGATGACATACTCGCTGGAGCCTCGGATGTAGAAACTGCTCTAAACCTCGAACAAGAGCTAAACGATCTCCTCATTGCGGGCGGATTTCTGTTGAGAAAATGACCTCCTTGATTCACTACCATCTGGCTGGGTTGCTACCCAGCTATCACATCCTTGGCAACAGGATTCTGCATTCCCCGCTCTGGGACTCCAGTGGCACCCTGATACTGATGTATTTCCATTTCATTTCGTTCCAACGGATCTCTCTACTGGTAACTCCAAATGTTGCGTGCTATTGAACACTCCAAGGTGTTTGATCCCTTGGGCTGGCTCGCGCCCGCTACTATTTCCTCTAAGGTTTTTATGCAGTCATTATGGCTGGTGGGAACTGACTGGGATGACCCACTCCCAGCAGCTGAATCATGATACTGGAGTTACCTTGTAGATGACCTCATACATGTGCCCACGATGAAGATCCCACGATGGCTCGGGACGCACCTCAACTCCCATTAATGATAACCCAGCTAACTGTGAGAGTAGAGGTCTTACTTCCAATCAGCTAACTACCTTCCATCTCTGGTGGCATGGCCCAAGCTGGCTGTCCACTGAACGACAGCTGTAGCCTACTTTCGAGGAGGCTACGGACTCTATCGCCTTCGCCGAACAACGGATATTCGGGCACGCTCAAACTGAATCGGAGACCCCTCCAGTATGGGAGTTGTTCCTCCCAGTTGCATCCACCTTCCAAAAACTGATCAGAGTGACGGCCTGGTGCCTCAGATGGGTATTAGAAGTTAGAAATAAGCTTCCATCCTGGGATGCTGCACTGCCGTCCTCTCTTACCTCCTTTGAGCTCTCCAATGCACGCAATTCATGGATCCACATCGTGCAGCGCCTCGAATTTTCGGCTGAGATCAAAGTCCCGGCGTCTCCTGCTCAAAAATTGCCCCACAGCAGCCCTTTACTTGCCCTGCGACCAATCTTGGACGAACATCAGGTACTTCGTGTTGGAGGGAGGCTCAAGCATCCACTACTTGATCTTGATGAGCAACATCCTATCATCTTACCGCCTAATTCCAGTTCCACCGATCTCCTTATTGATCATGTCCGTCGGTCAGTATTGCATGGCGAGACTCAACTAACCTTAGCCACCTTACGGAAAACGTATTGGATTATTCGGGGACGTCAAACGGTCAAAAAACGCATCTCTAGATGCCTTACTTGCACTCAATATCACGCGACCACCGCTACTCAGATTATGAGAAACCTTCCAGTGGCTGGGATGAGGCCCTCTCGTCCATTCCCTAGCACAGGAGTGAACTATCGTTGACCTTTTGACTCACGTTTCGCTCTTGGACGAGGACAACGAACGTACAAGGGTTACGTGGTTGTGTTTACATGCTTTTGTACAAGGGCGGTCCATTTAGAAGTGGTCAGTGGGTACTCTTGCACGCATTTTTTAGCCGCTTTCAGACGTTTCGCTTCTCGGAGAGGACCGCCGGCGACCCTTTTCAGCGACTGCGGGACTCACTTCATAGGTGTCAATGCCGAAATCAAGGCTCTGTTCTCGCAAGCCTCGACCCATTCTCGAGAAGTCGCCGACCTGCTCGCTAATGATGGTACAACTTGGCGCTTCAATTCACCCGGAGCACCTCATCACGGAGGCCTATGGGAGGCGGCCGTAAAGTCGGTCAAGTACCACCTCCGTCAGATAATGAGTAAAACCGTATTTACTTATGAGGAAATGAGTACCTCACTGGCTCAAATTGAGGCTTGTCTCAATTCGAGGCCTTCATATCCGATGACTGATGATCCCTCCGACTTGGCCGTGCTGACGTCGGCTCATTTTCTCATTGGCAATACTCTGGTATCAATCCCTGAGCCCTGTCTATCGGATCTAAACATCAATAGATTATCACGCTGGCAGTTAGTCAGATGACTTCTGGAAGCATTGATCATCCGAATATCTTCATTCAATTCAATCCTTACCCGAATGGCGGAAGCGCCAACCGTCGGTTCAAGTTGGCGATCTGGCTATCCTCAAGACTGAGACACAGCCGCCGAGTAAGTGGCCGCTTTGTCGTTTTATAGATGTCGATCCTGATCGTGATGGTCAAGTGCGTACCGTCACAGTGAAAACTGCTCCCTCCAATTCCAAGAGACCTATAGTGGAGTTATGCTCGTTACCGAAGACCGCTGAGTCAGCCGGTTCTCTTGCTGAGAGCGGATAACCATACATATTCCGCTATACCGTACACCCATGTAGTTCGTCCCAGCCGTTTTTCCGAAATGTTGATCAAACAGCACAAGCTTCTCATTGTTATTAGTAGTTTTAAGTACCCTAAATCGAAAATATTTCATTTCTGTTCAGAAATGAGGCGGGCGGAAAATGTATAAAATCTACTTACATCTATCCCACATTCTCGGGACTTTGTAATCTTTTATGAATTCGCACAGTTTTTAATTTTCCGCTCTCACTCTGGTTGCTCTATCTCATGTACATACTCTACATTCAGACCCATGTCCACGCTCATATTATCACGCGCACCTGTACCGCCGAAATCGTCTTCGCATAGCAACCAGAGCCGTCTCGACCGTCTATCAATACAGTCTTCTGTACATAATCAGATCGGAATCAGAGCACGTGTTTCAACATACTCGTTTTTAACTTGATCTAGTTCCGCACTATCCAACCTTTCGTGGATTCCTCCCTCTTTATCAGCTTCCTTCCTATCCTTGAACAGATGTCTTGAGAGGTACTCCTCAAATTTGGAATAGAATACTAAAACTGCGATAATTTTTACCACATTCTGTGAGAAAGGCTCTGAGACCGTCAGGTAATTGTGAGGCATTTGACGAAATAATACTATTAGGTGTACAAATAAGTTTCCGCGGTTTTTTATAAAAAATTAGGAATTTATTGTAAAGGAAAAGTACATTACGTTTTATTCAAAGTATTTTCCATCATTTGCCACTACTTTTCCCCATCTTTCTGGCAACATTCGGATACCCCGTCGAAAAAACTCTTCATCTTTTGACGCTATCCACAAATCTACCCAATTTTTGGTGTCTTCATGTGATGTGAAGCACTGCTCAGACAGACCATGTGCCATCGATCGGAACAAGTCATAATCAGAAGGGGCTAAGTCTGGTGAATACGGCGGGTGGGGTAAAACTTCCCAGTTGAGTGTTTCCAAGTATGTTTTTACCGGCGCCGCAACATGTGGACGAGCATTATCGTGTAAAAGAATAATTTTGTCGTGTCTGGAGTAGTAATGGGCGCGTTTTTCCTTAAGTGCCCGACTCAATCTCATCAATTGTGTTCGGTAGAGAGCTCCAGTAATGGTTTCGCTTGGTTTCAGCAATTCATAATACACGACGCCAAGCTGATCCCACCAAATACACAGCATGAGTTTTTTTCCATGAATATTCGGCTTAGCTGTCGATGTTGATGGTTCGCCGGGCTTAACCCATGACTTTCTCTTCTTTGGATTATCGTAGTGAATCCATTTTTCGTCACCAGTGACTATACGATGCAAAAAACTCTTTTTCTTATTCCTGGCAAGCAGCATTTCACTCATGCATAATCGGCGTTCAACGTCTCTCGGCTTTAGTTCATATGGAACCCAATTTCCTTGTTTGTGAATCATTCCTAACGATTTTAAACGATGTGAAATTGCTTGTTGAGTCACTTGTAGAGTAAGTGCAAGTTCTTTTTGCGTTTGGGACGAATCTTCCTCCAATAGTACTCCTAATTCCATGTCTTCGTACACTTTCGGCCTTCCACTGCGTTCTTTGTCTTTAACGTCAAACTCACCGTTCTTAAACTTCTGAAACCATTCCTGACAACTTCTCTCACTTACAGCAGCTTCACCATATGCTTCTAGAAGCAATCGATGCGCCTCAGCTGCAGATTTTTTCACATTAAAGAAGTAAATCAAAAGTTCCCGCAAATGATGCTTATTCGGAATAAAACTTGACATTCTTGCACGAAAAAAATTACGTGATGCTGATACGGAATCACTAGTACTTTAAGGTTATGGTGTTGCCAGATGACTAAACTTGGGATATTACGTTTTACATCTGACAATTTCTCCATAACCTTCTGGTGGGGCCATCTTTTGACAAACCGCGGAAACTTATTTGTACACCTAATATTTTACTACATTATTTTTCTCCGTGCACTAACAACATGTATCCTTGGTACAAGAAGATTTTTCTGAAGCTGAGAATATGATTCTTGAATTGGAAAAATATTTTCTTGATCCAAGAAAATTTTTCTTGGGTCGTCTACAACATGTCAACTGTTCATCAAGAATATCATGAATTTTATCAAATTGTCATAGAGTATTTTGGGTTAAGAGATTCAGTCACTCTAGGATCTATGAAATGTCCAAAATGTATTCAAAGTGATTCATGATCATTAAAGAGCAATATTGTATCAAATATCCAAACCATTCATGATATTTGAGAATTGAATCATTCCAAAATCGAGTCTCTCTTCAACAGCCGAACAAGTAAGACGTGTTTATTTCCGCTCCGCGGTCGTTGTAGACTCGGCTTCACCGGTTACCAAGATGACAACGAATGACGATTTAAAACAACTGATCGTGTCTGGGAGAAGTGAACTCAATGATAAAATTGATAATCCTAATATTTCAGTACAGTCATCTCGTACAGAAATCACTCAGCTTAGAGAGAAACATAACGTACTGGAACGAGAAAATCAGCAACTCAAACAAGACGTAAGTGATTTACGAGAGGAGATTGATATTATAAATCGGAAAGAAAGAGCACAAAATATAATTTTATATAATATTCTTATATAATATATTTATATTATATTTTAATATGGATATTCTATAATTTCAAAGATGATACAGAGACCAATAACCAACTCATGAATTATTTCATGGAACTTTTCAAAGAACTCCGAATAAATATTCTAGATAATGCAATGACACACATTGAATGACCAGGAAAAGAACCAAATGAAAGACCTATATTGATTGCTCTTGAAAATGCAAACCTTGAAAAAAACCTCTCCGACAAAAGAGGGGACCTACAAAAGAAAGGAATCGTAATTGCGAATGACTCATCACCTCCACAGAGAGAAGAAAGGAAACAATTAACAAGCGTACAAAATACCATTCAACAACACAATATCAGGACTCGAATTGAAGGAGGAAAATTATTAAGCGATAACACAGAATATGATGTAAACAGTGCTCTTTCTCTTTTAAAGAGATCTGAAACATCAGAACAAAACGAAGACGGAGACAATGACTCATCTCTTCATTCTCATACATCAACTGCAAGCCGAAGAAGAGGACATGAAACTAAAGATCACCTGAATACTAAAACTAAACTCAAAAAGAATAACTCTAGCATTGCAAATTATCTCATAACTAAGGAAAACGTAACTGACAGCTCGAACAACTCATAGCAACTATCCAAGGTTACTTCACCACTGATGAATATTCTGTTTTGGAACATCGCAGAGATCACAAACATCGAAGACATAATTGAAGATGTAAATAAGAACGATATCATATGTATATACAAGACTTGGCTCGAAGATTCATCACAACTACCGTCATTGATGCGAGACCGAGGCTTTGATAATATCATCTCTCCAGCAAGAAGAACAGCAGAGAGAGGAAGGGCGAAAGGCGGTATCACATGTTTTCTAAACTTGTATGTGCACAATATTGATAATGTGGTTGGTTCACAGAACTGTGTTTTCTTTCGAATGAAGGAACATAACATTATTATAGGCGTCATATATATGAGTCCAAATGAGCATTAGATACAATTTCATTAGAAATTGATAATATTTCACAAGGCCTACAAGATCGATTCCCTAATGATGCAATAATTATAGGGGGAGATTTTAATGCACGACTCGGGGATTCGAATCAATTAATAGATTGTGGTATTTTGGACAATACAAATATAACTAACGATAGAAAAAGCCTCGATAAAGTAATCAACACGAGAAGTAGGCCATTAATTAGATACATGGAAAATCAGGGTCTAATTTTAATGAATGGTAGGACCCTCTCTGACTATCCAGCAAACTATACTCACGCTGGATCACTGGGACAATCGATTATCGACCATGCCTGGTGCAACGGAATAGCAACACATGAAGTGAACGACTTTGAAGTTCTGCAAATCGCTACAATGTCTGATCATTTTCCCGTTCGAACCCAGGTATATTCTGAGATTGATAACTATTTTAATAAACAAAACACGGACCTCAATAGACTAAGATGGACACAGGAAAATCCAAATATGTTTTATGAGTTGATGTTATTCTCAGAAAATGTAGGAAACATAGTAGATGGCGTAGAAAAATGAGTAACACTTCAGTTAGCACTATTAAGGATAGCGCAGACAGATTGAAAATGAAGTATTATCACAATGAGAAGAGTGGAAATAAGCCATGGTTCGATCAAGATTGTATTGATAGCAAAAAAATACTAAAAAACCTCTTGAGGAACTGTAAAAAATCATCGTTCTCGGAACAAGATGCGGAACTATATATTAGCCGTAAGCGACGACATAAAAAACTACTTTTGCCGGAAAAAAACAATTATAACGTGGATAGGTTAAAGAAACTTGCCACAGCTACTGATGCGGAGACTTTCTGGAAGATTCTAAATAGTTTCAGAAATAAAAAACAACCAAATATGACAGAACCCATTAACGTGAAGACATGGTGGGAATTCATTAAAAAATGTTATCCATCAGAAAATTCCTCGATGATAGAAATTCCAAATTCATGCGTGCCAGTTCTAGACAACGACATAAATACTGAAGAAATTGTGTTGAGTATTCAAAAGTGCAAAACAAATAAATGTCCTGGAAAAGACGGGATACCGAATGAATTTTATAAAAACTTACCAGATAACTGGGTATCGTACATGAATGTTCTATTCAATAAGATTTTACAAGAGGAAGAGGCACCAAAATCCTGGTCGCACATATATCTCAAAATGATATATAAAAAGGGAAAAAAAGCGACCCTGCTAATTATCGTCCAATCTCTTGGATTAATACCATCACAAGGATATTCACACATATATTATATAAGAGGTTATCAAGATGGTTTGAGTGAGATAAAATTATCCCCGAATTTCAAGCACAATTTAGAACAGGGAGAAGTTGCGCAGATAACATCTACATACTGAACTCAATAATACAAATACAGTTGAAAAAAAAGGAAAGGCAAAGTCTTCGCATTATTTGTTGATTTTAGAAGAGCGTTCGACCCTATAAATCACGGTATCTTATGGAACAAGCTCCTCAGTAAGGGCATAAGCTCAAAATTTATAAAAATACTCATCAATTTATATGAGAGCGCCATGGTCTCCGTGAAAAGCTTTAAGGGAACTTCTGGACCAGTTAATGTGACGCAGGGCGTCCTGCAGGGCGAAATACTCAGCCCGATTATTTTTGCTGTTCCTTGCAGATTTAGAATGGTTTCTAATTGCGAAAGGAAGCAGAGGGATTTCTGTCCCACTACTAACTGAAATCCTCCTACTGGCATATGCGGATGACATTGTGATAATGTCCGGTTCACCTGCTGGAATAAAAAGGATCCTTAGAGCTCTTCACGAATACTGTCTAATCAATAAATTGACATTTCAGTCATCAGAAAAACGGAACTTAACGATTGGTCCACATTGAATAAACTCTTGGACTCGCTTATAATTTGAATTCTGTCATATTCATGCTCCATCTGGGGTGTTGCGCATCTCGAAGAGATTGACAGAGTGCAATGTAATTTCCTGAAGAGATTGCTGGGCACTAGTCAATGCACACCTAACTACGCTATACGGACCGAAACCGGGAGACCACATACGTCATTAATAATCTGCAAGATGATTTTCAACTGGATAGCAAAAATATTAGTAATGGCAAATGTAACATATTCTCGTATATGTTTTCATAGACTATGGGCGATAGACGAAAAAGACCATGATAACAATAAATATAACTGGATCTCATGTATAAAGAGTGTGTTCTTGAAAACTATAGATGGAACAGAGATATGTGGAAACTTCTCGGACTCACTTATTCCCGGTACCATTGATCGATTACTCAATAAATATAAAAATTTTCTTGTCACCTCCGATCTGAATGAGTGTAAGAAATCTACTTCTCTAACAATATTTCCTGGGCTTGCCCTCAATGAGGACTCTCAAGTACACTTATCACTGAATAATAAAAGTGAGATTAAAAAGCTCTTCGCGCAACTGAGGCTCATCAACTCCATCACGCAAAGGATGTCGTACAAGTCCAAAATGTATAAATTTCATAGTAATAGAGATTGTGATTATTGTAATAAAGGGAAAATCAACATCCCTCATGAAATACTAGAATGTCGGCGATTCCACAACTCAAGGGTAATTTACTTCAATGATTATAATCAGGAATCGACATTTACAGAATATTTTATGAGCATTCTAAATACCCCTGCAGAAAAACAAATCAACAAAATATGTGGTATGCTCCATCGGTATTCGAAAAGATAGACATGGTATATATTTTAGTGAGATTAGACCGTTACATGTATAACAAATGAAATAAAATAGGTACCAATATCCGAAATGTACGATAATATTTTAATAACGAGCTCAGCTAACAACTAAGAGATTAAAGTAATCAAGCGATATGATATAAATATTGAAATATAGACATATGATCGATATGATATAGGTAGTAAGATATTAATATGTAAAACTAGAATGGAGAGACTCCTGTGTATGGACTGTGTAAGACAATGAAGACTACTACTACTCATTCCAAAACCAAGATAAGTGAAGATAAAAATGATGGCTTGTAAGAACACAAATATAATCCAGCTTGAATGGAACAACTGAAAAGATGGAACTTTGGAAGAGAACATTCAGAACGAATTGTCACATCCAGTTACATCAGTCAAGTTGACCTGTAGTTGTTCTGCAACAATTTCTATACTCGGAATATTGTATCTGCTCAATTTTCGTCGAGTTGATCCTAAACAGTCTCTCAAATCATTCGTCAATTGGTGAGTGGAATGCACCCGATGCGAAGATTTGTGGTATATCCACTGCGCTCCTACCTTTTCTGCATTTTCCTTCAACGCTACCTAATGATCATGGTAGGAGACAACGTACAGATTGTAATGTACTTTTTCGCGTTGAGGGGTTTCTATATTTCCGATGTATCGAAAACGATTATTCGACGTTCAGGATCATTGGAAGGAGTTGTTCCTCCCTATAATAGCCCACGCTCACCACTCCCCTGGAAGATTGGTGAGAGAATCAACCCGAATGAAAAGTCGAAAGGACTTATATTCAATTATCGAGAGGGATCGTGGTGTTCAGTTAGGATGCGATTGAAATAAGCACTCTTACTCAGGTTGGAGGAAAAATTATATTGAATATATGACGAATTACGATTCCCTTTTCTAAAATTCTTCCTCCTCGAGCGATGGCGATCTATGGGTCAACGTCTGAAACACGCGATTCAAGAATATGTTCTTCACAAGAAGTTTCTAACGAGTTCTTTAACGCGACATTCAATTCACGCGGGAGTTGACTCATAAAATTTAATTGCGGAACATGAATCACATCTCTTGTCTCACGTGGACCTTCCGAGATACAACTTGCGATAAACGTGGTGTGGGTTTATCTGGGTGAGAATATGTATCGAATGAAAAATTCGTGAAGAACTCTATACGTCGATGTCGCAATGACAACGAGTCAAGAGCATTCTCTGAAAATGTAAACTATGAGGGTTTTACTCCTCTTGATTGATTCTTCGATCAGACCTGAGTGAGGAATGATTACAGGTGAATAAATTCGAGATGTCATTCAGTTCCCTTTTTGTCGCATTTGACCCCTTATCATGATGTTCGAAGTTTATTATAAATCATGTGCGAATCAAGCACCTGTCGGATTTGTTGATAAGTTTCTGTATCGAATGATTTAATCGAACATATCACTCGCATAAATTAATCGGAAACACCGTGTGTTATCATTGGCTTCGTGCGTCTCGATATCTCAATTCGAATTTGAATCAATCTGTGATTGGATTCCCATTTTTCTGAGAGAAGGTTTTATTATATCTATATTGGCTCTTTAAATTTCCTTTGCTTATGAATAATTATTCCGACGCGTTCTTTTATTTTCTCTGGAATCCGTCTATTGCATTCATACATGATTCTTTTTCCTGCCTGTGGTTTCGTCGATCAAACTCTCATGTCATCGTCGCATACATTCGACGAGTGTCTGTGTGGTTCAACACATGCGATGTCCGTATGTACTGTATGTTGACATTTTTTCCACATAGGTTTGATCGACGAAATTTTGTGCCGGCTTTTGCTTTCGATACTCTGAGTTTAACTTAGAAAATTTAACCTCACTTATACTCATTGACTATCGCGTGGCGTTGTAACTGTGCGAATATTTGATCATATTCGTACCGTTACAACTACCCCCTCTGAACGTTGAGTGCATTACTCAAGGTAATGCATGCATCGTTTACATACTTCGATGATTCAAATTATTTAACTTACATATAGTCGCCTTGCTATGATCTCATGATTCCTCCGGAATTTCCCTTTCGTTCTCTTTGTCAGCCACTCCCTTCGTCCTCATGAACTCCATCGGCCCTCTCCCAACCATCTCTTCCAGTATCCTTATCCGGTCTTTTATGTCTTCCTCCTCTTGTTCTTTCTCTCTTCTGTCCCATGTTTCCCTCGTTGGAAAGACCACGCTGTCTTTTTTTGTGTCTTGGTATTTTTTTTTATTTGGTTTTATTGATTTTACTCTCCTGCTCCTTGGTAGAATTCCCTCACACCGCACCACTGGTTTCGTCCGAGGATCCGTTTGTGTCTGCTCCTCCGCCGTTGTTCCCCTTGTTTGCATCGGATGTCATTTTTTGAATTCCCCTCCCACCTGTACATATCTCCCGGCTGCTCTTCTCCCTTCTATTCTTGTTCTAATCTTTTCTCCTGATCCAGGTTCTTTTTTCTCCCGTCTGCTGCGTGAAATCACGCACCTGGAATAGTTCCTCCGTTTGTGTTGCTTTTTTCATTTTCTTCCGCTTCTCGTACTATTAGCTCCGATTTTTCGTTACTAACTGACTCTCTGATCTGGGAATTTTCATCTCTGAACTCATATGTTGGATGTCAACTGACTTCTGTTGTGGTTTCTTGTAGTTCCTTGCTGTTGTCTTCTGTTGTTTCTTCAGATGAGAGCGAGTAACTTTCCTATTGTGATGGTATTTCCTTGGAAACCATGCACAAAGGCGCTTGGATCCTTGAGCGCCTCCACGACTCCTGTCGTGGATATTTATATATTACAGCGGGTTGTGGAAACGACAGCTTCGAACGCGGGCTGTAACCGAAATTCGAAAAGTAGAGCTTGCCTACATGTATTACTCCGCGCGAATAGTTTAAGTGTATGAGTACGTCTGTGTATGATCCGTGCGATCGACTTAGGTTCGAAAATCACCGAAGTCAGTCGTTGCGAAGCGTTTCACTAATGATATGTACGTACGTGTGTGCTGAATCTTGCTCTTTCTGGTTGCTACGCGCAGTTTTGTACCGCTTCTATTACGCTCATATAGCTATTATTGACTAATGGTGAATGCTCTGCGCTCTGAGAATCTTTTTTGAGTGTGGTGTATGGAAAGTGTGCATTGGAGTGGAAAGCGCGTAGAAACGTGGAGCAACGATTCATCTTCTTCTTCCTGTTTATAACAATTTCAAATTCAACGTTTACAGGGGAAGAATCGAAGCTCCGTGTTTCAATTGAACTCCCTTTGAATTGTAATCTTCATGACTGTTAATCATTTATCCTTCGAGTCAATTGTAATCATTCTTCGGGTTGAGTTCCGGCAATTATAGTTGGAAAAGAACAATTCAATTAGTAATAAATTAATCTATTAGAGGAACTTGTACATCTGAGAATTATTCAAAACCTTTTTATTCTTGTTCATTTCCATTTCACAGCGGGACCTGAAAAATATTGATGACAAGCAAGTCACTTGTTCACGGCAATTTTGAGGGGTCAAGGGAAAAGGAATAAGCTCAGGGAGAGGGAGTGGGTTGAGTTTAATACACTAAAATGAACAATCTCCAAATGAGGTTAACCACGTGGCAGAGCACGTATATATTGTCAATTTAACAAGGTTACACAGAGCAAGCGACTTCGTTGCGCGAAGAAAAATACAAACAACTCCTTCGTCTATCGATTTGATTTGGGGAACACAGGGACTAAGAAAAGATTACGGAGGGCGCGGCCACGAGGAAACATCTATTGACGGACTATGCCGTTCACATAAATCAACACAAAGGGAAATACAAGGGAACCGCGACCATAAGATGTAACCGGGGGAGGGCAAATACGAACGAAGGGGGTGATTCTATACGAGAACGGAGAGGTGAAAGAGAAATCGAAGGAAAGGGCACGTGGAGGAGGCCACGTGAGTGACACCGTTTTACCACTTTCACTTTTCACCAAAACACCGCACCGGCACTCCACACCGTCACAATCCTTGAGGCTCGGATAATCCTCTGAAGAGTGTCGAACTCCGATGGCATCGGGCACTCACCGTCTCGTGAATTCTCTCGATTTTCTTCGCAACAAGCTCTCCGCGAACTCGCCGATCGCTCGGTTACACAAGAAGTGACAGGCAACATGGCCACTTCCTTCTTCTTCACCGACGGGTGAGTTCACAAAATCATATACGAAACCCCGTCGGTGACTTTCCGTTGGAGCGCACTCTCGAGCTCGACTTGCGCGCTCGGGTGATGGTGGCTTCTTACTATTCGTTGGGTGAGTGTGCGCATGTGCATTTTGGAGATCGTCTGAGTGCGTGTGTTCATGTCCTTTTCTCTCCTTTGGTGGGGCCGGGAGAAGGGGTACAGCGTGGTCGGGTTGGTTTCTGCCGTTGTTCCGCCGATCCAGGAACGGGGTGGCGTCCTCGGAGACGATTCATCTTACTCTCTCTCTCTCTCTCTCTCTCTGGTCCAGGGTTGGAGAGAGATGGTGTTATCCGCGAGGGATTTCCAGTCTCCTGGGGGTTGTCGCTTTTGGAACGGCCGAGATGGCGTTGATGGCACCTCCTGACCTTGAACCAATCCTACCCAGCATCCGTGGTATAGGTGGCGCTGCCTCCTTGGGGACGGGCAACCTCAACAAATAGAAGGAAGACAGGGATTAGAGGAGGACAGGAATAGCGAGGGAGAGGATATGTGTTCCTGATTCTCGTGTAAGCGAGCGACAGCTGTGTTCTTACGAGTGAACTAACTCTCACACTATGTATCTATGTCCACTTACTTCTGTTTTTGTTCATTCTCACCGATATATTCACATTCCTCGCTCATACAATTTCAACAATTGCGTGTGAGATTGACCTCTTCCGTTTTGACTTTCAATGTCCTTCAATATATACAGGGCGTCCCATTTGAAATAGGACAGCTGAATAAATCTTCGAGGAATGGAGGGGGAAAAAAATTGTTCAGATAAAAGTTGTAGGGTTCGAAGGGGGCCATAAGATGGTGACCTTGAATTTGACCCTGAGGTCAATTTTGAGCATAATTGATGGTCAAAGTATGTATTTTCAAATGGAAAACGCTACGTTCGACCTCAGGAATGGAGAGAGCGGAAAATTTTACGTCCGACTATGTTGACATATCAGGTCATTAAGAGGTCATCTGAAGGTCAAAAAACCATTTTCTATGGATTTCCACGGAAAAGCCTCAAACGAGTTGTTTCTCTGACCAAAGTTATTAAAGTTGAAGTGAAACCCCACGTTTCGACCTTGAATTGAAAGTGAACAGAACTAACCTTCAGAGTTTGTTCTTCATATCAGTACGAAAATGATCATTAAGAAGTTTTCATCGTTTACGGTGTAAGTGCGGGTTCAAAATGATTTATTCACCCAACGAATGTGTTGATATTTCAATGATCTTGGGTGAGTGTCGCGGAGTGTATCAAAGAGCGTCACGATTGTACAGAGAGCAGTTTGGAGATCGGCAGCATCATCCTTCTCCAGAAGTCATTCGCCAAGTTGGAAGAAATTGTCGACAAGGAAGGATTGGCCAACGCCGAAACAATCAAGGTTTCAACTTTAACGACCCTCGATGCGTTGCTGTTTTAGCAATAATACACATGAATCCTCATGTTAGTTTACGTGATATTGAACGCGATTTGGGTATTCCACGCAGTACGGCACACAGAATTCTACAAGCTGCTCAATATCATCCGTACCACATCACACTGGCCCAAGAATTATCTCAACAAGATATGCAGAATCGGGTCAACTTTTGCCATTGGGCTTTACAGGGGTTGAACGAAGCGCCCGATTTCTTTCGATATGTTCTTTTCAGTGATGAATCAACGTTTCAAAGTACTGGCTTGTTGAATCGTCACAATAGCCACTATTGGTCAGCGCAAAACCCGCACTGGCCTCAACAAGTTGATCATCAGCATCGGTGGAGTATGAATGTTTGGTGTGGAATTCTAGACAATCAAGTTATTGGGCCGTATTTTTTTAATGGAACTGTTAACGGTCCTAATTATCTACAGTTTTTACAGAATGAATTACCAGTTCTCATGGAAGATGTGACATTAGCAACTGGGCAGAGGATGTGGTATCAGCAAGACGGTGCACCACCACACTTTGCTTGATGTGTGAGGGATTATCTGAATATCCTTTTCCCCAATCGTTGGATTGGTCGAGGTGGATTTGTACTGTGGCCGGCAAGATCTCCTGATCTCACCCCTCTAGATTTTTATTCGTGGGGTTACGTGAAAAATGTCGTTTATACCAACCGACCAACAACACCTGTGGATCTACAACAACGCATCAGATACGCAATTGCGAATATTCGTGCAGAAGTTTTTCAGTCCGTTCTTGGAAACTTTCGATGCTGGCTGGAGTTATGTATTGAAGTGAATGGCGGTCAATTCGAACATCTCCTGCAATAAGTGTGCCTTACCCGTCAACGGATTTGTGCCATCTGTAATTATAAAACGACGAACTGGAAAAATGAATGATTTTTTAATTATTGTTTCAAATTTGGCATTCATTATCGTTCTCAAGGTCGAATTCAAGGTCGAAACGTGGGGTTTCACTCCAACTCTGATAACTCTGGTCAGAGAAACAACTCGTTTGAGGCTTTTCCGTGAAAATCCATAGAAAATGGTTTTTTGACCTTCAAATGACCTCCAAATGACCTGATATGTCAACATATTCGGACGTAAAATTCTCCGCTCTTTCCATTTCTGAGGTTGAACGGAGGGTTTTCCATTTGAAAAAACATACTTTGACCATCAATTATGCTCGAAACTGACCTCAAGGTCAAATTCAAGGTCACCATCTTATGGTCCCCTTCGAACCCTACAACTTTTATCTGTACAATTTTTTTCCCCCTCCATTCCCTGAAGAGTTATTCAGCTGTCCTGTTTCAGATGGGACGCCCTGTATGTATCACTAGTTATCTTTTTTTGGATTCAATATGGTCCTTCGTATATTGCAAAAAAATTAGAAATTTGCTTTTCATATGCATCCAATATTTCATTCGCTTTCAACAAAATTGGGTCATTCTCATTATTCCACTTCTTTCCGAAAAAATTCCGATTTTCCAAGATTGATCGTCATCCCACATTTTTTTATTCCCTCAAATAATATGTTCGAATGTTTTATATGCTGTTTTCCATCTTTTGATATCATGAGTATGTCATCTACGAAATTCACAACGAAGTCTAATCCGTTCATCACTTTCTCAAGTCCCCTTATCAACGCTGCACTACTTGTTTTCGTTCCAAATGGGGCCCAGGGAAATTCATAGCATTCCCCCTCACACAAGGAAGCTGTATATCTTCTTGATTCCGGGTGTAGTGGGATTTGCCAATAGCTATTTGTCAGGTCTAACGTGCTCATGACTCCAATATTCTCGTATTTCTGGAACACCTCGTCTACACTGACTCAGCATTCCCTATCATTTTCAATTATTTGATTCAGCTGTCTTGCGTCTAGGCATATCCTTATCTCCCCATTGTTCTACGTCACTACTACTCGCGGATTTATCCATGGATCATCCGACCGTTGGATTATTCCTCCTTTCAATATTTTATTCACTCCGTTTGCTACTTTCTCTTCCTTCGCTATGGGAATTGGATACGTTCTTGCGGAGAATGGTTTTGAATTCATTACATGTAACGTTTCAAATCTGATGTGCGCGCCAACGGTGTTTAACCGAACCTAATTAAACAATAATCAGACCCCCAATGCCTCTAGCTCGCCGGATCCAAGGTTCAGGAGTGGGGGAACGCGGGTTACAGACCATTAAATAAACAGAATCAAAGTTAAATTTAATCAATAAACAATAAAGATTTATTATAAAAGATTGTTCAATAATAAGAAAAAAAAACATTAATCAGAAAAGGTAATTATTTGCTATTTACAACCTTAACCTATTGTTACGCGCATGCGCGGGTCGAATCTTAATGATTTTACAAACCCTTAGAAAACCGAAGTATTTGCCGATTGTGAAATCTATAGGAGTTCGGTTCCCGCCAATCACGATCAAGTTTTCTTCAAGTTGTAATTCTCCCTTCCCTGAGTAGAGAGAGAGAGAGAGAGAGTTCAAGTGGTCCAAGTGATTCTTAATATGTTAAATTTAAGCCGAGAAACCTTGATCGTGTATTGCGTCTAGTTATTGCTAGGATTGCGCCAATCAAATTATTTCCCAGCAATTCGGCTGGAAGAGCCGTTTAATGAATCTACTCCGGGTGCGTGACGAGGATTCTACGCTAATTGGTCCGATTCAGGATGTCCCATCCTCGGCCACCACCAACCCTAAGCTACCTATCAGAAGCAAGTCCTCTACTTGACTCCTGGTGCTCTGTTCTCAGGCTTCAGGATGTCCCATCTACCAAGAGCTGTTTGAATTGTGGTTTCAGGATGACCCATCCACCAAATGCACAAAGCCGTGACAACAGCTATTTTTCGAACACTACCCGTAACGATGGTGCCGGACGCTTGTTCCCTTTCCAAAAGTTGAGTTACCTTGTATGGTACTCGGTGCAGTCAGCTGCGTTAGGCGAACAAGAGTGCTGGTATACTGACCATGCACCCCTACATATACCCGGAGAAAGTTATTCCCGACTCTAGGCAACGCCATGAGTCGGGTCTCCACCGTGCGGTTCGGGTTCGTACTACTGACCCCCTCCTTTGGGCAGTGGCGCGCCGCGCGATATACGTCATGCGCTCGGTCAAGCGTATGTTTGCATGAAGGTTCCGAGCGCTCCGTCGGGTGGCGCTACTATGTCCTTTGCACGCACCCGTATTATTGCTCTTATTAAATGTCGCTTCATTTATGCTCTGTCACAGACAGATGTTTGCTTAGAATAGTGACTCGTCACATACATGATACACATGTTCGTGCATTTTCAGTTTCCCTGTTCTTCTTTCAAGAATCTCACTATTATTCATCCCTGTTGATACGAGAAGCCTTTTCATTTCTTCATTTATTCCATTATTTTTTAT
Organism: Gonatopus flavifemur; assembly: GCA_018340375.1. Taxonomy (NCBI): domain Eukaryota; kingdom Metazoa; phylum Arthropoda; class Insecta; order Hymenoptera; family Dryinidae; genus Gonatopus; species Gonatopus flavifemur. The sequence goes on from JAFFJZ010000013.1 coordinate 1,476,447, forward strand.
TATTTTATTTTGAATTTCTCTACTGTTAATTCTCAATTCTTCCTTGTCACTTTCTATGTTTTCTGTTGTTTCTTGTTTCCGCTCATATTCATTCCCCTTTTCCATTCGATTGTTTCCCCCTTTTCTTTCCCCATGATCTTTTCTTCTTCCAGGAGCATCGGGCCTCGTATACTCATAGGTTCCGAGCTGTACCCTTTGTTCTCCTTTTTGAATCCTCATACTTTCTCCTGCTACGTTCAACTTCGCTTTCCATTTTTTCAATATATCGATCCCCATTATGCGTTTTGTGCTTAACCCCGGTATTATCAAGAACGGATGTTCAATTTCTAACATTCTGATGTTCACAGTGACAAATATTTGCTGCTCCAGCCTTTTCCCTGAACTTCCTACTGCTCCTTCTATGCAAAGATTTGCGCAACTGGAAGAACTTGACAATTTTTGAACGTTCTTCCTTGTGTTCTATGAAACCGCTCTGATATCGCAGTTACTTGACTTCCCGTATCAACCAATGCTCGGGTTTCTACGCCTTCTAATCTAACTGTCATTACCGGACGTTTTCCCATTTCCGGTTCTTTTACCTTTTTTCCTCTAATAACACCTTTTCAGGGTTATCATAAACGTGATCTATACTCACATACGGGCGGTTTCTTGAGGATGTTGTGAATTTCGATGTTTTCTGTTCCGCTCTCCTCTCCTCCGTCCTACTCACAACACCTTCCAGTTTTCCATCTGATGTTACAATGGACACGCATTTTCTAAATTCTATTTCCACTGCGTTGACCCGCGGCGGTGGCCTGTTTCCATCGTTCCTTCCTTGTGCGTTTGTTGTATTTTGTGATCGAAAATTATCCCTCCTTGGATATTCTCTATTTTCGATCCTGTTTCTTCCCTGTGTTTGTCTATTCCCTCCATTATTCGGTAAGTTCCTACTCTGTTCATACGTTGATGGACCTCCCTGTTGATTCGTCGATGTAGCTGCTCTTATCGTGTTGTTCGCTTGACTGACTCCATCATGACGTCTCAAGATACTCAGCAATTCTTTCAGGTTCGATATTCCTCTCGCGATCATTGTGTTTTTGATTTCTTCCCCGAAATGCATCCGGAGATACCAATTGATTCAAGCTTCTGACGGTTGTGGTTCCAAGTCTCTGGCTTGTTTATACATTTTCTTAGCACAATCTGCCCTGGATATTCTCCTACTCCCATCGTAATATCCACTTCTCAACCTCGTCCATGATCTATGTTGCACTCCCTCGTTCCAATAATTTGTTATGAAATCCCTTTTGAATACTTCCAACTTGCTGAAGTCTCTGCCTATAAATTCCCACCACTCTTTCGCGTTGTCTTTGAAGCATCTGCTCAACACATACTTCACTTCCTGTTGTGGTATGTCCAGTGCCTCTCGGTATTCCTCCAATTCACTCAGGAATTCCATGGGGTTCTCCCATGCATGCCCCGAGAATGTTGGTGGTTCTTTTTGGGTCTCACTGGCCCTTATCATGATCGACTGGTCTCCAACCGCAGGAAGACTGCTTCTCCTGCTCTGTAGTGCTCTTATAGTCTTCTCCATTTTCTTGATTTCCCGATCATTTTCTTCATGTTGTTGTTTCTGCACCTCCATCAAACTATCCATGACCTCCAGTCCTTGCTGCACTGAGTCTTTCAGGGCTTCGTACTTTTGTTCGAAGCTCCTGTTGCACAAAGTTTGCACTTCTGCAGTGGCCAAATCAATGAAGTCATGCATTCCATTGGTTTCTGCAGTCAATGTTTTGTGCCACTCTTCTCGCGTTTCCACATTCCTTTTCCTCCAATCCTTTTCGTTGTCGTCGACCCTTCGATCAGTGATAAGCAAAGCTCGCTTCTGTTCTTTGGTTTGTTGACTCACTTGCTACACTTCCGCTCTTGTTTTCTTCGTTTCTTGTGAAGATTGTGAATGATTCTCCTTCACTCGTCCCACTAATGCTTCCAAATCATCGTCTCCATCTTCCGTTTCTTCATCCTGTCGTTGTTGCTCGTCGTTATCTTCTTCTTGGTCTCCTTCCTGAAAAGATCCTTGAATCTTCTTTTGTAAACTTTTTGCCCCCCTATTCGTTGTGATATTTCTGTTCAACAACATCGGCCTATCGACATGTGTATACGTTCCAATTTCTCCTATCACTCCTAAGACTTCAGTCTCATCTATCCTTTCTGTGTTTGAGTTTGTACGGATCTTTCTCCCGCCTCTGGAATCCATTCTGAATTTCCTTTTTACTCACGCAATTGTTTTACAATTCGAGAAGGATTTCTTAGTCTCATTCTTTATCGATTCTATGCGATGGTCTTTTTCTTCTGTATTGCTCACTTCAATTTTCTAATATAGAAAGAAAACTTCTACTTTTTTGTTCGGGCGCCAATTTGTGATGTACTTTTCCGCGTTAAGGGATTTTCTATATCGCTGATGTATCGAAAACGATTATTCGACGTTCAAGACCATTGAAAGGAGTTGTTCCTTCCTATAATAGCCCACACTTACCACTTTCCTGTAAAATTGTTGAGAGAATCAACCCAAATGGAAAGTCGAAAGGACTTATATTCAATTATCGAGAGGGATCGTGGTGTTCAGTTAGGATGCGATTGAAATAAGCACTCTCACTTAGGTTGGAGGAAAAATTATATTGTATATATGACGAATTACGATTTCCTTTTTTGAAATTCTTCCTCCTCGAGCGATGGCGATCTATGGGTCAACGTCTGAAACACGCAATTCAGGAATATGTTCTTCACAAAAAGTTTCTCACGAGTTCTTTAACGCGACATTCAATTTACGTGGGAGTTGACTTGTAAAATTCAATTGCGGAACATAGATCACATCTCTCGTCCGACGTAGACCTTCCGAGATACAACTCGCGATGAGCGTGGTGTGGGTTCATCTAGGTGAGAATATGTATCGAATAAAAAATTCGTGAAGAACTCTATACGTCGATGTCGCGATGACAACGAGTCAAGGGCATTCTCTGAAAATGAAAACTATGAGGGTTTTACTCCTCTTGATTGATTCTTCGATCAGATCGAAGTGAGAAATGATTACAGGTGAATAAATTCGCGATGTAATTCAGTTCCCTTTTTGTCGCATTTGACCCCTCATTATAATGTTGGAAGTTTATAATGAATCATGTGCGAATCGAGCACCTGTCGGATTTGTTGATAAGTTTTTGTACCGGATGATTCAATCGAACATATCACTCGATATCTCAATTCGAATTTGGATCAATCTGTGATTGGATTTCCATTTTACTGAGAAAAGGTTAAATCATATCTATATTGGCTCTTTGAACTTTCTTCGCTTATAAATGATTATTCTGACACGTTCTTTTCTCCCCTCTGAAATCCGTCTATTGCATTTATACATGATTCTTTCTCCTACCCGTAGTTTCGTCGATCAAACTCTCATGTAATCGTCACATACATTCGACGAGTGTCTGTGTGGTTCAACACATGCGATGTCCGTATGTACTGTATGTTGACATTTTTTCTACATAGGTTTGATCGACGAAACCCATCCATGGTATGGTACATCTACATCCCTTTTGCTTTTTCTTCATCCACCTATGGATGTGTTGAAAGAATCTGATATTGGTATTATTGGACCCGAGGACTTGTATATCCATTGCACTTCTGGCTTTTCTTCATTTTCCGATGACGCTACCCAATGACATTGATCATTGTGGTACATAACATAGAGATGTATGGTACATATGCGTACTTCTTGCTTTTTCTTCATCTACCTGTGATTCTATTGGAAGAATCTGATAGTGTATCTGACGCAAGGACCTTTGGTATATCCGCTGCACTCCTGCCTTCTCTTCATTTTACTTCTACGCTACCTGATGATATTGATCGTGATTGTAAGTAACATACAGATGTATAGTATACCTGCATCCTTCCTACTTTCTCTGATCCACCTGTAATTTTACTCAAAGAATTTACTCACTGTAAAAACTTTTTCACCTGGGTACTCGGGATAAGGATATCGAATAATATATAATCCAGGGGCCAAAATATTGATGGAAAATCAACAGGAACTCACGCGTTAAACGTAATGGGTCTTCGTAATGTTCACGGTGTTTCTTCTCATTTGAATGCAGCAATGCAGTGTATATTGTACTGTGCGTCTAAGACAAAACAATTCTTTTTATCTGACCCCAATGAAATCATACATATTCCAATTCAGAACTACAATTCGCAAAGAAACCTTGATATCATAGCTTTAAAACAGCTTGCAGGTCCACAATACTTGCATAATCACTAACAAGATGCAGGAGAATTCATCGCTTCTATTTGCGAAAATTCAACGGCTATTAAAAATTTAGTGAAGCAACAAATAACTACCATAACTAAATGTACGAAATGTGAATATACCGGATATATTGTTGGTACAAATTGTGTTATACGTCTTGCGCTACCTCTAATTTCACAAAAATCATTTGAGTTCCAAGAAATATTCAAGTTCAATTTTCCAACATGGAAAATTTCTGAAGATTCTTGTGACAATTGTAATAACTTGCATGAAACTAAAGAATCAGTTATAACAGCGTCAGAACAATATGTCATTGTGCAATTGATGATATTGAATCACGATAATGTTGAAGCAACAAAGGTAGGAAATATAAACAGTAAAGCAGCACAGACTTCAAAAATTAAAATTGCACAACACTTTCATAAAGTCATAGCTGTTGTTTTTCATCAGGGTCAAAATAATTCTGGAGGCCCACTTGCATGTTACGGAATAAAGGTACAAAGTTGATATTTATTCATGATCTGCAAGTTGAAGAGCGACATTGGCCACGTAATGCTGAAGACTCGTATATATATTTCTTTGAAAAGCAATAATTCCACTCCATCATGAAATGAGAATTCAATTACTGTAATATTGTGAAGTTTTGAAGGATATAGAACACCTCCATAATACCATAACGACCCAAATATTCTTGAAGAATTTTTTCGAATGATGTCGATGGATATTCCACAGAATTCTGAAAAATGTCTGGTACAGTACTAGAGAATGTCTTCAATCTGATATCTTGAAGATATATATCTCCTTGTTGCATGATAAATATTTTACATCTCTTCACCCAGATAGCAAAAGTTCCAAAAACAAGATTCCATTGAATCCTTCTGGAACCACACAATGAATGACTGAAATGTCAGTAGAATGGATCTTTCGGAAAATTCAAATCGCCTTTTGTCATACTATATACCGTACAATATACAGTATGATGGAAGGCAATCTGAATTCTCTAAGGACTCTATCCTGCTGACATTTCATTTATTTGTTTTGTGGTTACGAAAGAATTCAATGAGATCTAATTTTTGGAACTTTTGATATCTGCTACTTTCAACAATGATTCAAAAAAGTGACCGAAGAATTTTTGCTGGAAAGCTATTCTTAGCTTCATGCTCAACAGTACAAATTCTGTCTTGCAAAAAAAATGTCCGTTGGATACCTTGAATTTATTGTACGCAAGTTTCCTCTGTCTGTGAGATCTATGTTGTTCTGATTTTCTTACAATGATTCCTTGAAAACACTGGAAATTTCCGCACAAGACATGTTCAGCACAATATTGTGGACTGTTTTGAGCGGTGTGAGCTACTTTGAGCGCTGTGAGCTGCTTTGAGCACTTTGATTCGCTCTGAGTTGCTTTGAGCACCAACTTATCAGTCAAGGACAGTTTAGTTTTCGGACTTCTTCACTCGTATAGGTGTTTATGGAAATTCGCTCTCCTCCCCTCCTCTTCCTCATTCTTCATTTCGATGATCTATTGCCGTCCGATGATGAGATGACTGATGGAAATCCAAGTGGATTCTTATATCACATAAGTTATCTTAGGACGTTCCCTTCATTCCTACGATTGCCATAAACTCGACAGGAGTATTCCATTTTCATTTGGGTTCAGTTGGAAGCATATTCAGAAAAAGAAGTAAAATTCCTAGAAAAACTCCAAAAAAGTAAAAACATAACGCCAAGTACATGGAAATCCCAAAAACAAAGAATGAAAAAATCTAACACACATTCTAAAGGAAAATTTTACTGCATCCAGAATTTCAAGGGGATTTAAAGGAACATGCTCCATTTGAGAAAAAAAAGATATGAAATCAATATGAGCGACCAAGTACATTGGTTATCCAAAGGATATGTGGAAGATTTTTGGTATATTGTAACTCCAGTTTGTTCAAACTGTATTGAAGGTAATTTATGATTTCCAAAAAAGCATTATTATATTCAAAAAATGCATAAAACGAGCGTATCGTTCTGCCTGTATGTAGATAACAAAAAGTGAAAAAAAAGGAGAATTGCTCAAAACATAAAAATGTCCCACAAAAACCCCCAAAAGCTCCAACACGGTAAAAAATAACCTCAAATCCCAAAAACCACACAAACGTTTTACAATATCACTTGAAAAAAATACTTCACTTTCTCCGGAAGAGTACTTGATATAACAAATATAGGATCAAAAGAAAAGATGTGAAAGGTGACCCTGTTTCGGAATTCGCATCAACCAGGAAGACTTAGCGTGGCCGATGGTAGAAGTTTTCAGCCTTCATTATATACAAACGAATTTCTCTAGAACATTGAATAAAAAATTTGAATGATATAATTCCATAAAATCTTCTTCGGCCACGCGAAGTGGCCCTGGTTGATGCGAATTCCGAAACAGGGTTGCCTTTCACATCTTTTTTTTCAATGGTATATTTGTTATATCAAGTAATCTTCCGGAAAGAGTGAAGTCTTTTTTTCAAGGATTTTTTTTCAAGGATTTTTTTTCAAGTGTTATTGTAAGACGTTTGTATGGTTTTTGGGATGTGATGTTATTCTTTGCTGTGTCGGAGTCTTTGTGAGACATTTGTATGTTTAGTGGAATTCCAATTTTTTTCCACTTTTTAGTATCTATATACGGGCAGAACGATACGCTTGTTTTATTTATTTTTTCAATAAAATCATGCTTTTTTGAAAATCATAAATCACCTTCAATACAGTTTAAACGAATCGAAGTTACAATATACCAAAAATCTTTCACATATCCTTTGGATAACCAATGTACTTGATCGCTCATATTGATTTCACATCTTTTTTCCTCCAATGAAGCATATTCTTCTATCTCCCCTCGAAATTCTGAATGCAGTGAAATTTTCCTTCAGAATGTGTTAGATTTCTTTATTCTTCGTTTTTGGGATTTTCATGTACTTGGCGTTATCCTTCTACTTTTTTGGAGTTTTTCAGGGGTTCGATTCATCGCTGCATGTAGAGGTTAACCAATCTATACACTCTTCGTAAAAATTCCGTTCTTTATGAAATGGTGCATAAAGTAGAAGCATTTGACTTGGGCTTCTTTGATTTCCAAACCTCAAGAATTTCCAACTCAGGAAACCTCCGTATCATAGTGGAACAGTGAAATACGGGTCGATTTGTTTGTATTCGATAGAAGGAAAAAAAATTCCGAGCGGTTTAATTTTCAATTGTAAATTTTCAGTGGAATGACCTTTATGAGACATTCTTCCATAAACTGACCACTTTCCAGACGACATATCTGGGATTCATCTGGAAATTCTTGTGTGGGTTCTGTACGCAGAATAAGGGGACACTTGTATCGGGATTTCACTTCCCCGTTTAGAGGGGAGCTTTGTGATCGTTCCGAGGAGCCGAAGATTTGTTTGTCTCGGAATTCAAAATCTCCTAGATCAAAATGTTCCTCAGAATTCGGGGAACAATTTTGTTACCGTGTCTGTCTGTCTGTCTGTCTTCCTGTGTGGGTGTTGCCCCCCCCCCCCCCCCCAAGTTTCGTACGTGCATATCTGCCGTCCAAACCAAGAAGACCGTAAGTCGCATTTTTGACGAAACTAAGTTTTTCATATCATTTTAATCGTGAAGAAATTCTGCATTTCACTGTGTTTTTTATTTGGAGAAAAACGTATTACTTTTTTGATAATAGCAGTTCAAAATACAAAAGAATTGATCAAATTTGGAACGTTTATAGAAAAAAAGCCGTAACTAACACAAGAATGGAAAGTTATTCGAATACATCAACATCTTGCCAGATAACAACACCGTAAGTGCACTTACGGTCTTTCTCTCTGGCAAAAGTTTCGAAGCAGACTCTTAAATACAAAATAAAATCACCTCTATGTAATTGAGGTTTTCTTCTCTTGTGAATCCCGTGAGTCGATCGCCCATTTCTCTGATAAAAAAACCGTAACTACCTTCGTGCATCAGTCCTAACATTCAGATGTAGTTGACCATCTTCATGCTTTGGAAAGTGGCCTGGGCTTGGTCGCAGTTCCTTGGTAAAAGACCGTCAGGTTAGTTACGGCCTTCTTGACAAGTATTTTTGGTCGAGAAACAACCGTAAGTGCATGAACTAATGATTGTTATGAAAAATTCTAATGTTTTTTTCACGAAATCAGACAGAGCACCCTCCATACACCTTAGAAATGGTTTGCCATTGAAGAATAATGAGTTGTTCTATTGATTTTAAGAGGAAACAATTTTTCTTGATTTTCTCGAATTCAAGTCAAATGTACTCACGGTCTTTTTGCTTTGGACGGCAGATATCTTTCGTTCTGCTTATCCGATCGTTACGAAATTTTTATCACAGTTGTGGACTGGGATGATACCGGTCCCATATAAGTTTTAACCTGATTCATTCAGAAAAATTGGGTGGATGAGAAGAACTCTGACAAAAAATGAACATTTTGCGTACGCGTGTATCTTTGCTTCCTATTATCCGAATCCGATCAAACTTGAACCACGTTTGGGTCATGACCCGATAGTGGTCCCATATGAGTTTCATTCTAATCGATTGAAAACTGTGGGAAATTTTTGTTTTGCGATTCACATTATTGGACAATATTTATTGAATTTACTCACTGTTAACCAAACTGTAGGAACTCGAAAGTCACACCATCGTTTTCCGCGTTCAATTTCACATGAAAAACACCTATGATATCGATGGAGTCTATGTGAGAAGTGTTGGAGAATTATTAGTTTGTTGGCGGTGACGCGTCAGGCAATACGCATGGAGTCCGATAGACTGCTTGTCTTCGAACACTTTCCGTCTACCCACACAGCACTACAGTTCAGGAAAGCTTCATCATGAATTCCGTTGAGGCTCTCAGAATTCAAAATCAGTGCATTGAGAACCCTTTCTGAACTGTGGTGCTATATGGGTATTAACTGGATTTCATTCGTCTTATAGACGAATTTCTTCATTTCCTGCTATTTCAATGAAATCGACCCGTGATTTAACAAAGGATGATACCAGATAGTACATGAAGAAAGACAAAAAACATAATTCTGAAGAGATGTCATCAGTTTTCATGAAACACAAATGTAACATACATGTTACTAATGTACACCTGAATGGAAATCCTATTCATCTTATAATTGATACTAATCTGCCATCTCCGCGCGAAGAAAATAATTCTGTTCCTGATTGCTCCACCAATTCCGGCTTGATACAATAAATCTCCAACGTTCCTTCAATCCCTAACGGCCGCACGGGATGACTAATTATCCGAGGCTTAAAAAAAGTGGAATTAGAGGTCTCAAAACTTCCAAATAAATACAACAACCAGCATCTGCCGGTGAGGAACATGTGTGAGGTGTGACTTCACTACACAATAAGCCTGAATAATATTTCCACGTTCCTAATCATGATTATGTATTCAAAATCTAATAAAACGCAAAAAAAGCCAATTTCATGATTTGTAATTTTTTTTCATTTGTCTTTCCAGTAATTTCGCAAAATAAATATACTTTTCGAATAATTGGTGGGTACTGTTATTCTTTTGTGGTAGTGGTATATATTGTGCGGACGACCCTGAAGTTTCAGCTGTTAATATTGTGAAATGGCGGAGTAGTGAATTTTTTTGCAATTTTTCCTGAATTTGAACTCATATGACCAGTTCTTAGAACGCCATCTAGAATTAACCGAGTTAAACCATTAGAAATATAGAAGAACTACTCAACGAACATAGCAAAATGATTTGAGAGTCTAAAAACATCTACACATCTTCTTTGACCGGGTTTTTCAGCGTGGGGTAATGAGTTACCCCTTGTGGCCGTTATGTTATGTGGCCTGGGTGAGGTGTGACTGTCGAGGGTGATTAGTAATAGTCCCTCCAGAACAAACGGCTAATTCCTCTTCTACTTCTTCATACTCCCTAGTAGTTGGAAAGTGACAGCCGATATTTGGCAATGCTTCTTGCGCCCAGACGAAGAATTTTTTCAGCGTTCTAGTTGGGTCATCAACTCTTTGAAGACTAGATCTAGCGGCTAGTCTCTCCAAAGTTCCTCCCAAGCCGTCACATGGTCCTTTCCCGTGTGAAATTGGGAAAGAATGCCACTCTGCTGCTATACCAAAGTCTTTCACCTGATGACTGAGATTGATAAAACTCATTTTTATATTGTGCACTTGCACCATTAGAAAAATGAATGATCTTCTCAATATTTGGGAAAGTCCTTCTAATATTGATATAATCTTTCTGGTGGTGCAAGTGCACACTATAAAAATGAAAAGGATTTCATAAATCTCAGTCATCATGTGAAAGATTTCGGTGTAGCAGTGAAGTGGCATTTTTCCCCAACTTCACATGGGAAAGAAACGTGTGACGGCTTTGGAGGGACTGTGAAGACACTAGCTGCTATATCTAGTCTTCGCTATATCTTCGAAGAGTCTATGACCCAATTGGTATGCTAAAAGAATTATTCGACTGGGCGCAAGAAGCATTGTCAAATCACAGCAGTCACTTCTCAACTACTGGGGAGTATGAAAAAGTAGAAGGAAAATTAGCCGTTCGTTTTCGAAGAGCTATCCCTATCGAAGGAGCGTTGGAAATTTAATGTATCAAGCCAATATCGGTGGAGCAATTGGGAACAAAATTATTTTTTTCGCACGAAGATGGCAGATTAGTACCAATTATAAGATGAATAGGATTTCCAATTAGGTGTACATCAATAAAATGTACATTTGTGTTCCATAAAAACTCATTACATCCCTTCAGAATTATGTCTTTTGTCCTTCTTCATGTACCTTTGTTGAATCACGAATTGATTTCATTGGAATAGCAGGGAATGAAGAAATTCGTCCATAAGACAAATGAAATCCGGCTATTACCCATACAGCACCACGGTTCAGAATGGGTCCTCAATGTATTGATTTTGAATCCTCATACTCCCAATGGAATTCATGATGAAGCTCTTCTGAACTGGAGTGCTGTGTGGGTAGACGGAAAGTGTTTTAAGGTGAGCAATCCTTAGTCTATCGGACTTCATGCGTATTGACTGACGTGTCGCCGCCAACAAACTAATAATTCTTCAACACTTCTCACAGAGACTCTATCGATATCATAGGCGTTTTCCATGTGAAATTGAACGCGGGGAACGATGGTGTGACTTTCGAGTTCCTAAAATTTGGTCAACAGTGCACGGAGAAAAAGGAACTCGCTGTGGCAGCGAAACCTACTTTCGCTAGGTTCCTTTTGCCAGAGCAGCAAATTTTTTGCTGTGACAGCGAACTATTTGCTGTTCCAGCAAACTTGTTAGCTGCGACAGCGAATTTTTAGCTGTGGCAGCAAAATTTGTTTGCTATTCTGTATATCATACTGAAAATTTGCTGGTGGAGCAAACAGTTTTTGCTGCCACAGCTAAAAAATTGCTGTCGTAGCGAACACGATTGCTGTTACTGCAAATTTCCAGCTAGGTCAGCAAAAAATCTTGCTATTCTATATATAATACCTCGATTTGCTGCGTCAGCAAATTTTTTCTCTCCTTGTGAGTAAATTCGTTTTGACCATTTCAATTGCTTATAACTATATGAATCTTCGAGTTTTGACGATTGATACCATTTCGACAGAAGAGTTCCTTTCATTACCTTCAAATTGGGAAGAAAATCACATCTGAATGATGAATAGAATCAGCGTTGTGATGGTTTGAAAATTTATCTATTTGGGGATGAGTAAAATTTCGAATTCCTATATTTCTGAAAATAATGAAAATGAAAAAAAATCCCGATACACGTGTCTCCTCATTTTAGATACAGAACCCATGGAAGGATGTCCAGATGAATCCGAGATATGTCGTCTGAAAAGTGTTCGGTTTGTGAAAGGATGTCCCATATATAGTAAGGAATATCAACCTGATGAAATTCAACGTTGCGGCGCAATCTCATTTTTTCAGTTCATGCGACTCACAAGAGTTGACGAGGTTACCGCCATTCCTTAGCAGTCAGGTTTTTGAATGAAATGGTTCAACTCAGAACAAAAAAACGTGATTCTATCTATTCAGTACAATTTCATGGTTCCATTTCACGAGAAGCACAAAATCATTATGAGTAAAGGAGATACGTGAAAATCACAATTATGAACCCATAACACTTTCATCATCATATATTCGCAGGGAAGTCGGAAGCTACTAATTTTTTTATTCCTGTACAAAGCCTATAGTTTCACGAATGATTTGGAACAGTGGTGCCCAGAGCTTGTTCTCTGTCTCTCTTCCTGTGCATCCAAACATGCGACGTAGTGAAGGATCGAGATGGTGCAGGCCTGCAGGTTCTGCCAGAGACAGAACACAAGCTCTGAGCACCACTGATTTGGAAACAATTCAGCTTCCTACAAGGTTGAGGACTCGAGGTATTAGTATTTTCCCAAATTTTTTTTGAAAACCATAAAATTCGAAGGGAAAAATTGTCATTCATTTCTCTCAATCGACTTCTGGTCCTTCATATATTTTTGTCTGAATCTATCAGGTGTACAAATAAGTTTCAGAACACTTCGATTTTGTATCATGACTGCTATTCGAAATTGATTCACAGGTCCCGCTCACTTATGATAGATCGCGCCTGATATGTATCGAAACGTACAGGAGTCATAAACGCAACCTAAGAATTCTGTGAATGAAACGTGCACACCGATAAGCTATTTATTAGACACTGCATTCGCCATGAATTACATCAAGGAAAAAGTGTTAGGAAAGCGTGGGAATCGATATGTCTTGTTCTTGGAGACAACATTGTATCTGAATGTACATGTGAGTATTGGTATAAACGATTCAAAGAGGGTGATTTCGACGTAAGTGACCGTGAACGCACCAGGTCTCCTGTAAAGGTGGACGATCAGGAACTGTAAGCATTGCTGGATGAGAACTCTCATCAGACGGAGAAACAACTTTCGGAACAGCTTGGAGTGACTCAACAAACTGTTTCTTATCGTTTGAAAGCAATGGGTTAGATTCGGAAAGGAACAAAGTGGATATCATACTTTCTGACTCAAGAAAATAAAAACAGTCATCTTAACATTTGTGTGCGTCTTTACAACAAGCAACATAGAAAGTCTTTCTTGTCAAGAATTGTGACCGGCGATGAAAAGTGGATTTAGTTTGATAATCTAAAACGCAAATATCATTGGGTTGACCCCGGCAAGCCGAAAACATCCACGCCAAAGCGCAATGTTCATTGTAACAAAGTCATGCTGTGCATATAGTGGGATATGAGAGGCGTACTGTATTATGAACTTCTCAGACCTGGTCAAACAGTTACTGCCGATCGCCAATCTCATCAACTGATGCAAGTGAATCAAGAAATTTAGAAAAAACGTCCATCTTCTGGCAAAGGAAAACGTCCAGTAAAACTGCTCCATAACAACGCGCGACCTCATGTGGGTGAACCGGTCAAGAATACGTTACTGACGCTTGGATGGGAAGCTGTAACACACCCGGCGTATTCACCAAACTTAGCCTCATCCGATTATCTTTCATTCCAGAAAATGCAGAACGATTTGTCTGACGTGCGATTCAAAACATTTGAAAAGTGGAAAAATGGGTCGCTGAATTTCTTACCTCGCAAGACGAGAGTTTCTTTGCGAAAGGCATCCGCAAATTACCTCAGAAAAGGCTGAAGGTCACTCAGTACGATGGAGATTATTTCGATGAATAACAGTGTTTTACTTCGTTTTCAATTAATCTTGAATTTTTTGAGAACTGTCCCAAAACTTATTTGTACACCTAATAGATGTTTGACTTTTCACACCTATCAATTTCCAGAAGGAATTATCCTATGTGCGTGAGAAATCAATTATTCCATAAAACCGTATGATCTTTCGTGAACGTGCTCGATTAAGTCATAGGGCTTCAAATTCAAATATTCAAAAATTCATTAAAAAACACATCAGTCGTAATTGAATGAAAATCGGTATACGTTCTTGGAATCCAAATTAGAGCAAATGTACCAAGTCTCATCGAAATCTGAGGTGGTGGGATATATGACTTGGTCGATTTGATGTGGAAATTTGGAACTTGATTAACTTAAATTTTGAGAGAATTTCAAATTCAAGAGGTCCAGAGAGCAACTGTATGTGAGTCTACGCAAACTCCTTCCATAGTACAGTGAGCTCCTTCCGCTGAACTCTTCCTTCCCCCACCTAGACATTTCAAAACCTCACTTGAATGGCGCCAAAACCGCTGAAATCTGTCACAAAACGGATTTTTCAACATCAGGAGCTGAACGCATAGGAGTATCTAAGTTTCTCAGGTTTTTTTCATGAGTAAAACATGTGTTCCAATAACAAACTGACCTGAGAGAATAAGAAAATCTACAGAAATCTTGAATAAATATTTTCCCCTCTCGTAATCAAGCTTTGTTTCTCAAGTGAACTAATCAAAGATTATGACATATTCATCAGTTTGAATGGGAATTCTGCACATTTCAGCGCAATCTTAGTGATTTTTCAATTAGGTATATATTTGCTGAGAGTACGAGAAATCGGTATGGAGAACTATACATTACTTCCATGTTCCTCATATTCTCCCATCGAACAAAATCCATCGGGAATAATATTTTTATTCGAAATTTGGGGAAATTCATTTTCACATTCATCTGTGCATCTACAAGAATTGAATTCCGCATTATCATCCGCATCATACAATTCACCCAATGGGTGGTGAATTCAAAGTCTCCATCAAGCCTCCGTTACTTGCGCTAACAATCACATAGAACAAATGGAAATCCCGCTCTTCTCACGGAGTTGGGAAACAAATTTCCCCTCACATTTCTTCAGTAATTGAAATCAAAACTCAGAAGTTTTCGTTCTTTCTATGTGACTGTTTGGTTGCAATTGAACAAATATGAACTGAACGTAACAAATTTTCCATTCCAAGTTATACGGAAACATCGATATATCGAACAGCATCCGTGACATCCCGTCACACCCTGTTACATCTCTCCCTCATAGATATACCCAGGATATAGAAGTATGTATCGTTCCCCATACCAACCTTCAAATCTCTTCGTAAAAATTTGGAAAATAAGCAGAACGGGAGATATGCGCGTACGAAACTTAGGGGGGGGGGCTATATCCACACAGACAGACAGACAGACCGACAGACAGACAGACACGGTAACAAAATTGTTCCTCGAATTCTGAGGAACATTTTGGTCTAGGAGATTTTGAATTTCGAAACCAAAAAATTTTCGGCTCCTCGAAACGATCACAAAGCTTCCCTCTAAACGAGGGAGCAAAATTTGAGAACGCGTTCTTTATTATGAGTTTTCATAGTCCGGTAGTGCGCCGCAGGAACACAACATTACGGAGATTCGGACCACCCGATGTTATATAACATCTACGTCCAAAACGTTTTCATATGATTAGAATGCATACATCTCATGTTGCACATCTCATCTGAACATTCGATAGAATTTCAACGAATTTCCAGTTTCTACTTTTTCACCATTGAAGAATATTTGTCTCATCCGAATTTGATTGGGTATCTAGTTCATAAGGTTTAATCAGGATGGATGACTGATTTATTTCTATCAACCCATGTGGAAAAAATATCCAAAACTATATACAATTGTATGCGATTTGCATACAATTTGAGCACAATTGTATACATTCTTGAACGTTTTTTTCCACATGGGGGGTTGCATAGTTCATTCACAATTCTAATTGTTCTTCATGATGATATATTTATCATTCGCATTGCAGGTATTTCAAAAGAGCGGTTTACAACTCAGATGACTTGGAAGCTAGAAGTCACATGCATTTAGCCAGTACTATGGCTGGAGTCGGTTTTGGAAATGCTGGTGTACACCTGTGCCATGGGTTATCTTATCCCATTAGTGGCAATGTCCGCAATTTTCAACCGAAGGTATGAATAAGTGATGAGAATAAAATATTTCATCGGAATATTTACAAGAATCTGATCCGATGTAATACATAGCTGGCTTACAAGGAAACATCATTATGAATCACAGGCATTGAGCATTCCGGTTAATGCTTTTTTGTAGTGCTTTCAGAAACAAACAAAACTGCTCTCTTAAATTTTCTTAACGTAACAGAGAAATTCTGAGTGATTTGGAGTTGAAATTGAGATTGAGAAAGAAAAATAACAATGCCAAGTACATATAAAAATGATCAAGGCTTACGAAAAAATTCTAGAAAACGAACAACAAAATATGCTTCTTCTGGAAAAAAAAGATGTGAAATCGATGTGAACCACCGAGTACATTCGGTTTTCACATTGTATTTCAACTATTTTTGGTATATTCACAAATTATACTTATTGTTAGAAACATTTTTCCTTTGAACTGAAAACTGGAGTAGAACGAAAACCAGAGGGCTTCACCCCCTAATTGCTTCATTTCGCTCAACAGTCTAGCTCCATTCAAAATTTGCTCCGCTTATTTCGAACACATCGTAGCGCTTGCATCTCGAAGTAGACCATTTATTGAACTTCAGAACTATTATATAATTCAGACATCCGGGGATATATCAGAAGGCACTCATTCAGAGCACCTAAAACTGATCGCCTACCATCCTTCATACCGTCTTCAAATGATTCATAAACATCACTATAAAACACTCCTCAATTTGCCCATACCTATGTACATAACAAGAATTCCCCATACTTGTATGGGAAAAGTGAATTCCCGTACACGTACAGGAATTTTCAGATGAAAGTTTATGAAAATTACTGTTTTCATGGAATTTTTACTGTTATTCAAATTCATAAGAATGTTCTCGATATCCACGAAGAATTTCCTATCCATATATGTGTTAATTACTTCACATACATTCATGTGAAATTTCCGATAAAAATCCACGCGTCAGCCCACCCTCCTCAACTATGGCCTTGTTACGACGTGAAATGGCAAGTGTAGTTCATATCACCTCGTAACAAATCATTTATTGTTCGAAACGGCCCGAGCGGCTAGACTGAATCGAATGTGTGGGTCTGCTCACGTTCTAAGCTGGCCGAGGAACTCCAAATTCCAAGGCAGCACCCGTAGATATGTTCAATGATTTCTCAGTGATGATGAAGGAGGGAAAAGAAATGAACTAATGGATTGACCTTTAGTTTTTAATGCGAGTGCTATTTGCATTGATATTTATCTCTCTTGGGAAGAGAAAGAGAGAGAAAAAAAATGAAAGAGATTACAATAAAACGATTCGAATAGGATGGAATGACAGATACAATGACTTTTTAATTACAAGATTTTTAACAGTGACATCGAGATAGTTTCTGATGGGAGAAAGTATGTGTATGTGTATGTGTGTGTATATATGAGAATAATTTACGAACCTACTCCCGTTCAAGCTGTCCTTTGGATATCTGGCTGCGAGCTGGATCCAAAGTGAGCGATCAAGACCTTGTAGATTGTGGCAACTGGATCAGCAGTTTGGATACGGTTTGGATGCACTGAATTCCGTAGTACTCTGACTCAAAAATTAACTCGGAAAGTCCGAGTGGGGAGATTCAAATAAGAGAGTGAGAGCGGTACAAACGGGTTTGGCGGAATAGGTATCCCGTCAAAAATTGTTACCGGCACGTGGAACTTGCGCGAGTTCGATCACGGTACCAAACAAGAACTTTGTCTCGTTTAACTTGGTAAATCCGCGTGTTATTGAGCCTGCTTTTGCAAGGCGTGTCCCCGATAGATCCCGAAAGTATACTCTGGCTTTCCATCAGGATCGCTCTTATTAAAAAGAGTGAATGTTTTCTTTTTGCTGTTGGAAGTGGGGAATCACGCGGGTGGATTTTTGCCAATTTTGAATGTACTCTAGTTACCATGCTCCATAATCAATGAATGTGTGTCATGAAAAGTAATGAATTAGGAAGGGGATGGATGGAAGGTGTGCGGGCCACTTTGGACTCACCTCGATGCAGTTTCAGCAAATTCTTCGCACATCGAAATGTTGCAAGTGACCTAATCTTTATATGAACAGGAGAATGTCAGCAAACCCTCCGCATATCGATATGTTATGATGATTATTTGACAAAAAGTTTAATGAGTTTGAAAATAATGACAACAGGAGGTTCAATGATAAGAATCTTAGGTGAATTCGTTTATTCTTCCTCGCATGTACGCGCGCTTTCACTTTCGCTTCGGATATATGCAGAGGAGTTGTTCTATGTTCCCAATATTTCGTCTCTATCCCACTCTCAAGTGTTTTCTCGAATTACATGTTATCACTTTCTTCCGAAAAAACCTTTGGGAGAAATCGTTGATATTGATAATTTTTCATTTGCATTCACCGGAATTGTATTTGCTGAAGTGAGACATTCTTGACCTTGCGAGTTCTCTATCAGACCTTCCATGTCTGAATTATCCAAGTACAGCTTAACTGTATTAACTTTAGTGAATCTGATGAATAAATGGATAGCAGTGATATCCCATATAACGAGAGAAGCCTCCGAATTCATTGTTCATTATTGGAAGTAATTTCAATGTTCTTAAGACCTATGTTCTGGATATGTTTTGATAATTTTTGTATCAAATTTATCGACAGTATCCTCTGAATGAATTCGAACCCTTATCTTGCTTATGGGTAAAAGGTTTCATACAATCAGAACAGAATGAGGGGGCAAAGTTTTGGTAGGCACATCACAGCCTCAACCCTCGTCCCTCCAAGTCCTACTGTAGGAGCATTGAAGGCCCCAGAGAAGCCCTTATCGACTTACTTATTTAACATGATCTGGAGAAATGGGAGGAACATATGTCTCGAATCACAGCCTCAAGGAACATTGTGAGTCATAATTCAGATCCGGCTTTGGAAAAGCGAGCACATCCTCACAACCGCGGTCGGAGGGAAGTTTCTCATCAGATAGGAGATCTAGTAATGAAACGGAATTTCGGATTGTACGATGCGTCTCAAC
Organism: Gonatopus flavifemur; assembly: GCA_018340375.1. NCBI lineage: Eukaryota > Metazoa > Arthropoda > Insecta > Hymenoptera > Dryinidae > Gonatopus > Gonatopus flavifemur. Next base: position 1,495,633 of record JAFFJZ010000013.1, read on the forward strand.
CTTCTGCGATTGGTGAGTTACCCAAACGATATCACGGCTCATACAAAACCAGTGACGTATGTTAGCCGAGAGTCTTTGAACTATCCGATCGAGAGGGACGAATAATTGGTGGATTTTCGATTGGAGACCTGGAGCCCTGTAGCCCCCCGAACGGAACCTCTCCACGCCCTACTAGCCCTGAAATCCGCGCGAACGACTCCAACTTTGACTACCAACTGATCCCCTAGGATTCACGAAAATTATCATGCAAGCCCCCTCCCCACAAGTCTCACTCACCCGTGGAAAAAGGGGATCCTAACAAGGACAGGTGGAAAAACTAGCTCAAGTAGCGCAAGCACACAAAGTTGCAGTATCCACGTTTACAGAGAACGTCAGCAACATCAATCCTCACGCAACAGCCACCACCAGTCCCAGCCTCAGCTGAAACAAGCCCTTGTGAGTAAATTTCTTATGTTATTGTCCTGAGCCGTTGATCCCATATAGGGATTCTACCCTGTCTCATTCTCCCCCAAGGAAGTCTCCTGTTTGATTTTCATTTCTTCTATCCTCTTTATTCTTAGAGATTCAACGGTGAGTGGTGGTTGGCGACCACTCGATGTTCCTTGAGTACATTTTGTGTTGGAGAACGGTGCGGGTGGTGCCACGTGTATCACGCCATCAACGAGTTGTTCGTCTCCCCTTCCCCCACCCCCTGCTTCCTCCGCGAGTATTTTTCCCTGAGATAATTGTAGAGTGTGCCCCATCGTCGAACTTTCCTCTTTGAGGTGTATTCCATTGTATACATAGCTCCATTCTCAGTCGTATCTCTCTTATCATCAAGAGCTGAGTTACCCTAACTTTCATTTGTTTCCTCATTCTCAGATGCTGCCCTTCCATTCCATTTTCCCCCTTGGCTGGCTGGCCAACCCTGATTTTCCGCTGTGTATATGTTTCCAGGTTCGTTACTGACCCGAAGCAGGAACCACTGTTCGAGCACTTCGGGTAGCGCCTTCTTCAAAGCGTTTTTTTGTGCAGGTAGAATACCACCTCACAATTTGGTCTCATGTTGGGAGGACACTCAACCTGATCATCTTATTCCTCTATTCCATGAGGATCGGAATATTGGAGGAATGAATTATCAACTACCATTCAATCTCTGATCTGTTGCTCAAATCAATATTCCTACTCTTTTCTCCACATGCTTGTTTTCCCCTTCATGAATCTCAAATTTTAATAAATGGAAATAAACTTTCAATTCATCTTGGTTCATAAACTGACGAGAGGTACCTTCAGGAAAGAGTTATTGAGATTGTCTCGACAGTTTCAAGCAAAAAACGTGAGCTTCAAATAACTGCCCTGTTATAGAAACCGGATAGAAACCGTATGGAGACCGGATGGAATCTAAATTGGAACCCGAAAAGAATTATGTCCGGAACTATTTGGTTCCTATACGGGCACAATTTCCAATTTCAGGAACTCATATGGGTTGTTTCACACACTGCCAGGGAAAAAGAAACTAGATAACGGAACTTCATCAGTGTCGGCAGGGACTGTGTGCTGGAATGCTCTCGAAATTCCGGAATGCATCCAGGTTCATTCGAGCTCTATACGTTCCATGGATATATGGGATGGAATTCCATGCAGGGGCATACCAGATTCATCTGAGACAGAGGAACCGAATTTGCAGCATTTGGAATACTAACATGGTTCATTCCGGTATCGTTTGGTGGTTTAATTTGATTTCGGAAATGTATCCAGGTTGATCAGGACACTATACGGGAATATTCTTGATATTCAGGAATGCATTCGAGTGCATTCGATCTCTGTACGGTGCATAAGAATATGGAATTAAATGTTGCAAACACGTACCAGATACATTCCAATCGTGTATTGTTTTTCCGTATCGGGTACATATACAGGTCTGACCGGGTACAGTACTGGGACTGCGAAGTGGGGAACGGACATGTATCTGAGTTTATTCGGGTATCATCAGGAATAATTCTCAAAAATAGGTTTTGTATACGGGTTCATTCGGGTCCTATCTTGGAAAGTCAAGACCTCAACGGGATGATCATGATGAATGCCTTTGTAAATGCCTTGTCCTCATTTTGGAGATCCACTGATGTGATGGAGGCTTTGTCTGTCACTCGCAGGACCCGGGTTCAATCCTTGCAGAGCGAACTTTCAGCCATTCAGTTGTGAGGTGGTTTTCGTCGTCGATTACAACAAAAAAATCGTCTGCAATGCATATTTAATCAGATTCTTACGAAAAATTTATTTTCCGCCGAACAATATGGACTGAAATTCTTCAGATGGATCCCGAAAAAGATCCGGATAGAACCTGATCAAAACCCGGATTGATTCTCAAATGGTCACGGATATGTTCCCGCAACCAATCCGGTTTCTATATGGATCTCATCAGGTAGCTATTCAGCAATCCTGAATATTGAGTACTGACACCCGAATACGCTCAAAATCTATAGTGATTCCCGGATTGAAACTTATAGAATGCCAGACTTTTCCGGGTTATATACGGATCTCATTCGGTTTTTTGAGCAGGCTGTCTTGTTTGTGAAGTTTTTGGAATTGATGAGGCATATAGTTGATCATTATCCGCATTCACAATTTCCGTACAGACAGAATTATAGCGGATATATAAGGTAGAATGTCTATACAAAAATCGAAACATTATTTTTATTCATATCCAACAACTTAGAATTACTATAGGACTAGTTTATATCAAACCAAATAAAGATTCAAATTAAATACTTGAAGAAATTAGCGAATTAAGAATGACAATCGAAAATAAATTTCACAATCAAGCGATCATTATAGGGGGGATTTCAATGCAAGAGTGGCGGAGAAAAATTCCTTACCTGGAAATTTGAATCAACTTCTTCCTTTCCTCGATATTAGAATGAGCTTGGATGAAGAATTGAACATGAGAGGGGGGAAATTATTAGAATTCATGGAAGATAAGGGTTTTATCCTACTTAACGGCAGAGCAGAGAGTGACGTGCCTGCAAAATATACATATGTGAGTAAGGTAGGGAAATCAGTAATTGATTTGATATGGAGCAACTTGGACGGCATAAACTCCGTATACGACATGGAAGTTATGCCTATCATATCAGCATCGGATCATTTCCCAATTGTTCTGAAATTCAAGCCTATGGTCGCTGAAGTACGGACTAATCATGTTGAAGAATCGACCACACTGATAAGGTGGAATCAAAAACAAGCTGAGGATTACCATAATTATATGATGTATTCAGAAACAGTAGGCCGAATAAATATTGAGGTAAATGAGATGAATGATAATATTATCAATACAATAAAAGAAGCTGCTAGGTATGGAGGTATGTTGAGAAGTTCAGAGAGTAAATTTAATAGCAAACCTTGGTTTGATAGGGACTGCTATAATATGAAGAAACAGTTAACAAAATTATCAAAACAATGTAAAAAGTCAAACTATAAAAATAATGAAGAAATTTCCTATCATCACGAAAGGAAAGAAGAATATAAAATCTTGTTACTACAAAAGAAAAAGGAATATTTGGATAGGAAAATAGAAAATATTACAAATGCAAAGGACCCAGAGACCTTCTGGAAGGCGATAAATTATGTTAGGAGAAATAAAAATACAGAAGACGTAATAACATTGGAGGAGTGGTATAAATATTTGGCAGGAACGTTTCCCAAAAGAGAAGTCACTATGTTACGAGAGATAGGTAATTTCGTGCATGCACTAGACAAAGAGATTTCGCTTGATGAGGTAGAAATGAGTATTCATAAACTTAAGGTGAATGAAGCTCCCGGGGAGAATACAATCATCAATGAACTTCTCAAATACCTGCAAAATAACTGGACAATGTACCTGACTCTAATGTTTGAGAAAATTTTAGAAACAGAAGTTGTACCAGACTCATGGGCAAATATTCAGATAAAAATGCTCCATAAGGGCGGAAATGCACATAACCCAGAGAACTATAGACCTATATCGCTGGTCAATGTGATTGTGTTTACCCAGATATTGAATGCAAGATTGATTTCATGGGCAGATTCCTCAAATTTAATCCCAGAATACCAGTCAGGCTTTAGGAAAGGGGGAGGGTGTATCGACAATATCTTTGTTTCATATTCGCTGATCCAATTGAATTTACAGGAAAACAAAGGTAAAGTCTTTGCAATTTTTCATAGATTTCAAGAGACCCTTTCCATCTGTGAATCATACAAGACTGTGGCAAAAACTAGTTTCAAGTGGAGTAAGCCACAAATATGTTAATATATTGAGAAATCTATATGAAAAAGCAACCGTGCAGAACAAATATGTTAATATATTGAGGAATCTATATGAAAAAGCATGGCCGTGAAGAACAATTCAGGGGTATCGCAACCGATACCGATAACAGAGGGGGTATTGCAGGGGGAGATTATGAGCCCTCTACTATTTTCCCTAATTCTTGCAGACCTTGAGGACTTCCTGATTAAAAAGGGCGCGAATGGAATATCCTCATCTCGAATAATGGACATCATCTTGTTGGCATATGCAGATGATTAAGTTACCTCAGGAAGGTCTTATGCTGAGATGAGAAAGATCCTGAAAATCCTCCATGAGTATTGTTCAATTAATCATCCTGAAGTGAATACAAGGAAAACAAAAATCATCATCTTTTCAAAAGGAGGTAGAATGTACAAGGACTTGCGATTAAAATTTGGGGATGAAAATATTGATATAGTAGAGCAATATACACGTATCTGGGAATCACCTTCACGAACACGGGACTTTTTGGAATAGCCTCAAGGGAAATGATACAAAAAGCCAACATGGCGGCTGGGTCCACCCTCTCTTTGGTAAAATACGCGAAAATTGTTTCTTGGGAACAAATTAATCGAATGTTCGATGCGCTAGTGATCTCCACAATAATGCACTCATGCCCAATATGGAGTATTTCTAACTTAGAAATCATAGAGAGGGTCCAAGGGCAATTTTTCAAAAGGCTACTGGGCCTGCCTAAATATACTGCGAATCACGCAGTTAGAATAGGAACCGGAAGAATACACCTAGCGGCGAAAATTTTTCAAGTAGCATTGAATTGGATACTTAAAATAATCAATATGGCAGATCATAGGCTCCCAAAAATCAGCTTTCTGAGATTGATAGAACTATCTGAAAGGACTGACTGTAAAGACAAATACTGTTGGATAAGTAAATTCAAGTCAACTTTCTTTGCCCCCATAGAAGAGCTAGAGGTATGGAATAATATAGACCTCCTTAGGCAGAGAGGTACAAAGGGAAGATTGGTCGAGAAATATATTGTGTGGCTCAAAGAAATTGATAGAATCAAATGTGAAAACTCTAGCTCACTCACGATCATGCCTAGTTTGAACAGGCCACATAAGAACGCTTGATATTTAGAATTGAATTGTAGCCTTGGAATCAAAAAATTATTCGCACAAATTTGGCTATCAAATGAACTTACCTAGAATTTATATTGAAAACAATATCCACAATCTAAAGGAACTAAATACATGTTTGTATTGCAATATCAATGATGTAAACCTTTTTCATTGGATAGTACAGGTTGGTTGAGAAGTTCTGAAAGCGACACTCATCAAGCAGTACAGGAATCAGAATTTATACGCTATTTTTATATTCCATTCTTCATTTGAACACACACACAATTTTATTCCGATCTGTCAATTCATTCTTTGTTTACAAGCCATTCGAAGTTGACGTGTCAGTGTATTTTGTGAGAATGAGGAAATCCGAATATCGTGCAGTGATAAAATTCTTTGTTTTGGAAGGTTTATCAGCAACAGAAATCCATACTAAAATGAAGAAAGTGTTAAAGGAATCTGCTCCTTCATTTCCAACTGTACATCGATGGGTTTCAGAGCTCAAACGTGGTCGTACGAGCGTTGAAGATCAATCACGTAGTGGACGTCCAAAAAGTGCAACGAAATCAGACATCCTTGAGCAAGTCTATGATATTGTTTGTAAAGATCCGAATTTGATTAAGCGTGGAATTGCTGATACCATAGGCATCTTGGATGAACGAGTACTCCATATTTCACTCGAAGAATTCCATATGAAAAAGCTTTTTGGAAAGTCAGTGCCGCATTCGTTGACAATTCAACAAAAACTGAATCGAAAATAAATTTCTCAGTGTAATTTGGAGCGTTTTAAGCAGAATAAGACCGATTTTTTGCATCGTTTCGTAACTGTGGACGAGACTTGGATCATCATGATCCTGAACTGGAACAAGAACGTTTACAGTGGACTGAAGCTAGTTGTTCAGCTGCAAAACGGGTGAAGTCAGAACGATCGGCAAAAAAGGTTTTAGAATCGGTTTTTTGGGACGCAAAAGGCGTTTGGTTGATTGATTATCTGGGAAAAGGTAGAATAATCAACTCGGAATATTATTGCAACCTTTTGGACCAGTTGGATGAAAATATCCGTGAAAAAAGACCCGGTTCACGGGAGAAAAAAATCATTGTTCATCAAGACAATGCACGTATTCACACAAGTGTTCTGGCGATCGCGAAACTGAACGGATTGAAGGACGAATTGCTTGAACACCTACCGTATCCACCAGATTTGGCTCCCTCCGACTATTACCTCTTCAGAAGTTTGAAACAATTCCTTCGTGGAAAGAGTTTTTCGTCGAATGAAGAAGGTATTGCAGCTGTGGAACAGTATTTTGCGGAGCTTCCGGAAAATCATTACAGAGATGGTATAAAATTATTGGAGGATCGTTGGAATGAGTGTGTTGAAGTTGAGGGAGACTATATTGAATAAAAGAAATCATTTCATAAAAAAATACACATTCTCTCATTTTTGCTTTCAGAACTTTCCAACCAACCCATAAGTTGTGAAAGGCTAAGAGACAAAAGGAAAGAGTATGATCTAGTACCAAACGTAGAAGAAGATATTCCGATGAACATCATTGATATTCTTGAAAATCCAACGGAAAAGGTTATGAAGAATGTAATGAATTTTATCCCGGAATTACTAGGAAGCGATGCACTCTCAGCTCCAATTGATGTGACATCTATATGATGAAAATCTATTGAAACCTTCCGGTTTCTCTCTCTTGTTCTGTCTTTCACGTAGATATAAGAAGGAACTCCATATGTTTGTAAAGAAGAATATTTTTTTCATATGTGTATATACTGTTTTGTATATTCTACGGAATTAGAACGAATAAATCACTACTACTATCACTAAATGAATCTGAGAAATCACTTGTCATTGACAAGAATAAATTGAGGAGAGAAAATGCACGTCTAAGATCGGACTTAGAGAGAGGTACTGATATTATTGTTCGAAGATTATACTTTGATGGCAGGAAAGACGATACTCTGGTTGTTGAAACTATACATTCAAAAAACTTTCGCAGAGTGGTGAAAGAGGAACACATTTCATCGATTCAAGAGCCAGGGTCCAATTACATCAGTCATGTGTCTCCAGCATCAGGCTCTGCGATAAACATTTCGGATAGCATTATCTCACATCTAAAAGAGTTGGAAATTTCCCTTGAGGACTTAGGTGTAATTGGTTGTAATGGAACAGTAAATTATGCTGGATGGAAGGGTGGTGTAATTCACAATGTACAAACGATGCTCAGAAGACCACTTCAATGAATCATCCGCTTGTTACACTCCAATGAACTTCCATTCAGACTGTAATGCCGCTCCTTCATATTCTCACTTCCACTTGTGATACTTTGCTCTCTCGCACAAAAGATTTCAATAGACATAAGAAAAATGAACTTCCAGTGCAAAGCGAGTGTAAGTACGAGGCAAAAGATAAAGATACCAAGCGTTCAAAATGATGTCAAAAAGAAAGAGCAAGCGGGTGAGAGCAAGCAAGCGTGAAGCATTAATAATTCTCCTGAAAAGGAAAGAAAACAGTCGGAGAAGTACGATGAAAACCAAATGTCAATAAGGGTGCCAGGTGACGGTATATGCCACCAATTTTATACGAAAAAATGTTGTCTCAATCCAACTTATTCCGACATGGATTCCAATCTTGGCTTCCGTCGTACTACTCACTCGACTAGCAAGTCGTGAGGGGTGGGTCTAAGAAAGAATAGGAAAGCATACGTAGAATCAAATGAATAGCGAACTCAGTTTAAAAGAAACGAAAATATAATTAGAAAGAAAAGCAGTATGTGCGCGGTATACACAATATGACTATCAAAGTAAAGCTTGGTTACCGACAACACATTAGTTTGTCACTACGAGAAAAATTCTAATAATCAATTAGAGTTGGCTAACGGTGTAGCTTATCATTTACTAATTCCCTGTCGAAACTTTCCGAATTTCCGGGTGAATATGATTCTAGTAATTTCAACTCCGAGTGAACCGCGTGACCACCGTGGCTACAATAATGATATCAATTATAAGGAATTCAAGAAAAACGAAGAACAAGAATTTAATTCCAAAAGTCATACCAAAATACGAGATCTAATAGATCTCTCAAAGTTTCAATGTCGCAAGGAACGGAGAGCGGCTTGAGAGTGATAAACGAAAGTTGCTATTTGGCTAAAGCTGCCTGCCTTCGGCCCCGCGAGGTCGTCTGAGTGGTGGATCCTCGTCTGTCTCCATTCCTTAGATTACAAACGGTATGTTATGGTGTGCAGAGAGGTAGCAAAAAAAAACAATAATCTCTCAACGTTTTCCTACTTTTTTTATTCCCGGAACCACGCGAGATTCAGAGTGCGGTTGACTCCCGTTACCGTATCGATTGCCGTCCAAACTCGGAATGCCGCTGCTCGCTGCCAAGCACGAGACGTTCGTAACGCGCTTGCGCGTCATACGGATTTGAGAAACCACGGTGGTGCGTGCATTCTTTACGTTGGTTATTTCGTAGGATGGGGGCCAAATCAACGGAAAGACAAATCAACGAAATCAATGTTTGAAAAGAGAGAGTGTGACGTATCTCTCTTTTCAACCAACTTTTCGTTGATTTGGTTTTTCGTTAATTTGGCCCCCATCCATTTCGTATCTTTGGAAATACATGAGTAACAAAATGATTTCTAACGATCATTCAGCGCTTTGTTTTGATCGTTATCTTTGATATGATTTCTCATTCTTATTAGAAGTAATCGGGTTCTTCGTCGTCTTTGGCACCTCTGTTCCCCTCTCTCTGGTGGAGTGAGACATCCGAGCGGGTTGTTGGGCCTTGGAAAAGGATGAAAGTTCGTTGGCGATGAACGATGGTAGTGACATCCACGGGTCTTTTCTCTCTCTCTCTTGTGGTCGTTTTCGGCGTATACGTTCATCCTTCTCTCCCTCTCGTATGCTCGCAACATGAAAGAAATAGTACGAAATATCGTAGTTATAGAAAAGCAAATAAATGTTTCCACGGTTGGTCATTCGGTTCACTCGTTTATCGATCAACGCTATAGATCTTAATTCAAATTTCTATATTATCTTGAATTTCAAATTTCATTTTCTAAATTACCTATTCCAGAAGAGAAAAGTAAACTAAACATTCAAAAATATCATTTGTAAAGTGGTAATTTCTACCAACCACAACTGATTTCAAGTTTCTACTAAGACAATCTCAAATTTCTAATTCCAATGCAAAGGTAATCTATACTTATATATATTTTAGATAAAATAAAAGATATTTACATGAAAAATCTCTGTCCAAAGGACAATCCCCTTTGGGATTCCGATATTGGACGGTTATTTGGTAATCAAAATTCGCGTGGTGGCGACGAGAGAGAGAGTATTGTAACTGCTACGTTACAAGACATTTATTTGAGCATTTAGATGGCCAAACTACAGGTCCAAAATCATTTTCTGGTCCAATTGGTGAGCGTCTTTTGGGTTGCGAAAGTGTACCCGTCGTTGTGTTCAGGAGCATTGATTGTGACATTCCATCTGTCGATGAGGAAATTCTCAAAGAACTTAGCAAGGATCAGAAGTACATACTGGATATCGTTTGAACGATCGAATCAGGATGCTGTCCTCCAGATCAAGCTGTTTCAGACCCTGGTCCTCTGTGTCATGCTCGGTGGCTGACAGCTACAGATCGAATTCTTAGGTTATATATATCAACAATCAATCCTTCCAATGAAATGATACAGATAATGAAATTCATACTTACTTGCTATGTGCCTGTATGGTTTGCCATGAAGAAAAATAGTTCCATTATAGATGGACCTAAATACGTGTTCAAAGTTCTCGAAACCTCAAGGTACTCACCTAGATATTACCTAGATATAGAAACCTCCTTGATATAATAGATCCTGTTATTCAGCGAAATGCGTACTTTCCTCATCCGGAGAACTGACTCTTGTCAATGGCAATGGGTAATAGAAGAGATGTAAGAGAACTTGACCTGAACAAAAAATAGAAGCAAGCGAATCAACTCTGAAGGAGAAGAAACCAATTCGTAACTTCGTGATTCCAAAAATTAACTTTGCTGCGATGGAATATTCACAGTGTATCGACTGAAATTTCACCAAACCATCTTCGCCCCCCCTTTTACGTCATGTCTCGACTGAACACATAGCTTCACTGATTGAAACCAGATCTATCCTAGATTGGGATATCAAAGTCATACACAATCAGTTGAGCGCTGTGTCAAGTTAGTGACAGAGTCAGCAAAAACAGTTGTTGAGTATAAGAATGAGGATGGTTTTATCCGAGCCACCTTCATGTCCAGGAAAAGTATGCCTTCGTTCTCGAACAAGGCACAATTCCCTGTTTAGGAGCAGGAGATTACTTTCCAATGGTAATAGGAAAGTACATACTCAATAATACATATGTTATGTATGCCCTATTTGGATGGTCAATATCAATATCATAGACTTGCTCAATGATGTCTGATTTCGTTGCACTTTTTGGACGTCCACTACGTGATTGATCTTCAACGCTTGTACGACCACGTTCAAACTCCAAAACCCATCGATGTACAGTTGGAAATGAAGGAGCAGATTCCTTCAACACTTTCTTCATTTTAGTATGAATTTCTGTTGCTGATAAACCTTCCAAAACAAAGAATTTTATCACTGCACGATATTCGGATTTCCTCATTCTCACAAAATACACTGACACGTCAACTTCGAATGGCTTGTAAACAAAGAATGAATTGACAGATCGGAATAAAATTGTGTGTGTGTTCAAATGAAGAATGGAATATAAAAATAGCGTATAAATTCTGATTCCTGTACTGCTTGATGAGTGTCGCTTTCAGAACTTCTCAACCAACCTGTACATGTTAATCGCCGGAAATTGTGAAAAATGAGGATTTTCACATTCGATGCGCTAATGCAAATCTTGACCGATTCGAATTTCTCTTTTTGAGCTCGATTTGTATTCCTTCAAGGCAACTTTTGCGCACTATTAGATCCCGGAATTCGGGAACTCTGGTTTTTTGGCCCATCCTAGTGAGTATACCGCCTCCATATAATATCAAGAACAGAAATATCGTTTGATGATACCCCAAATACATTGAACCTTTAGGATCCCGAGTTCTTCACATAACCTGCGATTTTTCTGAGCACGATGAAGAGGAGAAGCTTGAGTTATCGTTGTTGTAATCCTTTCTGAGAGAATACGCATTCTGAAAGTCCATCAGATCTGAGACGGATTCTTCTCAAGTCAATTAGTCGTCTGTTTCTAGAAGGCTATGACCATGAGTGGACGTTGAAGATACATCATATCGAGCCCATATCGATGGAGCCATCAGAGACGAATTCATTCTCCTTGCACGGAGATGACAGATTGGTACGAATTATGAAATGAAAACTCATGACATCCCTTCAAAATCACATTCCTTGTCTTTCTCCATGTACCACCTTGTATCATTCTTTGTTAAATCACGAATGATTCAATTGGAATAACAGGAAATGAAGAGATTCGTCTATAAGACTAATGAAATCCAGCTATTACCCATACAGCACCACAGTTCAGAAAGGGTTCTGAAGTAACTTTACCGCACGCTCATTGCTTCACCTCACTGGTCTGACTGCCGTGTGGGAATAACTCCCTTCGCGCACGCAGCAAAGGCTTGGAAAACCGGATTTCGCACACGCTTTGAGGAGAAACCTAATTTGAATGGTGGCGACGTATATGACATTTTTCTTCATTCCACTCATCAAAAACCCACCTCTCTGTTCCGGGACGCTAGCCTGTACCGTTTGAAACATTCCTTTGGGCTAGGTCCGCTAATTGGGTCTTGTGGAACCAACTACTTCCGCTATCACGTATATGACGTTGCAATGAAACGCGTCATAGTTGAAGTGAATCGTACTTGAAACTTTGCTATTCCTAAACTACGTTCGAGATTGTGTGGACAGTGATTTTTCGGTTATAAAGTGTGTCTGTAGGATAATATGGAATAATATGTCGTTTTAGGGAGTCTCGTTTATACCTTCGTCGAGATAAGACGTGTTTACGAACGTGTGATTACGAGTAAATTTATACCAAAGTTGTTGTTAAACTTAAACGTGTACATCGTGTGGTGACCAGTGTGTGTCAGGGCTTAGCCTTGTGGGTGTGCACCGGTGTTGTACTATTCTACAGATTTTTCTACAAAAAATATCGCAAGTGTCTCTGACTACAGAGGCATTCGCAATTCCCACAGTGGTATGGCTCTCCTTGTAACAAAATCCAACAACACAAGTTCTTATGCAAGAGCAGTGCAGGAAGTGCAATGCCCGACAAAAGAACAAGCAATTGTTCGAGATTCGGTAGAAGGTTTATCAATCCAAGATTACACCATGGCAATTGGAAATTTAATTCAACCGCTGAATGTTCAATATGTATCACGTATATCTCACTGACGGATTGGTTTATATTTGAATACAAAGGAAATATTAGACAAACTTACCGTAAATCCTACGTCTGTGGATATTGGTTCTCACACGCTGGCAATTCGGTCGTTAACCACAAAATCAAAACGGATTATTTTATCTAACGTGTGTCCAATAATTCCGTCTTCAGTGTCAGAAGATAAACTAGCAGAATCGAATATTGAACCAGTTTCAAATATTACAAATATCAGAGCCACCATGAATGCCCCAGGATACGAACATGTCCTCAGTTTTCGTAGACAAATGTATGTCCGACCAGAAGACGTAGAAAAACTGCCTCCAAACATCCCGATAAATTTCGAAAACACGGACTCATGGATATATCTTTCTACGGAGAAACTTGTCTGTTTCTTATGTAAAGAAGAGGGCCATCTTGCCACATTCTGTAAGAATGTGAAGCAAATACTCTGCTCCCAAAATTCAGCAGTGGTGAGCACTCAAGATAAGGTCGTAGAAGATGAAAATCAACCAGTGAATCCACAAAAATCTTCCTCAATGGATCATCAATTCCCGACGCCATACCCTCCAGAAAGCAGTAAAAGGCCTTTCTTAATCTTGACTTTAATTTTTTGTCTTACCGGGGGCCTGCGGCCCCCCGAACCCCCCACGCAGGGCTTTGCCCCTGCGCCCCACCAGGGGCTTCGTCCCTGGACCCCTTTTCTGGCTTCGTCCTGATGTGCTTCGTAAGAGCACTTTTCGCACATTGTTAGGAAAAATAGTATGTTTATCTCGTGCGCATTGGTGACTCCTCACTCGCGTGATTTGTCGCCCTTGCTCCGCTCGGGCGACAAACTCGAGCTCGTGCAGGAATCACCAACTTTGCGCACTTCTTACACAATGTGCTATTGTCTAGCGCCTCATCGCTGAAAAGCACAACAAACGGAACCACAAACATGGAAAATAAGGAAAAAGAAACAAAAATAAAAAAACAAGTCACAAAACGGAAGAACTCATCCGATATAATCCATACCATCGATAACATGATTAAAAAATTGGAGCCAATCAAAGAACATCTCCAAATGAACGCACAAAAGTGCCCACTCGATTTTGATACTTCATCTTGGATGCACATTGAAAATCAGATGTTATTGGCATTCTCCAAACATACACAAGTGATACGACAGCCGTATTCAACATGATTACAGATTTATACAGCTTTCTCGACGACCGAAGTCTGAAAAGTCGTTTTACAAGAATCAAAAAACGGATTGAAGATCCAATTTTTGTGGATATGACCAGCAAAGACATGAGTTCTTCTGATGACTTCCACACTTGATTTCAAAATAGAAAAGTTCTAAACGACTCTGAAAATATTGTTTTGGAATGCTAAGAGCATTTCAAGACGAACAGAAGAGCTCCAGGTCATCCTTCAGGAAGTCGACATCTTTGTGTGTGTTGAAACTTGGTTGCAGCTGACAGAAGACTGTAATTTTACAGGTTTTGTTACTCATAGAGAAGATAGGACTTGCTCTCGAGGCGGGGGGATTCTTATATTACTGCTTGAAAATTTGGCTCTTCTTGAATTGAAAAACATCAAGTCCCCAGATCAGTCAGTAGAATTATGCGGTGTACAGATTACGAATACCACCCCAGCTCTTAATTTGATTGCATGCTATAGAAATCCTGATCACGTACTCTCACAAATTCAATGGGATTCCATTGTGAGCAATATGAATGAAACTCATTACACACTTTTCATGGGTGATTTCAATTCACATAACAACATTTGGAATTGTGATGACACAGACGAAAATGGTGGAAGATTTATGGATAGTATAGAGAATAAGAGTCTATTTTTAAACAATGAAAACCCATCAACGCATATAGATATACACAGAAACAAAAAATCTAATATAGATCACGTACTTACTACAATGAATATAGCTAAAAAAATCGAAGTGAGAGTAGGTGACGACACAAAGAGCCAAAAAGACCTCCAAACGTAAGCGAAAAGATTATTTCAAAGAATTTGCAAAAAGTATTGATTTTCGTACTGGTCCTAAATATGTCTGGGATGAATGCGAAATCCTGAGGAACAAATAGATAAAAATTAATCCTACGCAGGTAAAAGAAAATCCCCAAACAGAAAGAGACATAACTGGTGCCTTGAATGAAATCAGCCCTCCCTGGGCTTACTGCGACCCGAATCGGGTCCCTCAGTGCCAATTACACGACTTTTTCGACACGTCCTTTGACTTTATTGAATTCAACACGGCTTTAAATCCTGAAAATCTTCGCTCTGCATCAGGTATGGATGAAATCGATCACAAAATTATCATGCGAATGCCGATAAGGTTCAAACTATTACTCTTGAATGTAATCAATGAAATGTACTCCTCAAATGACTACCCTATCTCATGGAAACAAAGCTTTGTACATTTTATAAATAAGCCCGATGGTGTAGGCGTGAGACCGATAACTCTTTCTTCGTGCATGTGCAAGCTTGTCGTATCGATTATAAAAAATCGGATGCAATAGTAGTGTGAACATAACAATAAAATTTCAAACATCCAGTCTGGCTTCCGCAAAGGGAGATCTTGTATTGATAATCTCGTAAATCTCACACTCCAGGCCAACAAAGCTATTATGAACAAATAAGATCTCCTTGCAGTTTTCTTTGACGTGTCTGCAGCCTTTGATAACGTTACCTGCGATATACTACTGAAAAAACTTGCCTCAATAGGATGTTCTGGGAAACTGATGAGATTTGAAACGTTACTATCCCTTCCCTATGGAGTTCACGTTTACTAAATACCTGAGCCTACTTATTTTGCATGCATTCGCCTTTATTTTGACATTCTCATCGTCGATTCCTCATACGGGGTTTGATCGTAAAGATTCTGGTGTATGTATGTGTTACACACACGTCACTCTTCGTCTTGCCTTATATCTATATGATCATCGGAATCGTATACGAAGGGTTAATATTGACATGCGTTCAGTACAATCTGTCTGTTGGTAGTTGTGTGCGTTAGTATCGTTCCAGGCAGATATACGCGCTGGTTGCTCCACTACCACGAGGGTGTCGCTCTCATACGCGACTCACGCGTTGGTTCTTCCACACACACACACCTACTCATGTACTCGTTTTGGAATTACAACACGGAACAGCTGTTTTTGACATGATATATATATATATATATATATATATATATATATATATATATTTAATTTTACAAGTGAAAGAATAATAAACAAAAAACAAGCTGAAGAGAACAACTACGATGACTGGGGCCTTCTCCCGCGTCTATCAGTCCGTCCAATTCCTTTTGATCTCTCGCGAGCCCTAAAAGAAGATAAGAAAAACTACTTAGTTTTTCCCCGTCTGAACCGAGAAAAATCCCAGCAATCTATCCGAATCTCGTGTACCCAACTTTATCTAAATTACACTCTAATACTCTAACTCCCAATTCCAACTGTCTCACCGTCGATGCGCCGATACCGATGTAAGGAAAGTGAAACTCAATACGCACTTGTACATTGGAACACCTTCTCATCCATCGATGCCCCTATCATGTATTTTAATCTTGTACTCTCCGTCTTTATTTGTATGTATGTTGTGTCTTGTCACCGTGACGGTCGTCACCCACTGTGATATAAATAATAATCCCTTTATGTATCGTGTCTTTGTTCGTATCTCGGCGTTTCCTTCATGTTAAACTTTTGTACATGTTCATTCAATTTTTCTTCTTTACATTGATTCTCTAACCCTTCAACCTATCTGCTTGATTGAACCCCTCCGTTTTTTTTCTTTTCTTCTTGTTTTAACTTACTGCACTCATCATTTTTATTAAGTTTTCATTTTCCTAATCCTATTATCCTTACTTCTCATCTACTATCTTCTCAACTAACTGTTGTAGCGGTGTTTTATACCGTTACAGATTTATAAAGTTTTCGACTCATGAAAGATTCGTGAACACCAACATCACAGGGAACGAATCTAGTAATTTGTATAAGGGGGTCCCCAAGGGAGCATTCTCAGTCCTTTATTGTATATATTATACGTTCAAAATATCACAGAAAATTTGCCTAAAAGTATCTTTGTCTCCAAATTTGCAGATGACATCGCAGTGTATTGTAAAATATCACCTATCGAAAGATGCAGAAATGTCATTGAAAAATCGATAAACATCTTATCAGGGAATCTTTTACGACTAGGACTAGACCACTCACCACAAAAAACTGTACTTATACATTTTAATAATAAAAACATACTGCCGGGCCAAACTACAATCCAAATTGGCAAATGTACCATTAAATCCAGTGAGACAGCCCGCTTCTTGGGAATCATCGGCATTATTGTCGTATGCGTGCTACTGAGGTCCTTTGATTGTTGTATGCGGTCTACCGGGGTAGATCGCATGCTGCAGCCCGTAGCATTGTTGTGTGCGGTCTATCTGTTGCTTGTTAATTTTTTATCACTTATTTATCCACTATTCATCATTCACTTATGTGTTTTTTTATCATTTGATAGGAGATGAGAGGAAGTCAGGGGGATGGAAGTATAGTAACGGCACTTGTGTATATTCAATGCAATGTTTTATTTTCTTGAATGTACGTACATTCATGTATCGCATGTTTATATGCATGCACACTTACTGACATTATGTGTTTACATATTGGGTGTGTGAATATGCCTTTACCCTTCCCTAACACATGTCGTTGTTGATATTGCTTACGTGTACTAATAGATGACAACCCATGCAGAAAATGCCGACTCCCAATCAAACATAGCAATCGAAACAGTACTGGTACAACACTGATTACCAGGGTTGGTTGCCAACGTTGTAACGTGGTTGAAGTAACAACCAGTACGATGTTGTTATAACGCCGATAGTCAATGCTGATTTACCAACATTGATTCAGAACTCGTTCAACGTTGTTCATTATGTGTGGTTTAATACGGCAAAATTTTGAAGAAATTATTATTCATGTTTTCGAATGGACTTCTTCACATTTCTCGGATTATTCATTCGTTTCAAGAAACGATTCAAATTTCAGCAACATACGAACGGATATTTTATATTTTTTACTTTCGATATAATCATGGACATTAGCTGAAAATATACACCGAAAAAACGATATTCTAGGATTGAGAGGAATTTATTCTTCACTCTTCCTCTAAACCAATCCTCTTATTATAAGACTAACCCCCTCTAATTTTCAGTGACTTCATGAGATATTCTTCGTTTGAGAATAAATTCTTGAAATAAGAATATTCCCAGATCATTTTGAATAACCGCTTTATACAAAATAATTTTGTAAATTATTTAGCCTGAGATGTGGAATGACTTATAAATTCACGATATTCGTATAAAAGTCATTCTAAACATGAGAAAATTTCAAATTGAAGAGTATTCTTGAAGTTGGAATTTTCAAATTTGAGAAAAAAGCCTCATGTTCTGAGTTGAATTTGTTGTTAGGGTGATGATAAACTTGTAGGAAGAGTTTGAAAGTTGGGTGGAATCTATATTGATCAGGAAAGTCCAAATCGTGTGGCGAAAGTTAGAAAATCTGTCAACTCAGCTCACGGCACATGGGTATTCTATCAGCTTTTCTTCACTAAACGAAATCTAGGCAGGAGAAATGTATCAAAATTTAGTGAAATCAAGTTGGTACAGAGTAAGAGAGGACAGATATATTCATTGAATTTTATTTGTCATTATAGAAATGTTGATAAATAAAGAAAGGCTATAGAAGATCCAATGTGTCGTCTTTTAATATTTTTGTTCCAATAATGTTGTATCATGTTCCTCCGAATAAATGTTATTATATTCATGAAACAGGTTCAATACGCACGTTTCCTTAACCTACCAGTGAGAAGATACAAAAATGCACACAATACAAAATCGTTGACCAAAAATATTGAGAGACGATAAATTGAATCATACATAGCCTTTACGTATTTATCAACATTTTTATAATAACCAATAAAATTCAATGGATATATCTGCCCTCTCTTACTCTGTACCAACTTGATTCTACTAAATTTTGATACATTTCTCCTGCCTAGATTTCGTTCAGTGAAGAAAAGCTGATAGAATACCCACGTGCCGTAAGCTAAGTTGACAGATTTTCTAACTTTTGCCACACGATTTGGACTTTCCTGATCAATATAGATTCCACCTAACTTTCAAACTCTTCCCACAAGTTTATCATCGCCCTAACAACGAATTCAACTCAGAAAATGAGGCTTTTGCCTCAAATTTGAAAATTTCAACATAAAGAGTACTCTTCACTTTGAAAAGTAAAACCATCCGTCGAGCTGCAAGTGAATAATCCAAGTTTTTTGCAATTCATTTTGAACATTTTTTTGACATATTTTTGATCAAATGAGTTCTTCATGACCCATATTCATTACAAAATTGATATGATCTCTGAGTTTTTCCTAGAAGTACTGATGTAAGTATTTGAAGAAAATTCATTTTCACTGCATCAACAAATTACGATTTTGTGACATGTTACAACAGCTTTACTGATTTACTAATTCATTTTGCACTCACTCGCAGATTTTTTGATACAAATTATTCAAGAAATAACCACCACACATTTCACAAAAATAATTCATCTATTTTTTGATCACATAAATTTAACCTCACATTTGTCAACCGAACTGCAATTTTCACACAGGCTCATAGATTATTATATTCAACCGACGGATGATTGAATCGGATAAACACGTCACTTTAATTGATCTTCTCCAATGCATCGCGTGGGTACCGGTTTCACGGTACAGCAAAATCATTACTGATACTGAATTTGAATAATTGTGTCGTTCTCCAGTATTGGTGGTGTGTTTTTGCATGTGCTCTCCTTATCTAACGAAGTGTCTATGCCCGTGCATAACAGAACCTCCAGTGCAGTCTGTGCGTTAATTTTTGCATTCGAATTGAAAATTGAACTTCATCGATGATATGATATTCTGGTATACATTGAATCTGTGTATACGTCGGCTTTATTTACATCTCTCGGCGTAAGTGGATTCGTGTGGCCGCTACACATATACGTTTTTGTGTGTATCACTTCATTGCTCAGTGTTCTCAACGTATACTCTCCTTCTGCTATTTTTCTGTCATTCTGATAATGCCTACTACAATCTGCAAAGGGTGCACCAAATCCGTCAAGGATCCAGTTTCTTGTAGCTCCTGTGGCATCGTTTCTCATCCTGGAACTTCGTGTTTGATCAGAACTAATCATCCATGGCATAGTGGAATTTTATTAGATTGTGAGACGTTGAGAACACCTGCTCTGTCATCTCTACAAAGCGAGTAATGTGACTCTGTGTTGTTGTCAAACATTCGTGCGATTATCAAAAGTGAAATTTCTGTTTTAAATGACAAATAAAATGAATTCAATGCTAGAATCGATGAATTGACGACCACAGTTCCTAATTTGAATACGAGAGTTACTATGCTTGAAACTGGTAGATCTAATAGCAATGATCTTTCAAAGACTTCACTTGACGAAGAAGAATTTTTCAGTGAACTGGAGGATCGGCGGAGTCGATCATTCAATATCATTATGTTTAATATTTCTGAGAAGTGCTCATCGGGGCCTTCTGAGACTGCTGAGGTTAAAAAAGTCCTATCGGAAATTAAACCTGACTCCTATGACGGTATACATATTCGTTGTATAGGCAGACCCAATAGTGATAAAAACAAAATTCGTCCCTTATGTGCGACTTTCCCCTCCAGCAGTACACCGTTGGATATCATCAGAGGGAAGTCTGCCTACAGGGGTCCGGTGAAATTTTCTCTTAATCGTACTCCTCGTCGACGAGCTCACTTAAACAGTCTCCGGGATCGTCTGGAAGACCTAAACGATCCATCTCGGACGATTAGATATGTAAATGGTGTACCGAAAATTGTTCCATTAAATAAGACTCGTCACTCATCATCACAAAAAAACCTGTAACCCGCCCTTTAGTGTACTATCAAAATGTCCGCGGCCTTCGTACTAAACTAAATGCGCTTCATTGTGCAGTCGCAGCCTCTGTCGATCGCTATGACATCATCATTTTATCGGAAACTTGGATTTCTGATAAAATTTTATCAACGGAAATCGGCTTGCACGGTTACACTGTATACAGAAAGGATAGATCTCTACTGACTAGTCATTGTGAGAGGGGAAGAGGAGTCTTGATAGCAGTGAAAAATGGCATTCCGAGTTCTGAATTAATCGATGAGCACTCAAATGTTGAACATTTGTTTATAAAAGTTAGGATGGGTTCTTCGGAATCGATTTTTGGAGCCGTCTATATTCCGCCATCATCATTTGCGCATCTTTATGAAGATCATTGTAAGAGTGTGGAAGCTATTCTGAGTGCCAATCAGGATCTCTCTTTTTATCTATATGGTGATTATAATCTACCACATGCTTCTTGGTGTTTAACTAGTGCAAATTTATCATGTGACATGATTCCCGGTGCAACATGTAATGAAGTGCAGTCGATACAATTTGTCTGTGAATATTTTAACTTCTCAAATTTATCCTTGAAGAATGATATATGTAATGATTTTGGTATTATGCTTGATCTGTTATTTACAAATGACAGTTCTGCAGTGACAAGATTACCTGCTGAGTCTCTTCTCACCTGTGATAAATATCATCCACCTCTTCTTTCTGTACTGGATGTGGTTTCAATTAATTATCTTCCGCGAGATAATATTTTTCGATATAATTTCAATTTGGGTGATTATACTGCAATTGGAAATTTTTTCAATCAAATCCCTTGGGATTCATTACTTAGTGTTTTGACTATTGATGATGCGGTTGAGTGTTTGTCATCATCATCATGAAGTAATCAGTCTTACGACTGGTTTGATGAAACCCTCCACCCCTGTCTATTATCCGCCAAACGCTTAATTTCTACATATCTACTACATCCCTTGTCTTGTACGATTTGCTTCATATAACTTGCTCTAGGTCTACCTTTACCAGTTTTACCATTCATTTTCCCTTCCAATATTGTTTTCAACAAACTCTCATGCCGTAATGTGTGTCCTATAAGATTGCTTCTCCTTTTCACGATGTGTTTCAAAAGATTTCTTTCTTCAATTATCTGCTCGAGTACTTCTTCATTTTTGACTTTGTCTATCCATTTTATTCTGAGCATCCTCCTATAACACCACATTTCAAAAGCTTCAAGTCTTCGTTGATCAGTTTTCCCCATTGTCCAAGTTTCGCAACCATATAATGCTGTGCCCCGAACGTAACTTTTCAAGAATTTCTTCCTTACTTCCAAGCTTATATTTTTTGAGCATAATAACTGTCTCTTTTGATAAAAAGCCTGTTTCCCTTGTGCTATTCTTGCTCTTATATCTCTTTCGCTTTTGCCGTTCTCTGTAATTATGCTTCCTAGATATTTGAATTCTTTCACCTGTTCAATTGTCTCGGTATCTATTTTGATTCTCGTTCTTCTAGCTGTTTTCGCTGCTGTACACATCATGAATTTTGTTTTGTCTTTATTTATATTCATACAATAGTTTTCCAATAATATTGTTCTCATGGTGTTGAGAATATTTTCTAACTCAGTACTACTCGTGGCCAATATAGCTATGTCATCCGCGAATCTCAACATACTTATATTTTCTCCCTGAATCTGTAATGTCGATTGGATTTCCTCCTTCACTTCGTTCATTGCTTCTTCTATATATAAATTGAACATCAGTGGCGATAATAAGCATCCTTGTCTCACCCCTCTTCTTATTTGTGCTTCCCCTTCCTGACCTTCTATGTCTATTATTGCACTTTGATTCCTATATAATTCGTATATTATTCTTCTATCTTTATAATTTATTCCCACCTTCTTCAGGATCGCAAACATCTTCTCCCAGTCCACATTATCAAAAGCCTTTTGTATATCTACAAAACCTATGTACACAGATTTCTTCAGCGCTATCCTTTTCTCTATTACTGCCCTGAGTGCTAAGATTGCTTCTCGCGTTCCCCTATTTTTTCTAAAACCAAACTGATCCTCTGCCAATCTACTCTCTATTTTATTTTCCATTCTCCTGTATATAATTTTGGTCAGTATTTTCGAAGCATGTGAAGTTAAACTGATCGTTCTGTAGTTCTCGCATTTGTCTGCCCCTCGTTTTTTCGGGATAGCGACAATTTTATTCTTTTGGAAATCTTCCGGTACTTCTCCTTTTTCGTACATATCTCTAATCAATTCAAACAGTGCGTCGCGAGTTCCTTCACTGGAGGCTTTCATAAGGTCCGCACTTATGCCATCTATGCCTGGCGCTTTATTATTCTCCAATTCTTTCAAAGCCTTGTCGAATTCTGATCTCAATATCGAATCTCCCAATTCTTCCTCATCTACATCCTCCTCCTTCTCTAATAGTGCTATATCATCGTTTCCTCTATACAAGTCTCCCAAATGATTGATCCACTGTTCTATTTTCTCTTCCGTTTTTATCAATTGTCGTCCTAGAGAGTTTCTAATCTTATGGCTTCTAGATTTCATTTGTCCGAAAGATCTTTTAATAATCCTATATGCTTCATCTATTTTTCCTAAATGCAATCTTATTTCTATTTCCTGACATTTCTCTTCTAACCACTGTTCTTTTGCTTTCCTTGATTCTCTTATTATTTTATTTCTCAATGATTTGTATCGTTGCTGGCCTTCTTGGCTATCATTATTCTTGTATTTTCTTCTTTCATTTATCAATTCTAAAATTTCTCCCGTTATCCATGGGTTTTTAGCTTCTACTCCATCATTCTTCAAAATCTCATCCGCACATTCTCTTATATTCCCTTTCATCTTTGTCCATCTCCTCTCTATTCCCAAGTCTTTCTCTTTTTGATCTCCCAATTTTTCATCCAACATTTTCTCGAATGCCTCATGCGTTTGTTTTTGCTTGAGGTTCTTCAAATTCCATCTTTCCTGCATTTTCCTTTTCTTCTTCAGAGATTTGAATTTCAGAGAACATTTCATCATCAACGTATTATGATCACTATCTATATCTGCACCTGGATAAGTTTTACAGTTTTTCACTTGGTTTCTAAATCTTTGTTTCACTAATATGTAATCAATTTGGTTTCTTGCTGTATCTCCTGGCATTTTCCAAGTGTAGATTCTTCTTGGATGATTTTC
This sequence comes from Gonatopus flavifemur, assembly GCA_018340375.1. Lineage (NCBI taxonomy): Eukaryota > Metazoa > Arthropoda > Insecta > Hymenoptera > Dryinidae > Gonatopus > Gonatopus flavifemur. The sequence goes on from JAFFJZ010000013.1 coordinate 1,519,549, forward strand.
GAATAAAGTGTTTGTGATAACCATCTTATGATTTCCACAAAATTCGACTAAACGTTGTCCTCTATCGTTCCTCCTCCCTAACGCGAAATCTCCTATAATGTTGTCCTCTTTTCCTTGTCCTACTACCGCATTCCAATCCCCCATCACTATCAAATTCTCTTCTCCCTTCACATATTCTATCACTCCTTCTATTTCTTCGTACGTTTTTTCAATATCTTCCTCCGAATATGCAGATGTGGGCATGTATACTTGGACTATGACTGTGTCTACCGGTTTTGTTCTGATTCTAACCATCATCACACGTTCATTATGTTGCAAATAATTTCCTATTCTATTTCCTACTCTTTTATGCATCACAATTCCTACACCTGCTTGACCGTTCTTTGATCCTGTATGAATTATTCTATAATCCCCACTCCAGAAATCGCCCTCTTGTGGCCATCTCATTTCGCTAATCCCCATTACGTCTATATTCAACCTATTCATTTTCAATTTCAAATTTTCTAATTTTCCCGCTTGCCTCAGTGATCTAACATTCCACGCTCCGACTCGAAGAATGTTGTTTCTTTTCCCTATCCTATTCTTCGGTTTTCGTTCCTTGCTGATGAAGCTTCCTCGAGCAGCCTCCACCCGGAGATCCGAACGGGAGACTAGTTTACCTCCGGAATATTTTACTCGAGAGAGCGCCATCATGTATTCATTAATTTGTTTGTTTGTTTTTGTTACATAATATTCCAGGTTAGGAAAAAGGTTTCATTTCCTCGGGAAGTATTGAAACATGTCAAGGAAGGTAGTTTCCCCTTGCTTTTCTGGCATTAGGATGATTTCGTTTCTCTCAGTTTCTCTCAGTTTCGTTTCTCTCATCCACGGGGAAGGAGTGTTTGTATGAGATTATGAATTACGCAATTGATTTGTACGTTCCTAAATGTTATTCTCGTGATTCCAAATACCCTAGATGGTTCTCTAAACAGTTGATCGATCTGATACGTGCCAAGAAAGAAGCACATTGTATGTATAAGAAATATAATCGGATACAAGATTATCATGTTTTCTCTGATTTGCGTGCTCAATGTAAGAAATCAGTGGATAAGTGTTATAATGATTATGTTCGCTCAACGGAATTGCAAATTCCTCATAGTATCAAAGGCTTTTGGAACTATGTCAATTCTCGTCGATCCGACAATGGTATTCCGGGTAAAATGGTTATGAATGGAATCTCAGTCACCTCTGGGCGTGAAATTGCTGACTTGTTTGCTGCTCACTTTGAGTCTGTTTATGTTTTTCACAATGATCTGACTCCTAATTTAGAATCCAATTCTGATTTGGATATCTCTGATCTCTATATTAACATTGGGACGGTGCTTATGGGAATCAACTCTTTGGATATCAATAAGGGCCCTGGCGATGATGGGATTCCTCCTTTGTTTTTGAAATCCTGCAGCTACATATTATCACGACCACTGTGGTTGATTTTCAACGCCTCCTTATCTTCTGGTCATTTCCCTACCCGCTGGAAAAATAGTTTGGTCTCGCCGATTTTTAAGGCTGGTTGCAGAGCAGATGTGAAGAATTACAGGCCAATATCTATCATAAGTGCAATTCCCAAACTATTTGAAAGCTTGGTAACTGATATAATATCTCCACTGTTTTCTGGCGTCATTTCGGATATGCAACATGGTTTTATGCCTGGTCGTTCAACTATCACCAACTTGGCTATTTATTGTAACTATGTATCAAGAGTTTTGGATAATAACGGTCAGGTAGATACAGTTTATACTGATTTTACAAAAGCCTTTGATACGGTAGATCATGATATTCTCTCATCTAAATCATACCGCTTTGGTTTCCGTGGGAATATTCATAATTGGATGAAAAGCTATCTTACGAATAGAACTCAAACTGTCAAGGTTAAGAATTTCATCTCAAGGTCTATCAATGTTCAATCAGGTGTTCCGCAAGGGTCGCATTTAGGCCCATTGCTATTCATTTTGTTTATTAATGATAATGGTGACAATTTTAAGCATGTTAAATTTTTACTTTTCGCGGATGATTTGAAATTATTCTTGAGAATCTTATCATACGCTGATGTCATCGCATTACAATCCGATTTGCATAGGTTGGAATCATGGTGTGCCTTGAATAAACTGCAACTGAATATATCGAAGTGTAAAGTAATGAGACTTTCGCGTAAGATGCAACCAGTCATGTTCTCATATGAATTGAAGGGGTCTAGCTTAGAGGTTGTTCAGAGTATGCATGATTTAGGAACTATAATTGATTCTAAGTTCAATTTCACTATGCATTATCAAAATATGGTTAATACGGCTATGAAGCAACTCGGATTTCTGAAGCGTATGTCTAAAGACTTCAAAGAACCCTCAACACTCTTGACACTATACAATGCTCTTGTCAGACCTAATTTAGAATATGCGTCCCAGATCTGGTCGCCTCACCGAGATAAATATTCTAAACTGATTGAGAGAGTTCAGGACAAGTTTTTGCGTTTCTTAGCTTTTAAAAATCTCACTCCCATGGCCGTGTCCTGTCATGATTATGGACCGTTAATGAGATCGTTTGACATGACCACGCTTGAAGCTCGTAGGTTGGTTGACGATCTCGTTTTCATTTTCAAAATCATTAATGGTCAAATCAGCTGTCCTGAACTACTCTCTCTTTTAAACTTCAATGTACCATCTAGAACTCTACGAAAGCCTCCGCTTTTCAATATTCCGATGTTCACTTCACATTATTTTTATTCTGATCCAGTCAACCGCATCTGTTGCTTGGCAAACTCATATAAAGATGATCTTGATTTCTTTTCGGGGTCAGTATCAATCTTTGAAAAATCGGCCCAGAGGGCTTTCTCTAAGAAGAGTGTGAGATTATAATTTATGTATTATTCCATATCTATACTTCAAGGTTCGTGATAATTTACACCGTTTCTTATTGTAATTTACTTTTCAGTACTTCATTTGAGAATTTTCTTTTGTTAACCGCCATGATATTGTTTACATACTTTTGTACCTAAAGGGCGTCTTAGCCTGTAAAATAAATCAAATCAAATCAAATCAAAATTTGCAAGTCTAGTCTAGTCGGTATAAGAACTCCGGTAACAGTTTCAACGAAAATATCTTTATATAATATGTTATTGCTGTTATTTGAAAATTTGTAACTCATCAGAATAATAAGAGAAACATTCTTAATAGTATACAGTCGGAGAAGAATATTTGGAATTCATCAATAACAACCCACACAGCACGCAGTTCTTGAAGATATCTAAAAGAATACTCAATTGAGAGATCTTCAAGAACGTTTTTGAAGAGTTCCTCAAGATATCTTTCAGAAGTGTTGGAAAGACATCTTGTGAGAGATTTCTGAAAGATATCTCGATTCAAGAAATCTCCAAGACGACCATGCGAGATATCCTAAAGATATTTTTGAGAAGCGTTCGAAAGATATTTTCCTGGAAGACTTTGACGAAATATGTTGAGGAAGATAGATTGTCAGCAGGTTTAGGTTATAAATACCTGATCACATGAACACTCAGAATGTGCCTCTAATTATAATCGAATTACACATGTGATAAATTCGGTCACAAATCGAAGCTTGAAAAATCTATAAACATGCCAAGAGATTTTAGATTGTGCAAAAATTACGATTTTGTAACCTTTTAATACCCGCACTGGAATTAACGAATCTTCAAGACACAGATATTTTACAAGTTACTGAACTTTTCACGCTCAATTTTATGTACAGCCTTCAAGTAAATTCACAAGAATTCTCATTCATACTCATTAATAAGTTATTCTTCAATAACGTTGGGATAGAAATAATTTAGGAAGAATCTGTGGTATCCACGACCAACTTATCTGACATTTGTTTATATAATAACAGTTTTTTCAAAAGATCACTTCTACTCTGAAAATGTACACCACTGACACGATTCCACTGTGTTATATTGACAATCATAAGCATCAAAACCGAACTGTCTCTATAGCTCAAGTCACTGAAACGTAAGTACATCGTAAGATGCGCGGGTTCGATTCCCGCAACCTCAAGGATTGAGATAAAGTCGACTTCATAGGAGTGCGGGAGCGACAAAGACAAATTTAGGGGGCGGGGGGGGGGGGAAAGGAAAAAGAAGAGGTTAGAATTTTTTTTCGTGAATAAATTCAAGCTTCTTCCAAGACATTTTTATGAATTTTGCAAGACATCTTCAAGAAATCTTGAAGAACTGTTCTAGATTTCTTAATTTCTTCTTAAAGATATCTTGAAGAAGTCTCCGAGACATCTTTCAGAAATCTATTCATGTTGCATAAGACATCTTTTCGAATACGAAAAGATATCTTTTAGAAAATTCTTCAAGACTTCTTGTACTTTTGGAAGATATCTTTCAGAATTCTAAAAGATATCTTCGTGTCTGTTTGGAAACGTGTTCAGAAATATTCCCGTTAGATCTGTTACCGGACTCCTCACACCGACTATACAATATTACTTCAATTTATGATGTCAGAATTCATAAGTGGCGTACAGCTGTACTGGTCAAAGCGTCATTCCCTCATTAGGGTTAGGATTTTGTGTTAGGTTCGATTCCGCGTGTAGGGCTATGAGATTTTCGCTATTGACCCCCACAGTTTGAACGCTTGTTATCATTAAATATCTTTATTAAGATAATTTCCACCAGGGAGTTCGATTGCTGTAGAACGCGGTTCTAGCAGCTGACATTGGAACATGTTTCCATACGTCTATCACACATTCAGTACGAGATCCACAAGGATTCCAATAATTTTTTTGTGAGTTATTTGAAATATATTCTTGGCGCTTATTTTAGATGTCAATGTTCTCAAAGTTGGATGCACCCTCTCAATCTTAGAATATGGTTTTTTCGGTGTGGACATTAGCTGAAAATATGAAATTATTTTCATTAGCTACGTACAAAGGCTTGAATGGATCACCATCACCGGTTGAAAATCAATTGTCAATGTTGGTATCCAATGAAAAACCAGTACTGATTCAGGGTTGATGTTGACGTTGACCCAGTATTGATGAACAACGCCGTACCAGTGTTGATCAGCGTTATCATTCCGGGTTCATTCCAACGTTGTTCGCCAACAGTTGGCAGTTGGCAAATGACGTTATTCCAGTACTAGGTCGTTCGTCAATTTCTGCATGGGAACACTTGTATTCGATAGTACTTTTTGTCAGCTTTGGTTTGGGTTGTGAGCAACAAGTTTTTACCTTTTTGAACATGTCGGTTTTCGTTCCGAGTGAACATCATTTGCGGAAAGTGTTGTTACACTATTTTGTTGCAGAGGAAAGGGCAGCGGAAACGTATCGTTCGCTTGCGGAGATTTATGGTGAGCATGCTACATCTGGAACACCTTACAAGGGATGGGTTTGACGATTTCAAAATAATGATTCTGACACTGAGGACAAAGAATATGGGAAACCACCAAGAAAATTTGAGGATGCTGATTTGGAAGCAGTATTGACAGAGGATTCTTGCCAGACTCAAGCAGAACTGGCTGCAGCAGTGAATTTCGAACGATCAAGTGTTGCGTAGCGTTTGAAAGCAATGGGAATGGTTCAAAAACTCAATTACTGGGTCCCACATGAATTGAAAGAAAGAGACATGGAACGTCGAAAAAAAATTCGTGAAATGCTACTTCAAAGACAGTAACGAGAACAATTTTTGCATCGGATAGTCACAAGAGATGAAAAATGGATATACTATGAGAATCTGAAACGCCAAAACTTTTGGGTGAAGCCAGGCAAACCGGGCTCATCACAGCCAAAGAGGAATATTCACTGTGCCAAGGTTATGCTCTGCATTTGGTGGGATCAGAGAGATGTTGTATATTATGAGTTGCTCGAACCTTCTCAAACTATCAATAGAGAACTTTACCGGCGACAACTAATGCATTCAAAGCGAGCCATAGAAGAAAAACGACCAGAATGGGTGAATAGGCACAGTCAATTAATTCTGCAACATGACAATGCCAAGCCGCAGTTCGCACAAATCGTGGAAAAATATTTAGATGGACAGGACTGGGAAGTACTATTTCACCCGCCATACTCGCCGGATATAGCTCTGTCGGATTACCACTTATTTCGGATGATGCAGTTAAATCTTACAGGAGAACGGTTCACTTCGTACGAAAGTATCAAAATTTGGCTTGATAATTGGATCAGCTCAAAAGATCAGGATTTCTCCAGGCAGAGAATACGTCAATTACCTGAAAGATGGGCGAAGGTTGTAGCTGCAGATGAAACATACTTCGAATGAACTGTTCTTTAATTTTCTAAACAAGCAAATGTGTTTAATCTCAACAAAAAAGGGCGGAGTCATATTCACAAACCCAATATCTGTGTTCGAAATGAATGATCAATTCAAATTAAGTATGTTGTCTGTCTATTTTAGTCTTGGTCCTTTGTTTTTGCGTTTGCCGGATTAGACCGCATGTGACTTTTCATTGGGGGGAGGTAACGTTAATTTGGTGAAAAAAGGCACAATCCCAAGAAATTTCTTCAACGCTATAGGTAATACAAATTCATTCAATTAATATTGACATCATAATACAATATATGATGAATATTTCCTGTATTCTTCAAACGAAGATATTGATAATTGACTCGATGTTAGCAAATCTTCAGAGGCGCTCCGGTGAAAAGCAGGTGTATAGTTTAAATCAAAACCTACTCTTACGATTTCTACGATTCTTTTGAAATCTAGTATACTATTTCCTCACACAAATGACCAGGTAATTCTGAGAGCTTCGTTTTCTGATAATTATCAATTCTACAATAACAAATAGGCCCAGTTTTTGAAGCGGGAATCGGTGTTTCCACCCCTGAGTGTCACAAAAAATTCAAAAATCGGAAAAAATGCCCCCAGGGTTACCTGGTTATTTATGTGAGGAAGTAGTTGACTAAATTTCAAAAGAATCAGTCGAGTAGATTTTGATTTAAACTGTACACCGGCTTCTCACTTAGCCGCCTCTGAAAGATTCACTACCATCGAGTGAATTATCAATATTTTTGTTCGAAAAATTCAGGAAATATTCTTCATATATTGTATCATGATGTCACTATCAATCAAATGAATTTGTGTTACCTGTAGCGTTTGGAAAAATTCTGAAAATTCGGCCTTCTTCTCGCTGAATCAACGTTTCCCCTCCCGTTTAGCGTTCCTGTATGCGCTCCATTCGGATAGACCGCATACATCAGGCATATGCGATGCAGTGTGCGCTCTATTCAGGGAGACCGCATACAACATTTGTATATATTGTAGTATGCGTTCTACCCCGGTAGATCACTACTTTCTGGTAGACCGCATACGACAAGAATGCCGAATCATCTTTGACTACAAGTTAAATTTTATTCCGCAAGTGGAAGTCATGGAACAAAAATGCTATAGAGCTCTAAATATTATCAAATTCATATGTGGAACGTGGTGGAGTTCTGACCCGGAAACACTGATCACATTGGACAAAAGTTTTGTGAGATCTAAAATGGATTACGGTAGTTTCGTCCATTTCCCTGCCTACCGAAACTTCATAGAACAATTGGGAGAAAATTCAAAAGAGTGCGATCAGAGCTGCCTCAGGATACCGAATCAGTCCTCCCACAAATATCCTATTGGCAGAGTCCAAGCTACCTCTCTTCCAGGAGCAAACAAGATCTCTATGTGGATGCTACTTGAATGAAGTAATGTCCAACATAAATTCAACAACACATAATATGGTTCAAAAGTTCTTCAGATTTTGTCAAAAGAAGAAATTTTCTAGGAATAAGATAATTTTAAGACAATGTATTCAAAGCATAATGGACACAATCATATATCGTGATGTGAAGGATGCGTATAACATCTATTGGTACAATTATGAAACTTTCATGACCTCAATTCCTTCCGGCCAAGAATTGAGTATCCAACTAAAAGAAGTCTTGTATCGGTTGGACAGGAGCAGACGCACCAGCGTTTTTTCTTGAGGAGGTGGTGTGCTGATTGCGGTCAAGAAGTATTTGAATAGTGCGTTGGTTGATTTGCCGCCTACTAGCGTGGAACATATCCTTGTCAAGTTGCAGTTTAATTCGAAATCTGTTCTTATTGGAGCAAGTTACTTCCCCCCTGCCTTATCATCATCTCTTTACCTTGAACATTGTGTTTCTCTGGCCGAGGTACTGTGTCAGGATTATGATTCTCCAATTTTCCTCTTCGGTGACTACAATCTTCCGCATGTCGTTTGGCGCAATGACGACTCTTCTCTAACGGCATCGTTCCGTCCTGGTGTGACACTGAATGAAAGGTCTTCGGTGGAGATTTTGACTCATTATTTCAACTACTTTGGTTTATATCAAAAAAACAATATTTACAATGATTTCAATGGTATGCTGGACTTGATTTTCACCACCGATGAGTATGTTGAAACTATTAGTCCGGTTGATTACCTCCTACATTGTGATGCTTATCATCCCCCTATTGAAATAAGATTGTATTCTATTTCATTGAGATCTTTGTCTTGTACCGACACGTACCGGTACAATTATAAATTGGCTGATTTTTTTTCTATACGGCAGCATTTGAATCGAATTGATTGGGGTTTGGAGTTAAAATGCATGGAGGTAAATACTGCTATTAGTTTTTTGTATGATCAACTTTCTGTGGCTATTGAGTTTTACATTCTGAAAACATTGATCAAAAGATCTATTTATCCTCTTTGGTTTACTCCTGAGCTCGAAAAATTAATTAGAAGAAAGAAAGTTGCTCATATGATTTACAAATCGTCTTATAGTCGCGGCGATTATTTAGCGTTCTCTTTCTTGCGTGCTCAATGTAAATCACGAGCTCGGGCTTGTTATTCGAATTACATTCGCCAAGTTGGGACTAATATTCAAAAGGATGTTAAATGTTTTTGGAATTTTGTTAACAGTAAGCGTTCATTTAATGACTTACCTAGTACTATCATGTTAAATAATGTAGTTGCTGACTCTGCAGCTGGAATGGCTAACCTTTTTGCTGATCACTTTTCATCGGTTTTTGCTTCACATAACTCGGTTAATGTTAACCATTCTAGACATGATATGTCATTCAACATGCTTTCTGATTTGGCTATTACCATAGGAGAGATCTACTCTGTTCTTGATTCGTTAGATACGAGCAAGGGCCCAGGATTTGATGGCCTTCCGCCGTTGCTGTTCAAGTCTTGCAAATTTATTCTTTCTCGACCGCTTTGGATTATCTTCAATAAATCTCTTTCTTCCGGATGTTTCCCTGCTGAATTGAAAACGAGCCTGATCTCTCCTATTTTCAAGCATGGTAATAAACTGGATGCTAAGAATTATAGACCTATAAGTATTTTAAATGTTATGTCCAAGATTTTTGAGCGCATGGTTGTTGAGAAGATTACTCCTTTGTTGTCTCCTCTTATTATCCCGGAACAACATGGTTTCATGTCAATGAGGTCTACTACTACGAATTGAGCTGCTTTCTGTAATTACACCGCCATTGCGCTGGAGAATAACTCACAAGTTGATGTTATTTACACTGATTTCAGTAAAGCGTTTGATACCGTACCTCACAGCGTTCTTCTCTCTAAGTTGAGTAGCTTTGGAATATCTGGTAATCTGAAACTTTGGTTCCAGAGTTACTTAACTGATCGGGTGCAGATGGTAAAAGTTCGGAACTGTTTTTCTGAACCGATTATACCTTCTTCGGGAGTGCCCCAGGGATCCCACCTTGGTTCACTCTTATTTTTGTTATTCATAAATGACATTGGGCAGGTTCTTAATGATTGTGATTTCCTGGTATTTGCTGATGATCTAAAAATCTTCAAGAACATAAAATGTCTTGCGGATGTTCATCACTTACAGTCAGTATTATCGAAATTAGATTCTTGGTGCACCCGTAATTCTCTGCATCTGAACTTAGAAAAATGCTGTGTAATGAGAATCTCGCGGTCAAGGAATCCTCTCATATTCTCCTACAAGATTGCAAATGTTACATTGAATACTGTTAAATCTTATGTTGATCTTGGTGTAACTATAAATGATGAATTGAATTTTTCTGAGCATTCTGTGGAAGCTTGTGGTACTGCGCTGAGAAATCTCGGCTTCGTCAAAAGATTTTCTAGTGATTTCAAAGATGTAAGGTCATTAAAAGTACTATATTCCTCTTTAATCAGACCCCATCTTGAATATGCGTCCTCTATCTGGTCTCCGTACTTGAGGAAGGATATTAGAATGATTGAGAGTGTGCAACACAAGTTTTTACGCTTTGTTGCTCTTAGAATAGGCTGCCATATGGAATATTCTGACCATGATTACTCCAGAATTCTTCACAGAATGAATCTAACTACCCTCGAAGAGCGGAGACAAATGAATGATCTCCTATTTCTTCTTAAATTGATTAATGGTTTTCTTGATTGCGAGTCATTGCTGAGTGAAGTTAATTTTCACATCCCCGGTAGACCAGTTAGAAGAGCGCTTTTATTTAGACCTGTACAATTGAAATCTAGATTTGGAAATTATGATCCGATTTTTCGCATTCGTGAATTAGCAAATAATTTCGATCGGTCGATGGAATTGTTTGGTGTTTCCTTGAATCGGTTCAAACTGTCGGTTAATGCATGACCATATTGTAGTTGTATTTTATGCGTCTTTGGACGCTGTCTTGTATTGACTCTGTATTTATTCTTTATATCAAAGGGTGCTAACCCGTGTATTGCGATAAAAAAAAAAAAGAAGCGCCTGATCCAAACGAACTCCTCAATAACGCACTATTTGAGAATAATGCCTACGCAACTTATACAGATGGGAGCAAGATTCCGGGAAGAAATTTCGTAGGATCCGCATGTACATGTCCCGGATTGAATATCATTGTAACGGGAAACATTTATTGTGAGTCATCGGTGTTTACTGCTGAATGTATTGTGTTATGTCAACACCTTCCAGTTTCCCGATAATGAGCGAGTAGTCGAAGGAATACACCAAATCAGAATCCGATGCTTCCTTTGAGATCTCACTTTAGCTAGGAGATATCCTAGACAAGAACTGGGGAGAGGATATCCTGAATGAGAATATGTTTCGTTTTAAGGCTGAAATGTATCTGAATTTATTCTTAAAACTAGGGAATACATGAACGGAGGGATTGAATACTTGATTTAGTATTCTGAATCATATGGAACTGGAAAATATTTCTGCATTTGAATGAACACTAGAAGAGGAAAAGAAAAAAAAACGAAAGTCATAGTCATGTAAAAGAAGAAAGTACAATACTACATACAATTTCTTCTGAGGGTCTCTCAGTGAGATTTCATGGATAGAACTAATATTCAAGGGTAAATTCACTCTGGGGTTCCCCCAGTAATTCAATTTTCCTCTCAAGATTTGATACTTGTATTGAATGATTCAATATTTATTCGGGTAGAGAGATAAAATCTTAACAATGAAAACCCTAACACTACTAAATTGAATCCACGAAAGAAGAATATTCACGATTCTGATGGCCCGAGAATTCAAGATTCTGTTGGCCCGAGAATTAAACATTCTGTTGGCCGGGAAATTTCACGATCATGATGGCTCGTGAGTTCGAGATTCTGATGGCCCGAGACTTTAAGATTCTGTTGGCCCGAAACTTCATGATTATGATGGTCTGGAAGGTTCACGATTCTGTTGGCCGAGAAATTCAGAGATTCTGTTGCCCCAAGAAATTGGAAAAAGGAAAAAGAGAGGGAAGAATTTTTTTTTTTCAAATCCTGAAATACATGAAATTTCCTAATCTTTGTACATTGAATTTCTCTGGGGATTACCCAGTAGTTGATTCAATACATAGAGATACAGCACTCATCTCTATTCATACAAGATTAATCGAATGGATTGAATGATTTTTTTTTTTTTTTTTTGTAGAGGGGGAAATGCGTTACGCACCATCAGGGAGCTGAGTTGCTTCCCGGTGTGTGGGGCTCCTGCAGTGGCTGACGATGGTTGTTGCCTATCGCAGTCTACCCACTAAAACCCTCTCTTCACAGGCATTGATTCCCCCCCGGAACTGTTTATCACATTACTTCGGGGGGGATGCCCTGGCCTACGGGCCGTTTTCACCTGGCCCTTCTGCCTCCTATGGGGCCTCTGTTGTTGTGAGGCCCTCTCCTTATCCTGGACTCTGCTCGAGACCGTTCGTCTTTGTCGTGAATACATAAAAAGAACAGATGAAATAAAACAAGAACGTCACAGAACACAAAGGAAAGGTGTAGTCAATAATAAAATAGAATAAATACATAAATAAATCTGGTCAGCAAATAAAAACGTTGTAAAGATAAAATCGTTGTATAACTAAGAAACAATGTATGAGTAAAAACGATGTATAAATAAAAGCAATGTAAAGATAAAAGTGGTGTATAAATAAATAAAAGCTGTGTATAAATAAAATTGGTTAAAAGTCTCGACCATAGCGGTGGTATCACAGGTGATGTCACAGATGATGGGGTCATGAAAGTTGAAAAAGAGACACACTAGGGTCTTCGTCGGATGTAATTAAAAGGAAATAAATAGGTGAATGAATGAATAAATGAATGTATAAATAAACAAATAAATGAGTCAACACGTGAATAAATAACGTCCCCATTCAATTGACCCGTCTCTTTCATTCATTCAGGGCCCTCCCGTCGAGAGCCCTCTTCTTCCGTCGCAGGACTGACTCCACGAAGCGGGCGACATCGGTCCATGCGTCCTGGCCTAGCAGCATGACCCCAACGATGTTCTCTGGGGTCACGCAGCCGTATGTCTCTTCGAGACGTCTCCTTTCCGCCCTCCACTCTTCACATTCAAAAAACGTGTGAAGGGCGTCATCTTGTTGGGAGTCGCAAAAAGCACAGTCTGGTTCCGCCACTTTACCCATTTTGTGTAGGTAAGCTTGGAACAGACCGTGCGCCGCTAGCAGTTGGGTGATGAAGTAATTAACTTCCCCATGCTGACGGCTGAGCCAGGGTTCGAGGCTAGGGATCAACCTCGCCGTCCACCTGGCTCGCGACTCCCCTTCCCACCGTTCTTGCCAGGTGCGCATGGACACATCTCTTGCTTTGCGCCTCACTTCTTCTCTTCCTACGGCGGAAGCGCCGTGGTGGACGAACTTCCGCTCCTGGGCGAGGAGGTCGATCGGGATGACCCCCGCGACGACCAACGCTGCTGGCTCCGAGACCGTGCGGTAGGAGCAGGCGATGCGAAGGGCCCCTCTCCGCTGCACTGCGGCCATGCGCTTCCGGTATTTTTCGTACCGCAGCGCGTCAGCCCAGACTTCGGCACCGTAGAGCATGATGGACTCGGCGGTTGGTAGGAGTAACCTTCTTCTTGAGGGTCGGGGGCCACCAATATTGGCCATGACCCTGCTCAACAACGTGGTTACTCCAGCCGCCTTGTCCGCTCTCCTCCTTGTCTCCTCCCAGAAGGTGAGCCTGGAGTCTAGGCACACCCCCAGGTACTTTACCGATGCCTTCGTCTGGACCGTCGCCTCTCCTACCTGCATATCCCTGATGAGCGGGATATGCTTTTTCGTAAGTAGCACGATCTCGGTCTTCGCCAATGCCAGCTGCAAGCCGTGGTCGTCCATCCAGGAGCGGACGCGACGCATGGTCTGGTTGAGCAGCATCTGCGCCTCATCCACAGTTCTAGCAATGATGACGGCGCCAACGTCATCCGCATACCCAACCAGAAAAGCCCCCTTCGGCAGCTCCATACAAAGGATCCCGTCGTATGTGGCGTTCCAAATGTCGAGACCCAGTATGGAGCCTTGAGCCGCACCAGAGGTTAACTCTCTCACAACCGGGCCATCCTCGGTCTCGTATCTTATTGAGCGGGATCTCAAGTAGTCGTCTAGTACCCGAATGAGGTATCCGGGTACTTGAAAATCTCGCTCCAGCGCGCTCACATCCAACGTGACCAGCAGACAGACGGGGCGGGAGTAGTGATTCCCCCGCTCCGTGCCCCTGGCAGCCTCAGCAACCTCCTGGATCGCGTGTATCGTCGACCTCCCTCTCCGGAAGCCAAACTGCTTCTCGGAGAGGTCTTCAGCGGTTTTGATGGCCGCGTGGAGGCGAGGTCTCAGGAGCTTCTCCAGGAGCTTGCCGGCAGTAACCAGCATGCACAGGGGCCTGTAAGATGACGGGTCGTCTGCTGGCCCCTTGCCTTTGCTCACCAAAGCCAGTCTCGCTAGTTCCCAGCGGGCAGAGAAAATCCCTGCACGCAAGCTGGCGTTATACATGTCGAGCAAGAGCCTTGGATGACTCTGCGCAACTGCCTTCAGCACCTCTGCTGGTAAACCGTCCGGACCCGGAGCTTTCTTGTTTTTGAGCGAGCGAGCGGCGCTGGCTCACTCCACCCCTGTGAAGGGAGGGATCTCCGGGACTTCAGATGTTGAAGGACGGCGTGGGCGCTTCGGGTGCTGGGGGAATAGGGTGTCAACGATGTTCTTGACGGTCTCCGCGTCTCTGGGGGCACAGTTGTTGTACGTACCCAGTTTGCGGAGCACTGTCTTGTACCCTGATCCCCAAGGATCCTCGTTGAGATCCTCTCCGAGCGCCTTCCAGCAGCGGTGCTTGCTCTCCGTGATGGCCCGGCGTGACCTCTTTCTTGCCGCTTGATAGGCGGCGACTTTGGGGGCTGCGTCGCTCCGATCGCGGAATCTTGAGCGCTGAGCGATACGTCTGCGTCTGAGACTCTCGCTCCTCAACTCCGCAATCTCATCCGTCCACCAGGAAACGGGTCGTCTACTCTCTCTTCTCCGACGCCTCGGCACTCCGTCCCGACAGGCGCGTTGGATGTGACGCATGACCACATCAACCACCATTCCCGCGTGCTCGGGGGATGGTGGCACTTGGGGGATCCCGTCAACGGCGACTTGTCCGCGCGTTGAAGCCGGAGAAAGTCTCTCGGAGCGCATCTTCGCGACGTTTCATCTAGGCATCTGGTCGTGTCGTGCCGCTCGGACTGGAGCTACATCACGCACGGTGAACGTGATGTATTGGTGATCGCTGGCTGTATAGTCCTCGATCACCCTCCAGTCCCTGACGCGTGGCACCAAATCTTCCGTCGCGAAGGAGATGTCCAAAATCGTTTGTCTATAGCCAGGCCTCCGGAAAGTGGACGTTGAACCGGTGTTCAACACTGCAAGTTGGAGTCCGGATACCATATCCATGACTCGTCCACCCCGGGAATCTGGCCTGGCTTCGCCCCACTCGAGAGACTTTGCGTTGGAGTCTCCGGACGCTATTTTGTGTCCCTCCATGTCCCGGAATGTGTCCTCGAGGCCTTCAAGTTTGGCCTCAAAATTTCGTATATGTTCATTTGGGGTGAGGTAGCAGCTGAAGTATGTTGAGTCTCTGCACCTCATCCACACAAAGCCACTGCCGGAACCATGGGCTGCCACGGGATTGCGCCGCATATCCGGGATCCATATTGCCGCCGTGCCGGAGAACCATCCTGGCGTCGGAGAACCATCCTGGCCCTTTCCTGTCGCGATACTGTTCGCTGATCAGGGCGAGGTCTGCTCTCTCCTCGAGGCAGATCTGGGCCAGGAGGTCATGGGCCACCCTACTTCTGTTGAGGTTGCACTGCAGAACCACCGCCATTTTTGTTGTCGCAGCCTTTCGCCTGAGCGGGGGCCCTGCGGAAAGCGTCGCACTTGCCGGAACCTGCTAAGTGGGTTCCAGGCTTCCCCGCCGCAGTGCAGAGGTAGCAGTTGGGCTCCTTCTTACATCTCGCTGCCTTGTGGTCCTCTGCACCGCACCGGAAGCAGTTCTTGCTCCGGTCAGGCTCTTGGCAGCCGCGACTTTGATGGCCGTAACCGAGGCATTTGTAACACCTCGGCACGACCGCCCTCTCTCGGATCCTGCAGTTCTTGATCCAGCCCACTCTCACGTGACCTGTGGTCATCAGTTTCTTCGCAGCCCCTTGTTCGATTGAAACAAGGGCCGAAACTTGACCACGCTGCGTGGGCTTCGTGAGCGTTAACTGCAGGATCCCGCTGTAATTTGGCAGTGCATTCCGCAGTGCAGCCTCTACTTCCTCCTTGGTGGAGGCAACGTCCAGGTCGCGTATCTCCAGGCTCGTGGAAGGCGTCAGCGCCCGGACGCTGCCCATCTCCTCAACGGCCTTCTTCAATGCTTCCGAGAAGGAAGCTTCGGCTTGGTCCGTCGCTTTCTTGATTCCGATGAGGACATCACCAGTCCTCGTGCGACGGACCGAGCTCACTTGAACCCCCCAGTTCCTCTGGGTTTACGGTCTGGGGGACGGTGGTCAGGACGTCCGCATACGTCTTGTCTGCAACCGGCTTCAGGGCGAAGGCATCGGGCTTTGCTGGACGCCGTTCACGTTTACGTTTAGGATTCGTGGGCGGCGCTACCTTCACTGGAGGCTTCGTGGTCTGAGCCGGTTGCCCCGTTTCCTTCTTATCCTTCTTCTTTTTCTTCTTCGTTTTGGGGTCGACCACCGTCCACACTTCTTCCTCCTCAGTCGCCGAAGGTTCCCTCTTCTTGGCCACAGGAGTGGCAGTAAGCGGAGGGGCTGGGGGGCTCGAAGCAGAACGCTTCTGGCCGCTCATCAGTGGTGAGCTGCTGGGAGAACTCTGGGGGGCGGATGGTGTTGGTTTGGTCCGCCCCCTAAATGCCCCGGAATCAAGGTCCTCCCGGACACGGTTGTGGGTCCGCGTGTCCTCCCGCAGCCCATCCAGCTGTTCCATCAATTTTGGGAGGCCATCCTTCACAGTTCGATTAACGTTGGGCTGCTTCTGGATGGCCTCCATCATTCCTTGGATAAGGCACCGCATTTCTGCGAACCTTTCCTCAGCTGCTTCTTCGGATTTGAGGATTAGCTCCCGTAGGGAGGCTGAATCCTCTCCTCCTTCCCTCTCCTCCCTGGTTCCGCCGTGCTTAGAAGTCTCGAGAGAAGTCATCTATTGTGGTTGCCAGCGCATCGTGTTCGGTGGGGCGGCCCGGAATAGCCGAGAACGGGTATACCCTCAGAGAACGTCTCTCACCCCAGTCCCCCGGGGCTCGGCCTCCGTTTGCCCAGTCCGGAATACCGCATGGACCGGGGGTCGCCCGTAGCGATGTAGGCTCCGACACCTACATCCACGGTCCACTTCCTGATCAGGGCTCGAAAGGGCTGGTTCCTGACTCCGCGCAGCGCCGACTCATCGGCAGAGCAAGCTCACAGCAGCCCCACTCCCCAGACCGGGTGAGAAGTCCGACTGGTTCAGGGGCACTCCCAGAGTCGACTACAGCGCGGGCCGATCGTTGAAATACGGCCGCACCTGACATGGTAACAGACGCTGACCAGGACGCCGCCCGATACAGGAACAGACGCGCCTGGATTTGTCGAGATGTGGCTCTTCCGCCCCCTCTGCCGTTGGGGAATTCATTCCCTCATCTGCCGTCAGGGCCGTTGGCCGGGTGTCACCTGTAACCCTAGGCAGGGGCCCTCACGCGGTGCTACCATCCAGAGCCAGATGGACCGCGGTTTTTTAGAGAAGTGTTACTCCTCTATCCCTCCTCCTCCCCCATCACTTGCGAGATGGGGTCCCGGGCTTGGGACCGGTTCATAGCGGAGTTTGGATTGAATGATTAGTAAGTTCAAGAAAAAATTGTCAAAGATAAGGGGATTCAGGGGAGGAATGAGAATATTAAGGTTCGCGATGAATTCTTTCGATCAAGAAATCCATTTAATAACGAATATCATCATCATATTCTCTGGGAAGGATTCCAAGGAAAAGGAAATTTGGTAGATGATTTTAGGCGTGACATTTGAATTTAATAAGGAGTAAATCTGTTCTTACAAGGGGTACAGCTGTTTCCATTATTGTAAAGTAACTCACAAGGAGCTCTGGAAGGTAGATCTGTATTTTGAGATTTCGATCCTAAATAATTTTTGATTTCCAAAGATTCTAATAACAATTTTGATTCATTCAATTTAGCAACACTCTTTTCTCAAGTGTTCTCAGACGCAGTTAAATTTTTTAGGAATGAATTTAATTTTTTTCCTTCCAGATCAAGCGTATTAGTTCGAATATGCTGATGTTTTTCAGCGATTCTACGCCTGTTTGCATTTATAATGTTCTCTAAATACAAGATTTGACTCTTGATTCCGATATCCACTGGAAAACACTAAAAAAAGGTTGAATAATCAGAACCTTCGTTTATATGAGATTAAAATGATTTGACATATTGATTCTAACATTACAATTGGAATAAAAGAGGAATTTTATGTAATTTTAAGTAAAAAATTCACTCAATTTTGAGGAAAAGTGACAGATATAAAATCCTAAGATTGTATATATCTTCTGATTCATGGATCATCCTGAATTCAATCGTTTAGGATTGAATTAGATGAGATTTTCAAATTTTCATTAATTGTCGTTGCCTAGCTAGGGTCCAATGATGACTATATGAATCATCAATCTAGAGTTACTAGCAAATATTCCTCTATGTGATACTGGAGATGATAGATTCCGAGAAGAGATGGAATAGAAGTGAAGTTTGTAGAATTTTTAGTCAACTCGTCACCTCGGTTTTGGGTGAAAAGTGGGGAATTTAGTAGGTGGTGGAAATAGAGCTCTGTAAAAATTTACTTCAGTCCATGCAATTGCTGATAGATTGGTTGGAGAGTTCATGCAAGGAGGTCTTTCACTCCATCTTGGAAAGGATTCGTAGAAAGAGGACTGTACTTGGGGGAAATTCTCCATTTTTTTCCATTTAAGGAACCACCCACTTCTCGAATGATTCAAAAATTTCACTCATACGAATTCTTAAATCTTTCGAATCTGTTCCAATTTGTTCACAACGAGAAACAATTGTTATATGTGTATATTTCATCATCTAAGGATATTGAAAACTATTGAATCAGGTTTTTGAATGGTTTTTCTACGAGGTGTTTTCAAGAAGTTACAACTTGAATGTTTTATATCGTTTGACAAAACAGTACAATTTATGATATTGATTAGTTATTGGATTTTATCATGGTTGTGGTAGAAGGTATAACAAATAACTAGTAAGTTCCGTCAACTACCGGTTGGTTCAACCCATTAATGCCCATGGCGAAACTGCTTGGCCTACGGGGAAAGAAACCATCGGAAATAGGATATCTGGGCGGAGGATGAACATCCACGGAGAAAAAGAATTTTTACAATTTGTTCAAACAATTATTGTTTGAACAATTTGTTGAAAATATCAATTCACGTGGATGAAAACTCCGAGATCGTGTTCTACGGGAAATTTAATATAAGAATAGGTGGTTTGGGAAGTTTTCAACCATCGCATTCGTTTGTGAATAAAAATTATCAACAATTCCGAATACTCCATACCTGTTCGTGCCCAAGGTGAAACTGCTGGGCCTACGGGGAAAGCAACTATTGGACATAGGATATTTGGGTCGAGGATGAACATCCACGGAGGAAAAACAATTTGACAATTTGTTGAAACAATTATTGTTTGAACAATTTGTTGAAAATATCAATTCACGTGGATGAAAATCCCGGGATCGTGTTCTGCGGAAAATTTCATATGAGAATAAGTGGTTTGGAGAGTTCTCAACCACCGCATTTGTTTGTAAATAACAATTATGAACAATTTCGAATACTCCATACCCATTCGTGCCCACGGTAAAACTGCTGGGCCTACGGGGAAAGTGACTATCGGGAATAGGATATCTGGGTAAAGGATGAACATCCACGGAAGAAAAAAATTTTTACAAATGGTTGAAACAATTATTGTTTGAACAATTATTGTTTAAACAATGGAGTATTCGAAATTGTTTATAATTGTTATTGACAAACCAATGCGATGGTTGAAAACTTTCCAAACCACCTATTCTCATATGAAATTCTCCGTAGAACACGATCCCGGGGTTTTCATCCATTTGAATGGATATTCTCAACAAATCGTTTCAACAATAATTGTTCGAACAAATTGGAAAAATTTTTTTTTCTGCGTGGATGTTCATCCTCCACCCAGATATCCTATTTCCGATAGTTACTCTACCCGTAGGCCCAGTAGTTTTACCGTGGGCACGAACGGGTATGCAGTATTCAAAATTGTTTATAATTGTTATCTACAAACCAATGCGATGGTTGGAAACTTTCCAAACCACCTATTCTCATATGAAATTTCCCGTAGAACACGATCCCGGGGTTTTCATCCACTTGAATTGATATTCTCAACAAATTGTTTGAACAAATTGTAAAAATTTTTTTTCTCCGCGGATGTTCATCCTCCACCCAGATATCCTACTTCCAATAGTTACTTCCCCCGTAGGTCCAGCAGTTCCGCCATGGGCATTAATGGGTCAAGCATTAGTTTAACATGCCCGGGAAAAAAAATTCCATGTATGGACCCATATATGGGTTCATATATGCATTCATATATGAGCATATATGGATTTTGTCCATATATGTTCATATATGGTCATATATGAAAGTGAGGAATCTATCAGCATTGATCTCACTTCTCTCTCGTTTGGTTTCTCATCACATTTCATGTAAAATTGTGACATTTATTTGTCCATATATGGATGTATTTGATAATGTATGATTGAATATGATCACATATGGCCATATACAGTCTCATTCATACATGATCATATATAGCCGAACTCCATATATGCTCATATATGATCTCATATATGTTTATATATGTTCATATGTATTTCATATATGTTCATATATGATTCATATATGATTCATATACGCCCATACACGACCATATATGAATTATTTTTTCCCGGGTGGGAAGTAATCAATATTCATTGTGATTTAAAAGTTTTGTCATTATAATTTCACATACTTTATATATAAAAATTCGAGTTCATCTTGTTTGTTGCATTTATCTTAGTTCGTCAAAGATTAAAATGATCAGTATTTACCTCATCATTAGTATTAGTACTTACTCATCTTATCAAGACGAACTGTTTCAACATCACCGAATTTGGATGAAATAATAGAAAAAAATGGAAGAAAGATCGTAGAAGAACATGGTCCAGCCAAGTCTGATCCAAGGCTGAGCCAACCTTGTGGTAATGGTGGCACTATGTATCATGATTGTACATGAATAATTACGTCACATGCATAATCATGACATGCTGTGATCATTCCGGGTATAGTGGCTATTAATAAGGATTTCGAACAACCATTGGCTATAGATTGGGTCAACATCGATTCCCAAAGTTTGATCATTCGATGCTCTTCAATCCAAGCCGTTGATTTCACGATATTTCTCGTGGGAAATGCTTCGGATTTTTATATAATAATTGTCCGAAACCGGATAAACATTGGTTGCCAATGTTGAGCCAACCATGGGCCAATCGTTACATAAGCAATCCTATAAGCCGGTAAGGAATGTAGGATTATTCAAAGGTTGTGTTTGGATTTTCATATAACGCTTGTACAAGATCGGGGTAACATTGATTGCCAATGCTTTGCCAACCATGGATCAATCGTTATATCAGCAATCCTATGAGCCGGTGGGGAATGTAGAGTTTTGAAGAATGATAAAATTCGTTATAGAAAAAGAAAGAATTGCATCTTCAGTGTTATAACAGAGATATGAGTTACTTGTTATCTTCTTTGCACGTTCCTTTTTGTTTTTATAAAAATGACAGAAATTTTCAGGTCAGTCATGTTAGTTCATTCTCTGGATTGTCGGTTAGAATTTATTATTCGTTTGTTAGTTATTGTCTGACTGTAAGTTTGTTTCCACAGGGTTATAGGTTTCGTTAATTTTATTTGTACTAGCAACTTCTGACGCGCGCTGCGCGCGAGTAGTGACTTGTTTTCTTCTTTGTTTTGGAGTCACAATGATTCAAAGTTGCTAAATTCTGATTAGCTGGAAGTGGAAAAATTCGAAATCCCTATAACTTTGAATTGAAAGATAATGTGATGGTTGAATGGTTTCCCACAGATCCGTTGTTTTTCGTCTTAGCAAATGGCATAAAGCTGGAGTATGGAGCACACAGGACTTCTGAATGAGTTGTATTTGAAAAAAATCTAACATCTTATATCCCAAGAATTACGGCTCGAAAAACACTTTTTCTAAACGGCAAATTATAGCATTTTGGCCGCAGAATACACCGGTAACATTTGGTTCGCGAATTGTTGAATACACAGTAGCCATATATATAGGGCGTAAATTAATTCGCGGACCGGATTTTACAGGTGTATTCTGCAGCCGAAATGCAATAATCTCCCGTTGGGGAAATTTTTTTGGAGGTTCAGTTTTTGTGATATGAGCATTTTTAGATTTTTTTTTTCGAAATCAAATCATTCGAAAATATTGTATGCCACATACTTGAGCTTGACACCTTTCGCTGAGTTGGAAAAAAATGGCTCTCTGGAAAAAAATTGAACCATCCTATCGTTTTTCGTTTCGGAGCTATGAGAATTCAAAGTTGCCGAGTTCTGATTGGCTGGAAGCTCAGAAACTTCAAATTGCTATAACTTTGAACATGAAAATGATACGTTAGGTCGATTTTTCCTGAAGATCCGCCGTTTTCTAACTCAGCGAATGGTGTCAAGCCCAAGTATGTAGTGTACAGTATTTTCGAATAATTTGGATTCAAAAAAAATGTTCATATCTCAAGAACAAAGCCTCAGAAAAACTTGTTTTGGACGGGAAGTTATTGCATTCCGACTGCAGAATACACGTGTGAAAACCGATCTGCGAATTCTTGTACACCCTGTATATCAGGGTGGTCCTTAATTTATATATAGGATGTGTTTTTTAATTTTTCTGTTACCAACAAAAAAATTTTTTGGTCTTGACGCTCCCTAATTTTGTTCTACATCATGAAAGGGTGCTACAATATTTTTTACATAATTTTCAAAAGAGGTTTGGGGGTGCCCCATGGCGTTTTAAACAAGCATTTCAAATCAGTAAGTTTTATTGTTTGGCAAATCTACATTCATTGAGGGTTGTATGGAGAATTACGGTATTGATGTTTTAAGGTGAGCCTGTTTTCCACGATTGTGTGCAATGATTTTGATAAGGAAAACTTGTTTTTCAGTAT
Organism: Gonatopus flavifemur; assembly: GCA_018340375.1. Lineage (NCBI taxonomy): Eukaryota > Metazoa > Arthropoda > Insecta > Hymenoptera > Dryinidae > Gonatopus > Gonatopus flavifemur. The sequence goes on from JAFFJZ010000013.1 coordinate 1,542,592, forward strand.
TTTTACTGAGAGGCTACCGTATGTATAAATTATGTATAAAATATATTGAATTATATGTAAATCATATATAAGTTTTTGCGATTGAATCTCTCTCCTTTTCGTGATTTTTCGCTCCCTTAGTACTCTTTTACATACTCAAAACGTATGTAGAACGCGGCCTCAATGTCTCAACTTCAAGTAAATTGGGTGTTAAAAATCTAAAATATTTTTGGAGAACCAAAATGGCGACCGGAATGAACAATGTTTTTCAAAACTTGGAAAACTTGTTTTTGGAAACTATGAACTGTGAACAAATTCCCTCATGACAAAATATCTTGAAATTGGTCAAAGAGTATTCTCAAATTTTTTCAGAATTTTCGAATTCAGTTTTCAATTTTTCGACAAAATCACGAAAACAAAATTTCAGAGAACGTCATATAAAAATCCAGAGAAATTTGTGAGTGTCTCTTGACCATTGTAATTTTAATTCAATACTTTCTGGAAGAATTCTGAAACAAAAGCTGTCCCACAATAAAGTTTTATATTTTTGTTCGAAATAAAAAGAAAACGCAGCTTAAGAATTTTTTCGCGAAAAGTATGAATCAGAATGAAAAATTGCTAAGAATAAATGTCCGATAATTAGTCAGAGAACACTTTCAAATTTTTTCAGATGCCTTCATGACGTTTTTCAAAATTTTGATACATAATGACACGGGATTTCTGAATATGTGTATTTCTTCGCCTCGGGATCACGAGCATTAAGTGCGAAGTATTCCATCAACTTTGATATTTTATCTAATGCAGATCTTAACGCAGTTTCATCTATATCTTCGGGGATAATAACAGGATGTTCATTTGGTAAATGAACAGGTAGTCTTATGATAGTATGACTTTTTTCTTGCAAAGGTTTACTTAAGATACGCCATGCAGCTCCAACAGGCCCTACATACCGAGCTTCTATATAATTCTGGATTCCATTATAATTCAAAACTGTGTCATCACCATTACATTCATTAACTACAATCGAAGCTGCATCATGGCCTTCAAACACATACTTATATAGATATTTAACTGACTTGATACTTGAAACAATTTCAACATTGATATGACAATTCAAAACCAGAAGTAATTTTGGACAATACGGGACCACATATCGATTGTCAACAATATAGTTACCAGGACGCTCATAAGTAACTCTAGTATCGCGTCTTCGATAATATGGATAACTATCATGATCCATTGATGTTTCTTCTCGAAATTCTTTAGGATAGTGTTTCGAACATTGTCCATCTATTCCGCAAAAAGCTCCACAAGGTCCATGTATCATTTGTTTCATCACGATTTCAGGCAATATAGGATACTCAGAAGGATTTGGAATTTCCGCACTAATAAACCGATCAACAATCGATGGAAGTGTTACTTTACTATTTTGATGTGAAGTAACTGATGAATGAACATGTGGCAATCCTCGTTTTTGGAATTCAATCACATAAACAAAAGCTTGAACTTTACCAAACATCTGTTGACGAACAATAAGATCTAACAAATGATTTTTTTTTAAATTGAAAACACGAGCATAAATGTCTGGTCTATCTGATGCTTGTTGACCTGGTAATAGATTGTCTTGAATCTCTCGCCACTGAGGATTACGAGTCATTGTAATGAACAAATCAGGTTTCCCAAATTGACGTACAATCCCCATTGCGTCTTGATAATACTGCATCATATTTCGCGGAGAACCTACAAAAGACGCTGGTAATATAATAATTTTGCCTAAGCGAGCATCACAGTTATTTCCCATAGTACTCAAATGATCTTGCAAACCTACGTTACTATCAACTCGGAGCTTCTTCTGATTATCCAGTGAATAATTCATTCTATCTCTTTCAATTTTGACGTAAGAATCTACAAGCCATTGTTGAAATAAACGTCGACCCATAATAATGGGATTAATATTTTCACGTATTGCTATGCGGTATGTTATGTAAGCACATCTGGTGACACGTTTGTCTTCATTTTTTAGAAATAAATTACGATGCCAACCTCGAGTACCATACGGATAAAATAATGGGTGAACCCAAGGTTCAACATTTGGATCCATACCATTAACTGATTGAAATTCTTTCGTATTTTTGTCACGTATTACCACATAGGATTCTGGGATTTCTCCATCAGCTATTGTCGAAGCAACCCCGTTGCATCTTTGGAAATTGAAACGACCTCGGTCTCCACCTGGTTTCAGAGTGAATAATAATTGAAGCTCATTTGGAATGTTTTCTCCTAATTCATTGATCCACCGTTGTTGTGATTTCAATTCTTCACCCATCATCCGGAAAAATTGTGCAAAAACATTATATAGCCTCATCATATTATCAAGCATGATGAATATATCATGATTCAACGCAAAATCACGATTGAGCCTGTATTGGGCTGCTTCATTCACATCGACGATGAAAAGCTGACCATGACTTGGTGGTTCATTCGGGTGTCGATATTGGTTTATTGATTTGATAACACACTTGACCTTGAATTCTGAAACAATATGGCGCGATGAGGACCAGATGTATCAACTGAATTCGCATTGAATGATGCAAATGAAAAAACGCTATTATAGCTCCGAATACGTGCATAAAATGCGCTGGAAAGTGGGCTAGAACCATCGAATAGAGCTTGTAACTCCAAAGGAGGGTCTGGCAAAGGTTTTAAGCAAACATTCCCATGATTGCAACAATCAATCAAAGTCCCAACTACGTTACATACCTTTTCAGCTGCGAAATGTTTTGCACCGCAATACTCACATGAAACGTTCATTTCCCCAATATAATACTCAACAATATCGTTCAAGTCGTAGCTCGTGCAGGAATTATCCCTGACCCCACTATGACGTGCTCTATACCGTTCATGACGTTCACGATGACTGTTATTCGAACTCACATTGGCATTTTCGTTTTGGATATTTTCTATTTGATTATTCTGTGGTAGGATCGTTCCATCGCCAACTGTTCGAGTATCTGCCTTGCGATTACGGTAACGACGTTGATACTCAGCATTTCTCTCCCGTTTCAGACGTTGAAAGTTGGCTTCGTCTTCTGGGGTTCGAATAATTTTCCGACGTGGCATCCTAGAAAATACTAAATGAATTGGAAATTATGGCTGAAAAACAGACTGATATGCCAGAATTTGAAAATATATATACAGGGTGGGGCATTTGAAGTGTCGCGGGCGTTTTTTCCAAAAATAAAATGAGATACGAGAAAATTTTTCGGACAAAAATTGTAGGGTGTCGAGGGGGACATCCGATGGTGGCCTTGGCTTTGACCTCAAATCTCATCTTCAAGGGCATTCTGAGGTCAACTCTTGTTTTTTAAATAGCATCTCATATTTTTCACTGCAGATTTGGATTCTCGGTCAAAAACCAAGGAACTTTTGTCTGAACCATTTTCCTGAAATCCGCAAAGATGGCGCTCTAATCGATATTGTTCCATACTGAATCTGACATTAGAATAACTCGAAAACGAAGGGTCTTGGAGGAAAATGTTTCGGACAAAAGTTGTCTGATTCCAAGGGGGACCCCTTGAACTGAAACGGAGGTGATGGGGTATAACAGACAAAACACAACACATTTCAATCGTCTACATCACTTGGATAATTTTAATGCAGTAGATGCTTAAAATGATGGCCTTCGACTTCAATACACATTTCAAAACGTTTTACAAAAGATTGCTGAACTCGTGCTAAAATATCTTCATTGATGCTCGCGCATGCATTGATGAATCGTTGACGCATATTCTCAGGTGTAGTCGGTGCTTGTTGATAAACTGTATCTTTTATGTATCCCCATAAAAAAAAATCTGGAGAAGTAAGATCCGGAGAACGGGCAGGCCAATGAACTGGTCCACGACGTCCTATCCATCGTCCAGGATAATCTCCGTCCAATATTTCTCGAGCTGTGACTGCATAATGGGATGGACAACCATCGTGTTGATACCACATATTCAATCGTTCCTGAATAGGTATGTCTTCAAGTAATGTTGGAAGTACTTGATCTGAGAAATGTCTGTACTTCTCTCCATTTAGCGTATCTGCAATGAAGTACGGTCCAATTACTCGAGATCGAAAAATACCACACCAAACATTCACAGCCCATTGTCTTTGACGCTCTACTTGACGTAACCATCTTGGATCTTCTGTCGCCCAGTGATGCATATTATGTCGATTTACTTGAGCATGATTGGTGAACGTCGACTCATCAGAAAATAATATGTTGATGAAGTTGTTATTGTGCATTCGCGCTAGACCCCATTGACAAAACTGTACACGATTTTCGAAATCATCACCGTGAAGGTCTTGATGCAAACAAATGTGATACGGATGGAATTTGTGACGTTCCAGTATTCGAAGAACACTTCTTCGAGAAATTCCCGAATGGAGTTCAATTTCACGATAGCTCACGTGTGGATTATTGGCTACTGCAGCTAGTACATCAACTTCCGCATTTTCTCCGCTAACCGTTCTCATTCGATGTCGTTTTTCCCTTGTAACACTTCCCGTTTCTGAGAATAATTTTGTAATGCGTTGAAAATACCCAATGGATGGCGTTGTTCTTTCGGGAAATCGTTCTGCATACAAGTCATATGCTTGTCTGGGGTTCTTATGCACTTCACCGTAAATGTAGATCATATCGATCTTTTCAGAAACCGTGTATCGGATATCCATGATTTTCAATTTGTCATAAACCAAGTAATAATCAAATGTCACTGACGAACTGACTTTCAAAATCGTGAATTTTCACTGAACCCCGTCGTTTGTTCGCATCGCGTGAGCTCTGAATGGTGGTAATGTAGACGATTGAAATGTGTTGTGTATTGACAACTTTTGTACGAAACATTCTTCTGCAAGACTCTTCGTTTTCGAGTTATTCGAATGTCAGATTCAAAATGGAACTATATCGATTAGAGCACCATTTTTGCGGATTTCAGGAAAATGGTTCAGACAAAAGTTTCTTGGTTTTTGACCTAGAATCCAAATCTGCAGTAAAAAATATGAGATGCTATTTAAAAAACAAGAGTTGATCTCAGAATGCCCTTGAAGATGAGATTTGAGGTCAAAGCCAAGGCCACCATCGGCTGTCCCCCTCGGTACCCTACAACTTTTGTCCGAAAAATTTTCTCGTATCTCACTTTATTTTTGGAAAAAACGCCCGCGACACTTTAAATGCCCCACCCTGTATATATACACTAAGAGCAGTGCTAGGTTTTCGCATACGTAACTTTATTAGCAATTGGTTCTGGGAGAGCTGATCAAAAGTTTGAATACAATATGAAAACGAGAATTTGAGAATGCGGTGAACTATTATCTAAACATTCATGAGGATAAAGGAATTGAATGATACAAAACAAAATTTTTGAGAACAATTCAAAGTGGAGAATATTTGAACTTTTATGCATATCCACCGGGTGTTTGAAAAAATCCTCGTTCAAAAAAATTATACTTGAAACTCAGTTTTTGAGACATGACAATTTTTAGATTTTTTTTTAATCTCAAACCACTCAAGAGCACTGTATGCTACACATTCAAGCTTGACACCATTCGCTGTTAGGAAACGGCGGTTTTTTGGAAGAAAGCGAAATATCCTATCATTTTTCAATTGGGGATTATAACAATTTGAAATTTCTCGGCTCCTAGCCAATCAAAATCAAGCAACTGCGGATTATTGTTAGCTCTGAAACAATGAATGACAGGATAATTCGATTTTTCTCAGAGATCCGTCTTCCATCTGACCGATCAGTTCCAGACTCAAGTGTATGGCACATGATGCTTTTGAATGGTTTGGATTGGAAAAAAAAGTCTGAGAATGCTCACATTGCAAGAACCTATATGTATAGTATATATATCTCCAGATGGAATCCTTCCAAACGAGAAATTACTGCATTTTGACTCCAGAATACGCTTAGCCAGTGTGTTCAGTGAATTCTGAAACACCTGGTATGTATAATTGAACATAGCTAATTTATAAGTTGTATACAATGATATGTGAATTATATATTATTTATATCTCTGATGAAGAAACTCGATATCGGAATTTGATCGTTGAATCATCAGTTGTATTGATACTATCGGAAATCTATCGTTTGGTTTCATTATTCGACAAGTTCGATAAAAATACGCACTCACAAAGAGGATTTCTTGAGACAAGAAAGTGTTTCTTAACATAGGGACAAAACTCATTTTTTCTTGAGCCTAGAAAATTTTTTCTTGAGCCCAGAAAATTTTGATTCAATTGAGAAAATTGTTTCTGAAATCAAGATGAACTGTTCTTGATTCGAGTGGAATTCTCCAGGTTCAAGAACAAATCTTCTAGGTGCAAGAAGAAATGAGTTTTGTCCCTATGTTATGAAACACTTTCTTGTGTCAAGAAATTATTCTTGTGAGTGCGATATCTACGATAATTATCCAATGTAATCCCGAAATAGGGATCTATCGGAAAATCATCGACTAGCTAATCAGTTCTTCATCGAACCAATGAAACCAAACGATAGATTTCGGATAGTATTGATACAGCTGATAATTTAACGATGAAATTCCGATATCGGATTTTTTCATCAGGGATGTAATTGAATATAGTGTATATACAGGGTGTGTATACAGGGATAAATTTTTCTTTCGTTTTCGATGAGGTTTCTGAATGTAGAATTTACTCGTTTTGTATTGTACACTATAGCTCTTAACAGAATATACGCTGAAAAAAATGTATAGTCGTAATCACCATAGGATTGCTGTCAGACCCAAATCAAGGTTATAATGTAGGTATGAAGCCAAACTTCTGGTGTAATTTCTATACTATTGTTATCAGCACCATACATCTTTTCTGTGCTCGTGATTTCATCGTCAAATTCCTACAGAAGGAGTACCAGTTGTTTTTTGAAAATTGTTATGTATCCCACATCGGAAGAATAATATTCTAAAAATGACTTTCACTTATGTTACAAGGAAGATATTCTTGGCTCCTATTATAAAGGAGATTCTCAATTTCAATAATATAAATTAATGAACAGTATCATTTTTCTGGTGCACAATAACTGGTACTTTGTCTATACGAAATTTTCTGATCACATCTCATACATTTTATGACAAATTCTATAGAATATGATATGAACCGATATAGTTCTGTTATTCGTCAACAATGAAAGATTGTCAATTCCGTATTCAGAAATCTCATTGAGAACGATAAAGAAAATCAGAATAGAGTGAGAATAAGATAGGAAATAAGCGTTCTTATTGAGAGATCTCACTGTGAATAATTCATTTTTTTCTTCTCCTAATAAGAATTCGCTTGTCTCAACAAAGTATTTACTGAGATGAAATCAATTTATTCAAGATTGATAAACATTTTTTGAATTCAATCATGTACTACATTGCAAGAAATTTTTGCTGGCGAATTTTAGTATTTCACAAGGAGTGGGGGAGGGGGGAGGGGTAGTGAATTGGGATGAAAATTCGAATACATTCCCAGGAATATTGCAGCACATGCACTAGAATTTTACTGCGGAAATTTGAATTTTGCGGTACAAAATCAGTGGAATTTCAGTTTAGGTATTGGAAAACAAGAGTACTGAAATTCTCGACTACGAAGACCCACTGATTTTCTAATTTTTTTTTCACTGTGTATATCCAACAGAAGGGATATTTTTATTGAAGAAGGGCGAAGAGCCGTTTGTTGAGATAGAAATCAATTTCTTCTACTGTATTTATGTACACTGGAGGAAAAACTTGTGAAATTCACATTTCATTGAGTGAATATATGGATGATTCAAAATATAGTTATGTTGCTGAAGTTTGAATCGTTCATTGAAACGAATTTTTTCAACGATGTTTTCAGTTCCAAGGGAATAATTCCGATAAATAAACCCTGATATGTTATCAGATTTTATGAGTTTGAATTTTCGTTCCGTTTTGTTCCGTTCCTCTAATCGATCCAAACTTCAAGAAAATATTAGGTGTACAAATAAGTTTCCGCGGTTTTTTATAAAAAATTAGGAATTTATTGTAAAGGAAAAGTACATTACGTTTTATTCAAAGTATTTTCCATCATTTGCCACTTCTTTTCCCCATCTTTCTGGCAACATTCGGATACCCCGTCGAAAAAACTCTTCATCTTTTGACGCTATCCACGAATCTACCCAATTTTTGGTGTCTTCATATGATGTGAAGCGCTGCTCAGACAGACCATGTTCCATCGACCGGAACAGGTGATAATCAGAAGGGGCTAAGTCTGGTGAATACGGCGGGTGGGGTAAAACTTCCCAGTTGAGTGTTTCCAAGTATGTTTTTACCGACGCCGCAACATGTGGACGAGCATTATCGTGTAAAAGAATAATTTTGTCGTGTCTGGAGTAGTAATGGGCGCGTTTTTCCTTAAGTGCCCGACTCAATCTCATCAATTGTGTTCGGTAGAGAGCTCCAGTAATGGTTTCGCTTGGTTTCAGCAATTCATAATACACGACACCAAGCTGATCCCACCAAATACACAGCATGAGTTTTTTTCCATGAATATTCGGCTTAGCTGTCGATGTTGATGGTTCGCCGGGCTTAACCCATGACTTTCTCTCCTTTGGATTATCGTAGTGAATCCATTTTCCGTCACCAGTGACTATACGATGCAAAAAACTCTTTTTTTTATTCCTGGCAAGCAGCATTTCACTCATGCATAATCGGCGTTCAACGTCTCTCGGCTTTAGTTCATATGGAACCCAATTTCCTTGTTTTTGAATCATTCCTAACGATTTTAAACGATGTGAAATTGCTTGTTGAGTCACTTGTAGAGTGAGTGCAAGTTCTTTTTGCGTTTGAGACGAATCTTCCTCCAATAGTACTTCTAATTCCATGTCTTCGTACACTTTCGGCCTTCCACTGCGTTCTTTGTCTGTAACGTCAAACTCACCGTTCTTAAACTTTTGAAACCATTCCTGACAACTTCTCTCACTTAAAGCAGCTTCACCATATGCTTCTAGAAGCAATCGATGCGCCTCAGCTGCAGATTTTTTCACATTAAAGAAGTAAATCAAAAGTTCCCGCAAATGATGCTTATTCGGAATAAAACTTGACATTTTTGCACGAAAAAAATTACGTGATGCTGATACGGAATCACTAGTACTTTAAGGTTGGGGTGTTGCCAGATGACTAAACTTGGGATATTACGTTTTACATCTGACAATTTCTCCATAACCTTCTGGTGGGGCCATCTTTTGACAAACCGCGGAAACTTATTTGTACACCTAATATATACCCTAGCGGGAAGGTTTGTTGAAATTCATTGAAAGAATGGTTGAAGAAAAGGTGAAAGAATTCATTGAAATCAAAAGGTAAGAATTCTTATTCCATACAATTCGATTTTTTTCAGTAAAATTCAATTTACTTCCGCAAAGTTCATGATTTTTCACGATAATTCCTCAAAATTTCATTGAATCATTTTTTTACATTTTGCTGAAACTTGATGAACGTCTTTTGAGATATACTGTGGAAATACTATGAATGATGATCAATTCCATTGCATTTCAATGAAACCTGATGAATTACACAGATTTCCCTTGAAATTGGTTAAAATTCCAGAAATAATGACTGATTACAACATAATGAAATATCTTGGATTCCATTGAACTATCTCGAATGTTGATAAAATTTGTGGAAAAACGTGGAAAACTATTAGTGAATTATAGTGAGAATAATTGATGAACGCGAATGACAAAATGTTGAATTATATCGGAATGCGATTCATCTTGATGAAATTCGATAGAAATTTGTTGAAATTCGTTAATTTTTCATTGATTATGATTAACAATGTTTACCGAGAAAGATTGATGAACCGGAATATTTGGAATGTGGAATAGTATTGAAATATACTGAATTTTATTGCATTTCCATGAAATTCGTGGAACGATAATGAACCGCATTGATTAACTTCAGCGGAAATAATTGATGGCAGCAAATTAGAAAATGTTGTAATGCGTTGAAATATAATTCGTGTTGTTGAAATTTGATTGAATTTGTGAAATTTTGTGGAATATTGTTCACTACGATCAATTTATTTTGATGAGAAAGATGGATTGACAGAGGTATTTGAAATGTGGAATGGCGTTGAAATGTAATGAATCTCATTGAGTTTCGATGAAATTCTTTACAGATCTTCGAAACAATATAAAAAATTCAGGCAACAATAGTCAACTGATCCCATAATTTTCATCACATTCTCCAATTATCTTCAACGGATTTTATCGAACCTCAATAAGATTCAGTACATTACAATGGCATTTTACATTTCAAATATCCGTGTCAATCCATCTTATTCATCAAAATCAATTATTCGTAGTGAACAATATTCTACAAAATTCAATGAATTCAATCAAATTTCAACAACACGAATTATATTTCAACGCATTTCAGCATTCCCTAATTTGCTGCCATCAATCATTTTCGCAAAAATTCATCAAAGCACTTCAATATTGTTCCGCAAATTTCATGGGAATGCAAGAAAATTCAGCATATTCCATCACTGTTCCACATTCTCAATACTCGGGTTCATCAATTTTTTTCACTGAATATCGTTAATCACACTCAATAATGATCAACGAATTTCAACAAATTTCTATCGAATTGCAATATAATTCAACGTTCCGTCATTAGCGTTCATCAATTATTTTCCCTGGAATGCATTGATTATTCTTCGCGTTTTTCCATAAGTTTCATTGACATTTGATATATTTCGATAGAATTCGAAATATTCTATCATAGTGTGATCAGTCATCATTTCTCAAATTTTCAACAAATCACCCACGCAGCACATCCACCAATCGCCGAACATTTTTCCATCGTCTCCACGTCGCTCCTCCGTTCCTTCACCTTGTATCCACGTCTCCCTTTTATCCACCTCGCTCCAGCAGAGGAGCGACATGGACATCGGTGGGCGTGCTGTGCGGGTAACAACACTCATACAATGTATATCAACATTATTCATCAAAAGATATCAATAAATATGAAGATTATCCATGAAAAAATTTCAATGAATATCAACATTATTCATCGAAAGATTTCAATGAATACTAACATACTTTATTGAAAGATTATGACGAATTATGTTGGAATTCATTGAACCCATTCGTTGAATTATATTGTTATCCATCGAATTTTGATGATCTTTTTTGAAAAGTTGTGCCAAAACTGAACGAAATTCGATGAAATTCAACATCAATTTCAACAAAATGCAATCCAAAAATCATTATATTCAACAAATTTCAACAAAATTTCTCCGCTAGAGTAGTTCAAGAAACTCGAATTTCAGTTGATTCTACAACAGCGAATGTGAGATGTATTACAGCTGATGTGAAATTCGCCACAGTTAACGTAAAGCTTACGTTCTCCGCTATACTCAAATTGTGGTAACTTGTTGTTTGTATTGTCCGAATATTGGCTTGAGGCCTACGGAGCTTTCAGAAAAACGGGCAAAACTTTGCTACTCACTCATCCAACGATTGAGCGGCAGATGAAACTTTTCAATATGCAGTGGTGGAACAAATTGCCAACGTTAGACTTTGAATATTATATTGAATCTGCAAAAGATTCCTGAAAAACTATACGAAGAATTACAAATATGATAACCTATAAACGTCAACAATTTTCATAACTTGTTTTCTTTCATGTTTAGATATTGGTTTGGCCTTCAATTTATATTCAGAGCCGAATCCTATCTATGTACTTGAACGCTGCATATCCACAATTTTCATTCAACACCTCATTTTTAAGAACGTATTTAGCAAAGTTTAATCCGTTTCTTTTGATTCTCCATCACCTTTAACAAAATGTAAATTTTACAAATTGTACTTCTCGGTGTATAGTGGTTCAATACAACGATATATATACGGAATCATGTCCGATACTGACAACAACCTCACACTGAGAGAAGAGTTGATTTGTATTTAATAAATCTTGTTTTGAATATGACAAAGTGAATGTTTTTTCTTAAGTTCGTTAAATGTTGATGAACCTTATTCCAGGATGGAGATTCATGTGTATATGTGACAAATAATAATCATCCATTTCACCGTATTGGAAGAAAAAATTTATTGAATACAAATAAACTCTTCTCTTAGTGTACAGCATGTACTCGAGGCTAGGTCTAGAGGACACTCGAAACAATCATGAAGAAAATATGTACACATACTTCTTTCACCACAGTCAAATGTCTCTGAGCGTAACTTGAATTGAAAGAGAGATGGACTTGAAAAGATAGAGAGAGATGAACTTCTCAATGAATCCTCGTATGTGGTTCGTTGTATTGAACACACATAAATTAAATCGTAATAAACAGTTTTTGTGTACGGTGTGTACATACACCGGAAATCCTCCGCTTTTCAGAGAAGTTTTTCATTCGTTCTTCATATTTTTCATAATATAAACTACATATACTTATTCCACTTCGATATATCATATCTCACCTCACTTCAGAATCTATATTTGAGAATAATCATTTCATAAAACCGCAATGTCATATTGCTTTCGAAATACAAAAAAAACAAAATTTTGGAATCTAAAATTAAATTGAATGTCATATATTATATCATATCAAAATATGATAAACACAATTTAAATTCACTAACATTGATGAAAAAAATATATATTCCTCAACTCACCTTAGATGAATTTCCTCGAATCAAAAATTCGCTTATTACCACACACGCACTCATTCACTGAAACTTGAATATTTCCACAATTCTTCTGAATTCTCGATGAATATTCATTCAGCACGCATACTAATCTCATTCGAATTCAAAATGAATTCGCTGCAATCTGCGTCACAACCAACTGTTGAAAAACACGACCCGATGCGAAAAGTCAAAAGATACAATACGGCGCGTTGTATGCCCTAATATTTGCAACGCCGAATCAGGTAATAGAGATATGAACCAATGAGAGTTCACGACAATATGGATCACATTTTGTACAGTATACTCGAGATAAGAGTATTTGAACTCCCACGACATCGAAGCGGAAGTTATCGAACAACCAATCAGAATCACGTGGAAGATCTTGCTGTATTTCCGTCACATGTACTTTTTGAAAGGGATTTAGAGGAGAGAGATTATTTATTATTCTGGTTAAGAGGAAGAGCTGTATATTCATACATTTATTGATCGAACAAAGTTTTGTACACGACGTGTGTACTCATTCATCCTCTCGTGTTTTCGACTCTGAATTTCCTATTTTACCGTTTTTTTTTATGACAATATTCGGTTGTGAATTTCTGCAGTAATCAATGCAAGGGTATTGAGATTTTCATTACCTTGGATCAACAAACTGACCAAAATTATATACAGGAGGATGGAAAATAGAATAGAGAGTAGATTGGCAGAAGATCAGTTTGGTTTCAGGAAAAATAGGGGAACGCGAGAAGCAATCTTAGCACTCAGGGCAGTAATAGAGAAAAGGAAAGCGCTGAAGAAATCTGTGTACATAGGTTTTGTGGATATACGAAAGGCTTTCGATAATGTGGACTGGGAGAAGATGTTTGCGATCCTGAAGAAGGTGGGAATGAATTATGAAGATGGGAGAATAATATACGAATTATATGAGAATCAAAGTTCAATAATAGACATAGAGATTGACATAGAGAACTTTGATTGTTATAGACATTGTAATAGACATAGAGAACTTTGATTGTTCTTTTCATGGGTGGTTGGTTACATGCAGGCATAAAATCTTCGGAAGGGTTCGGGATGCTTCGGTGGAAGTCGAAGAGGTATATTTCCTTGTAGAATGAAAGGGGCCTTCAGTAGGGATAACGGAAAGGGGAGCCAGCATGCTCTTTCCTTCGCTACATCGCTGAGCGGAAGCTTGAATCGAATATAGGGAAAGTTCTTCACCCTATTTCGAGGAGGGAAGATCGCAGAAAGGGCCTGTTTTATCCGTATAGTTTGGTTTACGGTTGTTGAAATTCGGTTTTCTTCCACGTGGGCGTTTGAGGGTCAAATCATAGTTGCAGGATTTCAGGGGCGAAGGATTGGGAAGAAAAAGAGAGAATAAGAGAAGAAAAATTGGAAAATTTTACGCTCTCGTTACAATTGCTTTCAACAATGCAATGGATATAGCTTTGCAGCATGTTGACCATAACATACTCATTCTCTCTGATTCACTCAGTGCCCTACAAAGTCTACAAAGTACTGAAATCGACATCAGAGTAAATTCTCACGTATTAGAGATCAAACGAAAATACAATAATTCCTCACAGCAGAGTTCAAAGAATTGTAAAATATGCTTTTTATGGATTTCCGCACACGTGGGTATTCAAAGGAATGAGACTGCTGATGGACTAGCAAAAGCGGCCACGGTGGAAACCACTTCAAATCATCCCTATACCCTTTTCGGACTTATTTGAAAGTTTAAAAAAAAACCGCCGAAATCAATACTGAACGCAAGATAGAAGAACAAAGTCTTTATAAAGGAATAAACTTCTTCAAGTATTCTTATAGGGATGGAATTAAACTCTGGTATGCATCAAAGGGTCTCTCGCGTGAATTCATCGTCACGATAAACCGGAGTAGAGCTGATCACTCCAACCTACCAGCTTCGTTGGCTCGCATAGGAATTATGAGTGACTGAACATGTGTTTGCGGGAATATGAACAGTGATTCAAACCACGTCTTGTGGCAATGCGGCCTCCACGACACGGAGCGTGAAAAACTTATTGAGCGATTATCAAAACTAGGATTACAATTCCCGTTATCTATCGAAATTTTAATAGCCAGACTAGATATTACCTCATGCCATATTGTATTCACTCCTCTTAAATGACTGTGAATCAACAATTTGGACTTTGAGGAATATCTTCATGTACATCTGAAATAAACTTCATCGGAGGTTTCAGAAGATGCGAATAGAAAAAAAATGTCGTTTCAGATCGTCATTAAAACTCTCTCATAAGATCATATACACAGGATGATGAAATCATACGATAAGAGTTGAAAATCGATAACTACTGTGGAAATCATTGGGAAGATCTTGATAGGGGAGACCGGGGATAGTTGACCATAGGGATAAGTAGACTAACGACGCGAATCTCGGTGAAGACGCAAGTGTCGTGTTTTTCAACCACAGCTGAATAATTGTTCTTATTAACCGGTTCAGTGGTGAGGGACGCGAAGTCACGGTCGCATTTTATTGGGGAGTAGTAACACATTTTCACTTCATGAACCATGTAAGTCATAAAATTCATCTTTCGTACATGCTTTGTTGTGACGTGGACAAATTTATTGTTGATTACTTTCCTATTGATCCAGGTATCGGTTTTATAGCTGTTCTCAATATGACATAACATTATTCTCGAGTCACTGTTGTGAGTCAGGTTTTATATGTGATCAAACACAAAAATTACGTTTGGGGCTAGTTGACTAATCACCCGTTTCAGGGCCGGATGAGTGGTGACCCCGTGATCTTACACTAATCACTACACGGAACGACCGAGTTTATCAACATTTCGGAACATAACTATGAGTTTAGGGAACAAGAGCATCACTGAAAAATTTCCCTAGTGATTTTACCAAGAATACCGAAAGGTGATAGTCTCATGGTTATTCTTCACAGGTAATTCTTCAGTGATGTTCCACTTCCTTGAATTGACAGTCATCCTTTGGAATAATAATAAACTTGGTGTTTCCGCATATATCCATCAACTTCCCAAGCGTATGGTCAACCAACCCCAGACATGGGGCAGATTGACCAAGTGTTAGTCATATCAGAAAATGAATTGAATATTCACTACCATACTTTATTTCGACATTTCTGTGGATAATTTCGAACAGGCTCATAGTGTCTCTATCAACTTCAGTAGCTTCCACACGCATCGGTATTGGAGCAGGAAAAATATACATATCCTTGCAAAAACTTGGTCAACTATCCCCGGTCTCCCCTACAATTTGAATAAACCCGATAATGATGAATATCCATATACAGGGTGGGGCATTTAATGTGTCGCGGGCGTTTTTTCCGAAAATGAAATGAGATACGAGAAAATTTTTCGCACAAAAATTGTAGGGTATCGAGGGGGACATCCGATGGTGGCCTTGGCTTTGACCTCGAATCTGATCTTCAAGGGCATTCTGAGGTCAACTCTTGTTTTTTGAATGGCATCTCATATTTTTTACTGCAGATTTGGATTCTAGGTCAAAAACCAAGAAACTTTTGTCTGAACCATTTTCCTGAAATCCGCAAAGATGGCGCTCTGATCGATATCGTTCCATACTGAATCTGACATTAGAATAACTCGAAAACGAAGGGTCTTGGAGGAGAATGTTTCGGACAAAAGCTGTCTGGTTCCAAGGGGGACCCCTTGAACTGAAACGGAGGTGATGGGGTATAACAGACAAAACACAACACATTTCAATCGTCTACATCACTTGGATAATTTTAATGCAGTAGATGCTCAAAATGATGGCCTTCGACTTCAATACACATTTCAAAACGTTTTACAAAAGATTGCTGAACTCATGCTGAAATATCTTCATTGATGCTCGCGCATGCATTGATGATTCGTTGACGCATATTCTCAGGTGTAGTCGGTGCTTGTTGATAAACTGTATCTTTTATGTATCCCTATGAAAAAAAATCTGGAGACGTAAGATCCGGAGAACGGGCAGGCCAATGAACTGGTCCACGACGTCCTATCCATCGTCCGGGATAATCTCTGTTCAATATTTCTCGAGCTGTGACTGCATAATGGGATGGACAACCATCGTGTTGATACCACATATTCAATCGTTCCTGAATAGGTATGTCTTCAAGTAATGTTGGAAGTACTTGATCTAAGAAATGTCTGTACTTCTCTCCATTTAGCGTATCTGCAATGAAGTACGGTCCAATTACTCGAGATCGAAAAATACCACACCAAACATTCACAGCCCATTGTCTTTGACGCTCTACTTGACGTAACCATCTTGGATTTTCTGTCGCCCAGTAATGCATATTATGTCGATTTACTTGACCATGATTGGTGAACGTCGACTGATCAGAAAATAATATGTTGATGAAGTTGTAATTGTGCATTTGCGCTAGACCCCATCGACAAAACTGTACACGATTTTCGAAATCATCACCGTGAAGGTCTTGATGCAAACAAATGTGATACGGATGGAATTTGTGACGTTTCAGTATTCGAAGAACACTTCTTCGAGAAATTCCCGAATGGAGTTCAATTTCTTGAGAGCTCACGTGTGGATTATTGGCTACTGCAGCTAGTACATTAACTTCCGCATTTTCTCCGCTAACAGTTCTCATCCGATGTCGTTTTTCCCTTGTAACACTTCCCGTTTCTGAGAATAATTTTGTAACGCGTTGAAAATACCTAATGGATGGCGTTGTTCTTTCAGGGAATCGTTCTGCATACAAGTCATATGCTTGTCTGGGGTTCTTATGCACTTCACCGTAAATGTAGATCATATCGATCTTTTCAGAAACCGTGTATCGGATATCCATGATTTTCAATTTGTCATAAACCAAGTAATAATCAAATGTAACTGACGAACTGACTTTCAAAATCGTGAATTTTCACTGAACCCCGTCGTTTGTTTACATCGCGTGAGCTCTGAATGGTGGTAATGTAGACGATTGAAATGTGTTGTGTATTGACAACTTTTGTACTAAACATTCTTTTGCAAGACCCTTCGTTTCCGAGTTATTCGAATGTCAGATTCAAAATGGAACAATATCGATTAGAGCGCCATTTTTGCGGATTTCAGGAAAATGGTTCAGACAAAAGTTTCTTCGTTTTTGACCTAGAATCCAAATCTGCAGTAAAAAATATGAGATGCCATTTAAAAAACAAGAGTTGATCTCAGAATGCCCTTGAAGATGAGATTTGAGGTCAAAGCCAAGGCCACCATCGGATGGCCCCCTCGGTACCCTACAACTTTTGTCCAAAAAATTTTCTCGTATCTGACTTTATTTTTGGAAAAAACGCCCGCGACACTTCAAATGCCCCACCCTGTATATACAGGGTGACGCAAGAGTCTGGAAACACTCCCATAACTTTTGAACGGGGCATGATAATTGGATGAAATTTTTTTTGAACTAAAGGAGGGATCAAGGGCGATCTTGACGGGGGACTTTCGGGAGCATCACCCAGAATCAACGGCGTGGACGTGTCGGGAACCTGATTCCGTGTGTGTGTGTGTGTGTGTGTGTGTGTGTGTGAGTGTGTGAGTGTGTGAGTGTGGGTGGGTGGTTCGGTCATATAGGCCTGTGTGGGGCTATTCTTATCGATTCTTACTCACATGAGCGTATTCGGAATCGATTATCCTCAGGTCCATTTCAGAGTTGTGATCGATTATCTTCAGCTTAAATTCAGGGTGTTCATTTTCAAAGTCGGTGATTTACCCAAGGTATTCGGTATTTGAATGATCCGTTGATCGGATATGTCACTTTTAGAGGGAGAACGGATCATTATTTTGATGATGCGTAGCTACGGAAATCGTCAACGATCTTCCAGGGAGGAACAAACCTAATCCAACGATGAATATCGCGTCGGTACATCGGTAGTCTCCTTAGGTACTATCTCCAAAACAATCCAACGTTTTCCACAAGCTAGGAGTGTTGAAGATTGCTCGAGATGTGGCAGGCCACGCACGACCACTAACCATGATATTGCCTTGACTAACCTGACCCGTCCCGTAGACCAATGGGATGATTGGGTGGTTGCCTTTTCAACGCAGAGGCTCGATAAACAGAGCCGTAAGGAGTGGGAAACCAGCTTAGGCGATGCTACCACATACCCTACCTACGACGAGTTTAGCAGTTTCCAAGATCGGCGTATTCGCACGTGAGAGGCTATTTCCACTCCTTTCAAGTCTACTGGGCAGTCAGGCTCCGGTGCGTCCACCAAAACCACCAAATCGACCTCGGTCGAAGCTGACTTGACGACTACTCGCTCTCAATGTGCCGTATGTCAAGGCGGTAATAAGATCTATGTTTGCGATGAATTTAAGCGCATGTCTGTGCAACAGAATGCTAAATATTTGCAGCTCTGTTCCAATTGCTCAGCCAGAGGTCATAACACCTCGGAATGTCAGAGTGAAAGTAGCTGTTACCATTGTAACCGCAGGCATCACTCTTTGTTGCCCGGAAATTCGCCTTTTTCCGAGATTAGTCAAATTGCAGATCCAGCATCGGGTGTCGGTACTAGCACCTCCGGGACGTTTAATCACAACGCTCCTCTTTCCTCTAACGAACCGCATCCCACTACTGTGACGATGCGCAATCATTCAATCATGACAAACTCTTTGCGTGCTGTTCTCTTGGCCACTGCTTGCGTGACGTTAAGCAGTGGATCCACCTCTATCCGCGTGTGGCCGTTATTGGATCCAGGATCCGAATGCTGTTTCATCAACGAATCCGTTGTTTAATTATTGTATTTGCCGAAGCACAAAGTGTCCGCGTCAATCTCAGGATTGGGAGGTAATAAAATAGATACTGTTGAATCAGTCGTTGATCAATCGATATCGTCTTGTCTCGGGCCACGCACAGTAATTCCCCTGCGTGCCTTGGTGATTCGGAAAATCACTCCCTATTCTCCTTGTTGGTCTTCACCCGATATTCATTATGAACATCTTGCAGGGTTGCAATTAGCAGATTCATTGCCTGCTGATCGTGAAATCTCTTCGCTCATCGGTGCGGATATCTATTGGACAGTCCTGACAAATGAGTTTATCAGAGGCCCATTAGGTTCCCCGTCCGCACAAAAAACCATATTTGGCTGGGTGTTATACGGCCCCACCAACCAGAAAGCATCTTTAAACCCTCCGCGTCGGGTGCATCTTTGCAATTTGGATTCGGATGCTACTCTGCGTAAGTTCTGGGAGATAGAAGGAATTCCTCCCAATTCTTTCCTGAGTGTGGAGGATCAGGAGTGTGGAAAGCGTTTCGTGTCCCCTCACTCTCGCACTTCAGATGGACGGTATGTCGTGCGATTGCCTTTCCGTCAATCAAATTTCACCAACTTGGGTGATCCCCACTCTTCGGTGTTCAAATCATTGCTTCGCATTGACCGTCAGCTGTCCAAGCAGTCACATGGGTCTCCACTTTATCACGAGTTTCTCCTGGAATACCAAAAGTTGGGCCATATGTCTGTTAAACGATCTGTCTGTTAAATCCTTAAACTATTGCCTCTTGAGTGCACCTGAACTCCGTGCCGAGCTATCACTCATTATTCTCAACTGGTGGTCTTTCCGTTATGTGTGTACTGCGGATATCAAAAAGAAGTTCCGCCAAATACTCGTCGATCCGAATGATCGAAGATATTAACGAATTCTCTGGCGTTTCGATACCTCACACATTATCAGTTGAATACGGTGACGTATAGTGTGGCCTGCGCCCCATATCTAGCGATGAGAGTCATTTGCCAACTGCTCATTGACGACGGGGAGAGCTATCCACGTGCCGTCCCCATCCTATACGACAACATCTATGTTGACGACGTTCTCTTCGGCGCCAATGACACCAAACCAGCGATGGAGGAACACTATCAAGTTTCCCAGCTATTGGCTTGCGGTGGCTTCCAGCTGGGCAAGTGGCTGCAAATGAGCCCTCCCTGCTGCAGGGAATTGCCAAGTCGAATTGTCGGGTTGAACCCGAAGACCTTTCCCTTTCGAACGAACATTTCAAAGTACTAGAAATCCATTAGACATCGCTAGATGACAGTTTCCGTTCCTCTTCGGAGGTCTCCACTCCACTTCAGCTGACAAAGCGCAACGTCCTTTCGACCATTTCGAAAATATTCGACACCTTGGGCTGGGTCACTCGCGTTATAATTGTGGCTAAGGTTCTACTCCAGATCCTATGCTCTGGAAAGCTCAACTGGGATGACCCCCTCCCCTCGGATTTTCACGCCAAATGGCAGCATCACTGCCAAAATCTGATCAATCTGAAACGAATCGCTATACCCAGATGGGTAGGAGCCTCTGACCATATTATTTCCAGACGAATCAACGGCTTCTCCGACGCATCCAACCCGGCCTGCGCTGCCATCGCTGATTTACGAGTCCTCACCAGCACTGATGAGGTTCAAACATCCATTCTGATGGCCGAGTCCAAGGTTGCACCAATTAGGACGGTGTCCATTCCTCGGCTTGAGCCTCCCGCGACAGTAAAACTCACCCGCCTAATCGAGTATTTCGGGTCATGCAAACATCTACAAGACCTCGATACATACTGCTGGACGGAGTTCACCGTCATCCTCGGTTGGATCCAACGGGAACTCAATACATGGAAAATGTTTGTGGCCAACCAGGTGTCAGGAATTCAGACACGGATTCCACACGCCTGCTGGAAATTCGTTCCCGGTGAACACAATCCGGCCGATTGCGCCTCTAGGGGCATCACTGCTGCAGAGTTATTGCGTCACCCTCTGAGGTGGTCTGGGCCAGATTGGCTGAACCATCCTAGCGACGATTGGTCAAGCCAAGACCCACCTGCTCCCACCATCGTCAGCCTAGAGCTCAAAACAATCTCTACAAGTATGGTGACCGTAACCACGCCTACCTGGAACCTACCCAATCTTTTTCTCTCCTGGCCTAGGCTGCTAAGGGTCACAGCCTATGCGTTGAAATTCATTCAACAGATGCGCCAACCACGCATACCAGCTGATTCCTCCTCTCTCACTGGCGAAGAGATTCGCTCAGCCGCGCATTTTCGGGTACGAGTGGCCCAAGCTGAGCAGTTCCCAAAAGAACTGGCTTCCTGGTCAAATCAAACTACGCTGCCACGAAACAGCCCTCTATCACGGTTACACCCATTTTTGGGTGACTTCGGCATTATTCGGGGTGACGGGCGGTTAAAAACCTCAAGTTGACACTATAACCGGCGCAACCCTATCATCTTGGGCAGACATAGAATTCCTAAACTGCTGATACAGCAATTTCATATCGTTACCTCCCATGGAGGGACCCAACTGACTCGGCAAACCTTGCGGGAACAATATCGGATTTTCGGGGCCCGCACTGCAGTCAAGACACATATAGACAACTGTATTCAGTGTGCCAGGATACGAGTTCAACCTGCCACACAGTTCATGGCCTATCTGCCCTCGGTCAGATCCCAACCTTCCCGAATTTTCACTCACACCAGTGTAGATCATGCCGGGCCCTCCTTGGTATTGCACGAACAAGGACGTGGATGTTGACCCCATGAGGCTCACGTATCTCTTTTCATGTGTCTTTCCACGAGAGCAATCCATTTGGAGTTGGTCCATGACTACTCCGCCGCGTCCTTTCCAGCCACCTTAGACCGATTTGTGAGTCGACGTGGATTACGCAGCCATCTCTACAGCGAACGGAGTACCACATTCCAAGGGGCCAGCGAAAAACTCACCATCAATTTCAGATCCATCATTAACAACCCTGACATTAAGGCCAGACTCGCGAACGATGGTGTCTCGTGGCAATTTATTCCCCCCCTCAGCATCGCACTCCGGCGTGCTGTGGAAGGCAAGGGTGAAGAGCTTTGAGCACCATTTATGTCGAGTCTTAGGGTCTCATACTCCAACCACCGAGGAGTTCAACACCTTGTTGTCTCAAATCGAGGCGTGCTCAAATTCGAGGTCTATTGCGCCACTGAGTGATAATATCAACGAATCCGACACGCTCACCCCGGGGCACTTTCACATAGGGACAGCTCTCAGATCAGTACCAACTCCTTCGGTGCTGAATTTGCAAGAAAATCGACTGTCGCGTTGGCAATTTGTAAAGCGACTGTCTGAGCGCTTCTGGCGGATATGGTCCCGAGATATTATGAATTTGCTATAACAATGCCCTAAATGAAAGGTACCTAAAGAAAACCTACGACAAGGATACATAGTTCTTTCATTCAACCCATCTCTGCCTCCCTGCAAATGAGAATTGGGCCGCTTCTGGACTGTCACCCTGGACCTGATGGTTCAGTTAGAGTCATAACCGTCAGAACCGCTCATTCAGTTTCACTGCGGCCAATTAGCAAATCCTGTGAGTTACCGATTGTAAATAACCCTAGTTCCTGAGATCCTCATGTACAGTGAATCACGCATTCAAAATATTTGTACACTTGCTCATACTCCCATATACGCTAACATCCCTACTGCGGATTGTTCAAGTTCGATGGTGTGTATTGAGCGAGTGTTTTGTGTGAGCACACGAGGCGGGGGGTATGTTCCGGAAGCGAGTGAAATACGGAATTATATCCAATGTCGTGAGTATGGGAGGATGAGTGAGTCGCGTCTCTCCCCTCTAATCTATGTGCCCCCTCGTCTCCCCGACATAGTTGTCGGTATCAGTCAGCGTCTATCTCTCGAGGTGATCAATTCGGATAAATGATTATCACTTCAATTTTCGATTATTCTTGAATCACAGTCCGCTCTTTATCTCGTTTTTCCTTCTCCTGTGCCCCGCGAATCACATTCATTACCGATTCACAGTGGGGCCAAATGCCAAAGAGCTGGCCAAAACCCCAAAAATGAAGTTTGTAGTTGGGGATATTTGACCCTTGAGATGAGTAAGGTGATGTCCCAAGTATTGGAATTCTGATATAAGAAGATCTGATCCCCTCCCCCTGCCCTTGTGTACCAGTTGCAGAATACCCTCCTTGAAGTATAATCCGCGTGATTGAAAGACAGTAAAATAACGAGCATGTTCAAAAAGACGCTGTGTCTCGAAAAATGAACCGATTTAACTTTTTCAAATTGGAGTCTATTACTGAAACTATGTAGAATACACTAAAAATTAAGAGAATATCAATTTGATGAGTGGAGAATACTGACAGAGCAATGATTGGATGTAATTTCTATATCTATAAATGAGAAAATGTGTTTGGTTTTTGAAGGAATAGTAGAGGATTACGCAAAATTACGTCGTTTCACTTATTGGAGGTGGTAGATGGGACTCTTACCTAAACATCAGAAAAAAAAACGGCTGCCCATGTCTGCCCCTAAGCAATTCCGCCATGTTTTTGTGCAGGAAATCACAAAAAATTAGACGCAGTGATGAGGAGTCCTTAGATTCGTCTGAAACTTGATATGCAGAAGTTTGTGGGGTCGCTGATTATGAATCCGTCGTCTTCATTTCGGAATTCAAAATGGCGGATCCAATATGGCGGACGAAAATTGAAAGAAATCATCGGATTTTCTTCAAATTCGTTACCCAGGGGTTTCTGAGGTCGCTGGTTACGAATCCGTTGTTTGAATTTCAAAATTCAAAATGGCGGATCCGATATGGCGGATGAAAATTGAAAAAATCATCGGATTGCCTTCAAACTCGGTACCCTGAGGTTTTTAAGGTCGCTGATTCCGAATCCGGTGTCTGAATTCCGGAATTCAGGATGGCGGATCCAGTTTGGCATGAAAAAATTGAAAAAATCATCAGATTTCCTTCAAACTCGGTATCCAGGGTTTTGTGGGGTCATTGATTACGAATCAGTTGTCGAATTCCAAGAATCAAAGATAGCGTATCTAATATGGTGAACACAAAACTCAGAATTCAGTAGATTCGCTTTGAATTTTATCTCAACGTCAGTATGTGTTTCATTTCCAGTGTACATTTGCTGCACGAGGAAAACTGTATGAGATTGATTACCATTCGTTTTTCTTCTCATCGCGGGCTTAGGGTACACAAAGGCCAGGAATCATTGATATTTAGGAAGATGATGGACCATTGAGAGAAAAACAGTATTGCTGGAGAATATTCGTAGTGAATTTACTATGAGTTGATGAATTCACTATGGGAAATGACAATAAAACTACCAACATTTAGTATTATTACTACGAATTTTTGGTAACTTCACTGCCAACATTCTTCAGCGATGCTCTTTTTCCCTAAAGTGACCGTCATTTTCCTAAATGTTTATAAATGTTATTCAAGTATTGATATCCCTTTTCTTTTCGTGAACTGAATCATGACTCGCGATTTGGTGATCGTTTTTATGTTGACCTATCGTTTCCATGGCAACGTGAATAGTTGGTTGTAATCGGTCTGATTTCAAATGGTGCTTATCACAATTGTGCAATAGCTGTCACCGAATTCTCACTCTTGCTAGTAATCGTTACCGTAAACTTTTTTCCGCGTGCAAGTTTGGAGCTTGGTGAATATTTTTCGTTTTTTAAAATCATTCAATGTTAACATACAATTCCAAATGAGATGGATTCCGCTGCCATAGGTGAGTGTTTCGACAACCTATATTTTCTTGGTAGTTTAATTTGAACAGTTGACTGCAGAAAAAATTAGCTTAAGAGGGTTGAATCCAACCCAAGAAAATTAGGAAAATTTTTAGAAACACATGGGGTTTCTGTAGCGAATTTTATCGAATTCTAGAACGTTTGTAGATTTCTAAGATGATTCAATATCTATGACTCGGAGAGAGATGTACAATATTTTAAGGAGCAGTCCTCTACCTACGTTGGATGGAAAGTTCACTTTCCTTCAAGGAAAAATCATCGAGATAACGTGTTGTCCGGATAACAAAACTACAGAGATCTCTAACCTTCTATCTACTTTCATATGTGTATTCAAAAAGAGATGGGAATCTTCTCAAAGGACCGAAGGACGATTTCTCAAAAATAATGAACAATGGTTAGAACAAGAGGTAGTGTTTTGTACTTTCAGGAATCCCCATTCTGTAACTGTTCACACGCAAGTGAGAAGACCCCTTGTTGAATTCAACGAATGTTCAGAAAGAACGAAAC
Organism: Gonatopus flavifemur; assembly: GCA_018340375.1. NCBI lineage: Eukaryota > Metazoa > Arthropoda > Insecta > Hymenoptera > Dryinidae > Gonatopus > Gonatopus flavifemur. The sequence continues at coordinate 1,568,312 of JAFFJZ010000013.1, forward strand.
GTAGGAAAACGGAGAATATCAGAGTAAATACTCCTATCTCAGAGCTGTCTTACGCCACACGAATGTGTTTGAGAGCGTCTGGACAGATCGAAGCCGCAAAAATTGTAAAGGATGTTACATCTTCTGAACCTGAGCTTGCCAAAATGTATATGAAAGGTTATCAAACTTTCAAGCGAAATGAGCCAAAGATGTTGAATGATGAAGATGCTCTAGCTCTCCTAGTAGATGCCGAGCTCTAAAAACATCAGTACTGCTTATTGCGTGAAGCTGATCCGCAGAAATTTCCACCTTATAAAAAAATTCAACTAGCCAAACGCATGTGTTCCCCTGACAAGGAATGTATTCGAATAACAGAAACCTGCGCTGTTGTGCAACTACAAGCACTTCTTGATCGCACAGCTACATGTATTTCAAAGCTACAGAATTCGGTTTTGTCAACTTCATCTGATGAAGAGTTACAAAACCTGGTACTTATTTCCAAATGGGGGTTTGATGGGAGCTCTGGCCACTCCTCATACAAACAAGCATATCAAAGTTTGGAAGCAAGTGCTTCCGCTGTGTTCATTACTTCGCTTGTGCCTCTCCGCCTACACTGCAATTCATAAATAATTTGGCAGAATCCAAGGCCATCATCAACCAGATTTTGTGGGCCAATCAAAATAGAGTTTGTGAAAGAATCAACTGAAGTTTCTGTTGCAGAGAAGCTACGGGTTGATAATGATATAGGAAATCTGAGGGCTACTTCTTTCAGAACTGATGGAAAACATGTTTCAGTGAAACATGAGATGATTTTTTCTATGGTGGACGAGAAGGTATGCAATGCCATAACTGAGACAACCTATACCCAGAAGTGCTATATATGTGGTGCCCTATCTAAGGAATTCAACAAAAGTGAGGATATAGTATCCAGGCCGGTCAAAACCGAAAACCTCTAGTTTGGTTTGTCTTGTCTACACGGCTGGATACGATTTTTTGAGGGCCTCCTGCATTTGTCTTATAAGCCACCTATTCAGAAGTGGCAAGCACGAAAACAAGATAAAGCTTTGGTGGAAGAACGAAAAAAGGTTGTACAGAAAAGTTTTAAAGAAAAATGTGGCCTCATTGTCGATGTTCCTGAGCCAGGGTTTGGGAACTCAAATGATGGGAATACCGCTAGGCGATTTTTCGCACAACCCGAAGTGTCTGCCGAAATCACAGGGGTGGATGTCAACCTAATACAACGACTTCATGTAGTATTAGCTACCGTTTTAAGTGGCCATGAAATAGACGTTGAAAAGTTTCGGAGTTACGCTTTGGACACGGCACGCTACTACGCGACAAAATATCCGTGGTACCCAATGTCACCTACGATGCACAAGTTTCTGATCCACGGACCTGAAATCATTGCATCTGCTCTTCTACCTATTGGCCAATTGACTGAGGAAGCACAAGAGGCTCGTAACAAAGATTTTAAAAGGTGAAAATGATGTATATCACTTAATAATAGTCTATATTTGTCACAGTGGACTCGACACTTTGAAGGGAAAAATTTGACTTCTCAAGTACTGCAATCAGTTTGATACATTGCACAATACGTTTTTGACTACTAGGCAAACTATATATTTATGGTAACCACGAGAATATATGTTCGCGAAGATTGTTTTGTTCTGGTAAGGAATTCGGGGAATTGTGAATATTCATATACTTTTCTTTATTAATAAGCCACATTGTTCATCCTCTGGGAACATAAATTCATAGACTAGAGAACAATTTTGAGAATCAAGTAAACTTATGAATTAGAGGATTCATTCAAAACTTCATACTGATGACCCCAAAGTGCAGCTGCTTTTTGTTTTTCCTTGATTTTGCTTGTCATGTTGAGATCAAAAGCTTTAACGGTGTCGATGAATACATAATTATATTCAAATATCTTGACAACATTCATTCCCAAAGGTACCGAGAGCATCACTCCAGGAAATGCAGTAGAGAAAAAACGAATGAAGACATTTTTAAATGGTTCCTTTTGAGTTCTGATCCAATGTTATCGAGTAAAAGACAGTTGCCCAAGAAAAAACTAAAGTTTCTCCCCAGAGACGTGTTCAGCCTGATCAAAACTCCGGATATACTTGATAAAGACAACGTAACTTTCCCATTATCTTCCTCTGAGAGTGAAGAAGAAGACTGATCTGAGTAAAAAAAGTGTGGCAAAAGTAAAAACCATTACGATCCCAGTTTTTTATATTATTGTATATGTTGTGAATGTATATATCTTCCGATTGAACACATTTGGTGTGTTAATATCATTCGATAATTATATTAATAATGATTCAATGTTGGAAATAATAATAATAATGATCACAATAGGAACAACAAAATGGGCCGTTTAGTTCTTGTTTAATAGTAAGTTATGAATGAAGTTTCGATTTTTGGCATCTGCCATCCTGAATTTCGGAATTCTGACAACGGATTCGTGATCAGCGATCCCGAAAACCCCTGGGTACCGAGTTTGAAGGGAATCCGATGATTTTTACAATTTTCGTCCGCTATATTGGGTCCGTTATTTTGAATTTTGAATTTCAGACCGTAGATTCGTAATCAGCGACCACAGAAACCCCTGAGTACCGAGTTTGAAGAAAATGCGATGATTTTCTTAATTTTTGTCTACCATATTGGATCCGCCATTCTGAATTTCAAAATTTTGACAACGGATTCGTAATTGGTGACCCCAAAAACTCCTGGATGCCGAGTTTGAAGGAGATCCGATGATCTTCTCGATTTCATTCCACCATATTGGATCCGCCATTTTGAATTTCGAAATGCAGACAACGGATTTGTAATCAGCGACCCCAAAAATCTCTGGGTATCCAATTTGAAAAGAATCCGATAATTTTTTCAATTTTCGTCCGCCATATTGGATCCGCCATTCTGAATTTGGGAACTCAGACAGCGGATTCGTAATCAGCGACCCCGAACACCCCTGATCACCAAATTTGAAAAAAATCCGATGATTACTTCCAATTTTCGTCCACCATATTGGATCCGCCATTTTGAATTCCGAAATGAGAACAACGGATCCGTAATCAGCGACCTCAAAAACCGTTGGGTACCCAATTCGAGGAAAATCCGATGATTTTTAAAATTTTCGTCCGCCATATTGGATTCGCCATTTTGAATTTTGGAACTTAAACAGCAGATTCGTAATCAGCGACCCCAAAAACTCCTGATCACCAAGTTTGGAGAAAATCCGATGGTTTCTTTCAATTTTCGTCCGCCATATTGGATCCGCCATTTCGAATTTTGAAATTCTGACAACGGATTCGTCATCAGTGACCCCATCAACTTCCCGAGTACGAAGTCGCAAGCGAATTTGAGAGCCCCTTATAATTTTGTCCAGCTTTTTGGCATTTGGCCCCACTGTGCGATCTGCTGCGCCTGTGGATTTTCATACGAATTCGCGTGTGAAAACTATCTCTCAACTCCAAAACTCGGAGGGTCTCATGAACAAATCCCTTGTTACTTGTCATCAGAATGTGTTTCCAAGTTTCAGAAACAAAGAAAGTTTGAAATCATGATAACTATTTCACATATTTTGATCATAATTATTGTTGTGGCATGAATAACAATCCAATTCCATAAATTGACCATAATTCTATGTGTGGACAGATCGAAATCATTCAGAATTATTGAGAGGACTAGAGCATGGGGAAGTGTCAGAAGGGGGAATCAAATTCTGCGCAGAGTTTCTTCAAAAGGTACATAATTGATACATAGTAGTCAGTAGTAAATTCGTTCACTTCCAGGTACGATGTTCTCATAGCGAGGGGGCAAGTGATAAGTGTTAAACTTTCTTTATCGAAAAGGAACTTCAACCATGAAGCTTCATTGGCCACGCCAAGTGTTGCGCATCGACATGAATTTCATAACCACCAAATGATCAGTATGTTTTGTTGGAAGTAGGCCAGATTTGTTCTCAATATGTCATGAAGTTGGACTTTAATTTGTTTCGATCACTCCATTGTGGTTTTGATGGAATACAGTGATGTTTTTGGAAATTATCAATCATCTCGGATACAATCTCTTTAATGAAAATCAAAAAGTGAAGGGAGCGGGTATTGAAACAAGTGGAACGTGGAAATGTTCCAATCCCTTTATGAATCACGATGAGATGACTCTTAGGTTACGCTACTTCGCGTTTTTGTCGCGCTACAACACTCCAATTTCACTAGGGTCATCAATCATACTGAAGTTACAACATACAAGAAATCATTGACATATCATTTGGATAACTAAATGTACTTGGCAGCTCATATTGATTTCACATCTTTTCTTCAGAGGGAGCATATCCTGTCGTATTCTATTGAAATTTTTAATGTAGGGAAATTCTTGTTTAGAATATGTTTTTAGATTTTTTTGTTTGGTCTAACATATTTTTCATTTAGATGGAGCATATCCTGTTGTATCCCATCGAAATTTTGAGAACAGAACAATTTTCATTCAAAATGTTTTTGAATTCTTGTTGTTGTTTGCTTTCACATTCTCATGTACTTGGCGTTATTTTTCACTTTGTTGAAGTTTTTTTGGGGGGATTTCACTTCTTTTTCCGGATGTACCTTCAATTGAAAACAAATGAAATTATATACTCTTTCAAGTTCAATAGGAATCATAGCAATGAGGAAAATGTCCTCAGATTATTCCTGTGATATGGAAAACCACTTGAGTTTTCATCAGTCATTTCATCATTGGACCACAATAGATTACACAGGACAACATTTGATCTACGCTGGACCGCCAGGAACTAAGTGAGTATCTATAGGTTTTTGGGGTCGCTGATCACGATGAAGGGGTCTATATGACCCCATCACGTCAGGATCAAGGTCAAATGAAGGTCAAACATTTTGAATCGAAAAATATAATTTTTTTGACCCCAGATTATGAACGAGCGGGGAATTTCACATTCAGACATACTCTGACGTTCTAATCAAAGTCATATCTGCAGGTCATATGGAGGTCATCTGTAGGTCAAATCCTTCTTATGAATGTTCTGTCTGATATTAGGTTGGGAAGTCTCTTGGATTAGGTGACTTTTATGTTTTTGGGGTCGCTGATCACGATGAAGGGGTCTGAATGACCCCATCACCTCGGGATCAAGGTCATTTGAACGTCAAGTGGATAAAAAACCATCGAAAAAAACTGGAAACATTCATGCACATGTTTTTGAGGTCGCTGAATCCGAATCAGGCATTTATTCACACTTCCGATCTATCCCACAGGTCATTGACGGTCAGTTCAAGGTAATTTTGAAGTGTTCTTGAGATAAAAATGTGAAGTATGGTTCGAATAACCTGGGAAAATTCCTGCCTGTGTTTCCGAGGTCTACGAATCGGAATATGAGCTCGGTTAACCTACATCAGGTCAGGTTCAAGGTCATTCGATGATCAAATCGAGCGAGGACTACCAAAACATCCATAAAAATACATACACCTGTTTTTAAGATCCCCAAGTCTGAATTTGGAGTATGTTTAGTCTTGCAAAGTTTTCCTAGCAGACATTCAAGGTCATTTCAATGTCGTTTTTAAGTAATGTTATATCTGAGTCAAACGGAGTTTAACATTGACCTTCGTACGAATAAGACGTGTTTCTCGTTCCGCTCAAGTATCGATACGTTTACTCTAGACCACTGTGATACAACGGTTTTTGAATTTATTATTGAAGGAAACTCTTAACTCAAAAACCATGACTACTCTAGAAGATTTGAAGAGTATCTTAGTAGATTTAAAAAATAAACTTAGTAATGTTGAATCAACGACTAATGAAATAGTGAAATCTAATGAGTTGATACGTGAGGATTTGAACAAATATCAGGAAAAATGTAACAAACTTGAAAAGAAGTGTTCTTTCCTTGATAAACAAGTGAGCAGCATGAACAAGGAAATTGCATACTTGAGGAATAGTCAAAGATCTAAAAATCTCATCATACACAGATTAACAGATACACCTGAAACAAATCGAGATCTGTTGTCAACCGTTATTGAAACCTTCGACAAAGTGAAAATAAACATATCCATGGATAACATCGACAGTGTTGTTCGACTTGGTAAAATCGAAGGCTCGCGGCCTGTGTTAGTGAGATTCACTCATACACGTGTGAAAAGCAATATTTTTAAATCTGCACAAAGATTTCGAGAGGCCGGCTTATCAATATCGAATGATCTCTCACAAGAGCAACGCGATGCACGCAAAACTCTCAGGAAATATCAAGACCACCTGAAAACCTTAGGAAAAAACTCAATTTTGAAAGGGAACAAGTTATATATCGATGACATCTCGCACGACGTTTCTACTGTACAAGCACTCTTACAAACAACAGCTCATACATTGACATCTGATATAAGGCAAACGGACGGTGGGGATAGTGATGATAGTGAGGGATCGCTTACCTCAACTGCCTCTTCTACAAGTCGTAAGAGAGGGAGATCGAAATCTTCTATCGCTCCGCGTTTCCATAAACACAAGAAATCTTTTTCCACCAAATCAAACACTAAACAGCCGCTTCTTCCGTATCTTGTAAACAAAACTTCGACGGTAAACGATACACCATCAAATAATAATCAATAGCAAAGAACGGAACATCATCCCATCCAACTGCGAATTATATTTTGGAATGTGCACGGTTTTACTAATAACTCGGATCTCTCAGACTTTGCTACGCCATTGGATATTCGATGTATATGTGAAACGTGGCTATCGTATCCTCTTGCACGTCGGCCCGCGGATATTCAAAGTTACCATCTCATCGAAATACCTGCCGTGAAAAATCCCAAAGGAGGAAGACCCAGCGGTGGTATTATCACTATCTATGATGATCAACATTATTCTTCGGAGATACTTCACACTTCACACGATTACGTATTCATTAAAATTGAGCATAAGAATTTAAAATTCATTCTCGGTTCTGTTTACTCAAATCCTAGCTCTGATTTCGATAAATTACTAAATAGTTTAAATGACATAATGTATGGATTATCTACAAAGTACCCTCACTTGGCCATAATTATAGGAGGTGATTTCAATGCCAGGGTTGCAAATTTCAATCAACTAGAGGAAACTTTAATTATCGATAACCCTAATTTTTACGCTCATAGATCCTCTAGCGATGGCGAAATTAATAGTAGAGGGAAAAAATTGATAGAGTTCATGGAGAGTAATGATTTGTTTTTATTGAACGGTCGATCAACAGACGATAATCCTGCTCAATTTACATTTGTGAGCTCTAGAGGCTCATCAGTAATAGACTTGGTTTGGACTAACTACACAGGCTTATCTATCATAGAAAACTTCAAAGTACTCGAAGTACCTACTCTATCTGATCACCTTCCAGTTGTGGTTACTCTTGCTGCCTCTTCCACCTCTCTCTCCTACTCTATTCCTCCTTCCTTCACCTGGAAACCACACCTTGCGGACATTTACAAACATTCTTTTCAATATTCGCCCAACGTGGGTCGAATCTATAACTCGATTAACGATCTCTCCGAAAATTTGACTGAAACCGTCAAAAGTACCGCCCGAAATATGGGCATGTTTCAGAATAGAAAGAGAACTTTGTATAGAAGTAAACCATGGTTCGATTGTGAATGTAGATCCCTTAAGCAAAATCTGGCAAAACAGTTGAGAATTTGTAAAAGGCTTAATTTCTCTACGGAAGCGCTTTCAACCTACTTTAAAATCAAAGTTAGTTATAAAAATGCTGTTAATCAGAAAATAATTGAGTATAAAAACAATGTTGTTCAGCAAATTGCAACAGCAACAGATTCTAAATCTTTCTGGGGAATTGTAAATAAATACAGGCATCAATCTGCCTCCAAGGAATGCATTGAGCTCAAAACCTGGGAAGATTACATCAATACGTTATATACTAGTAGAAAATTAACTGATCTCACTATTATTGATGTATCAAACCCTGCGCTCGATTCCTGTATCACAGAACAGGAGATAGGAGCCAGCTTACGAAGATGCAAAAATAGAAAATCCCCTGGTTCTGATGGTATTTGCTCGGAATTTTACATGCATATGCCCAGTAACTGGTTACTTTATCTCAATACATTTTTCAATAGAATCCTGGCGGAGGAGAGGGTGCCTGACTCCTGGTCGTCTATACACACTAGGATGATTCACAAAAGGGGTGACAAAAAAAATCCTTGCAATTATCGACCTATTGCACTGGTAAATGCCATAACAAAAATATTCACCCAAATTTTATACACTCGGCTTAAGAACTGGACAGAGAGTAACTGCATTATACCAAAATGGCAGTCAGGGTTTAGATCAAAGCGCGGTTGTGAAGACAATCTCCTTGTTCTAAACTCAGTAATTCAAATCCATCTAGCACGCCCCAAGGGCAAATTATTCACCCTTTTTGTGGATTTCCGTAGTGCCTTCGATTCTATCCCACATAACATCCTTTGGAGCAAACTACAGACATTGGGACTAGGCCATAAGTTTATTAAGTTACTTGTAAGTTTATATTCAAAAGCCACTGTTGCCATCAAAACTCAAAAGGGGGTAACAGCGTCGGTAGATGTGACAAGGGGAGTGCTCCAGGGAGAAATATTAAGTCCGCTGCTTTTCGCGCATTTTATTTACGATTTAGAAGAATTTATGCGAAAAAAGGGAATAAGAGGAGTCTCAATCTCACATCTAACGGAAATACTTCTGTTGGCATATGCTGACGATCTTGTTTTATTTGCGGATACGCAGATAGGCATGAAGAAAATACTCGCGGCTTTGTTTGAATACTGCTCTACCTTCGGCTTGGAGGTGAATGTGGAGAACACTGGGATAATTGTGTTCAGAAAAGGAGGCCTTGTGCACTCAAAGAAATATTCTCCTTTCCTGTATGGAAACAAACATATTAACATAATGAATGAATATACTTGTCTTGGAATTCTCTTTTCATCTTCAGCTACTTTTATTAAACATATTACATCTATACAAAGTAGATCTGACCAAGCCGTGAGTTCAACTATAGCCATCATAAATTCTATGAAGATGGATTCATGGAAAGGTATAGACACGTTGTTTGATACCTTGGTGAGAAGTATTTCTATGTACGGCTCTCACATATGGAGCCTGAGGTACTTGGAGGAGATTGAAAAGACTCAAACTTCTTATTTCAAAAGAATTCTCCAACTCCCTCGTTGCACACCCAACTACGCAATCAGGCTAGAAACGGGTAGAGCTCCTCTGTCGACTTATATCTTCGAACAAATCCTCAAATGGATAGAAAAAATAAATAGTATGTCTGAACAGCGGTATCCTAAGATCTGTTATGCTAAACTGAAACAAATAACTGATCGTAAATTGAGTACGAATAAGTTCAACTGGATGCTGCAGGTTAGGGATCTGTTCCGAACCGCTAATTCTCTAGACATTTGGGACGCTCCCTCGCTTTCGTCTATTGTTACAAACAAAAAGAAACTTTTAACTGCATACAGGAAGCTCTACACGAGAAAGACAAGCACAGAGCTATTCTATCCTCTCATCTGCAAATCTATCCTCACCTATCAATATCTCAAGGCACACAGAAGTATTTGAAACTCAGGATGAAATGGTCTTTGAAACGCCTTATTGCGCAAGTCCGTTTATTCAATAATATAACTCCTAGAATTATAATTGATTCGGAGGGCCGTAATCTTCCCAACGACTCTACTTGCGGTTTCTGTGGTGAACTCTGCAGCCTCGCCCTGTCACATCTGCTGGTTGAGTGTCCTTCGCTCAATTCCCTCAGAAACGAAATTTTGAAAAATGATACTCTCCGTTCTGAGCATGGATTTCCTGACCAAGATAATTTAAATGACATGAGAGATCATTGGTTATCGATTCTTGAAAACCCTGATAAATGGAAATCTGTTAAAATGTACAAATTTCTGAAAATTATTGCTTCTCAATGCTGAACGAACTGGAACCTTACGAATATTCGCGGACCTGAACATGTAATTGTACATAAACAATGTAATTTGGTTGTACTATGGTTTTTGTTCTCTACCTGTTTTTCTGTTCTTTTTCTCTTTTTATCGTATTAAATATAGTGTTAATCTTAGTAAGCGATTTATCAAACTATATTATAAAGAAAAATGAGGAATGTTATATACGAATGTTAAACTCCTTGTATAGATCTATAGATCTTAAACAATAAATAAATAATAATAATAATAATATCTGAGTCAAACAGGTAAAGATCACGGAGAAATGTTAGAAGGAGTAAATTTCTATTTATCAGTCTAAGTTTCAATGCTAGGTCGGTTGACCACTAACAATTCCAGTTAAGAGTCAATCCAATGTGAAGTAGAGTGATAACCTTCAAGAGATGCGCAAGAATTCATACGTGTGTTTACTGAATACAATACCGTAGCTTGTTTTAAGCGGTAACGCCTCCTTGTTGTCATTCTTGATGTCTAACGCGGAAAGCAAACATAGAAGACACGTCTAAGCCGATATTCCTCGTGAATGTACAGCCTGACCCAAATCGTCATGTCAGCTATATCACTCATCGGTTCGAGAACGTTTCCGCTGAGTGAGGAATGATCTTCTAATTGCTTGTCTCTTGTGAGTTTCATTTGACTCTCTCTGCAAGTTCCAACAATAGTCTGCTAGCATATTTTTACCCCAAACTCCTTGATACCTTACTTCAAATTCTCCTAGATCCTGGTGCATCCTCTCACCTTGCTCTTCGCTGGAGTCCCCTGAGTTTTCGGGGAAGTAATCGATATGAGAGTGCAAAAAGTGGAGTTTTAGATTCATGAGACATCCAACTTCTTTGAAGTCATTCAACATTCTAGAAACAATATCTTTATAACCAGGATCTTTGTTATTTCCTAAAAACTTTTTCGTCACTTCTCTGAAACTTTGCCATGCAGCTTTCTTTATCGGTCATTAGTCCTTCAAATTCCTCATTTTCCAGCATCTCTCTTATCTGAGGTCCCGTGGAAACACCCTCATTTATTTTAGCTTCAGAAAGCGATGGAAAGATTTGAAAGATATGCATGAAAGCATCGCTTTGATTTTTGCGCATTGCTTTAACAAATTGCTCCGCAAGACCTCATTTGATGTGCAATAGCGGTAGAAGAACCTTTTGTGTAGGTATCAAACTTTCTTTCAAAACGTTTTTGACGCCTGGAGTTAAATTTCTTCTAGGAGACTAGACTTCTCTCACACAGTGTTCATCTCGAGCTCGACTATTCCACTCGCAAAGAAAACATGGATATGAAGTGAATCCTTTTTGTAAGCCTTTTGATGGTACTTATTTTCAAATCACCACAAATATCCCATTTATGTTTATCATTTTCCAATTTTTGTAATAGGAGATGCGAATCATGATACTCTTCTTTCATTGAAACAGAATGAGCAACGGGCAAAGGGGCATACCAATTCCCATTGTGAAGCAAGATAGATTTCAGACTTCTTATCGAGGAATCTATGAAGAGCCGCCAATGACAAGGTCTGTTTTCAATGTCGAATTGCTCAACCAAACCTCCGATATCACTGCAGTAAATCAAGCTGCTTGTTTTTGTGGAAAACTTTCTGAACGGTTTGTCTGTTCAACGGTAATATGTAACGTGCGTTCCAGAAGCCAAGCATTTTTTTTCTTCAAGTCTTGACGCCAGAAGTTCGGAACTTTCTTTTGAAAGGCCCAAATCTCGACAAAGATCACTTGAATCAGCTTCGGCGAATTGTTCTTGATTTCTATTGCCCTCATCTTCTGAATCTGATGAAATTTCATGAGATTCCATTTCTTCTTCTTCTTCTTCTTCTCCTTCTTCGGATGTATCGAAGGATTGATCTAGCATTTCAACATTGTCTGATGTATGATCTGCATGAGTTGAAATTTCTTATTCACTTGTTTCTATATCCATACTACTATCATTAGATTCAGCATCAATAAATATAGGGAAAGTTACTGATGCTACGTGCGGATGAATGATAGTTTTTTTATCATGACGATTATAACCATGTAGATTAGTTGAACAAAAGTAGCAATCCGAAGCGTGATCTGATGGCTTTCTCCTTTCCATCGGAGAAGAAAATATCTGTCTTTTCTTCTTGTCCAAAATATTGCAGCAGCTACTACAGACAACTTTTGTAGTGAAGGAATCAGTTAAAGAATCAGTTTCGATTGCGAAGCATCCATTATATTTTTTCTCAATGTTTCTGAGAATGTGAATTTAATTTTCTTCGTGTACTGCCCGCAAACAACACGAAAGATGTCCGGACTGTTTTCGCAACCCACACAGCACTGAGACGTTTTGAAAACATTCTCAAAACGTGGTTGGTAACATAGAAAACATGTCAAAAACGTCCCAGGATGCTTTCAAAACGTCACATGTATGTTTTGAAAACGTGAAAATGTCCTAGAACGTTTTATTTCCGTTTTCGTGGGAGGTGATGGAAACATTTTATTGTGAATGTTTTGGAAACGTCGCATGAATAATTTCCTCGTCTTTTTCAGTCACTAAAATTCATCTTATTCCTTGGAGAATTGGAATATTCCAAACACATTTTCAAAACATAGCAATGTGTCACACAGATGTCCACAAGAAAGTCCTGCAATGATATCATTCGGAACGTGAGAATTTAATGATATTGAACTATTTACGTGAAATATTTGAATGTTGAGCGAGTTTGAGTGGAAGTGAGCTGACTTTCTATTGAATCAAGTGCAGTTTTGATCAAATTAAATTCTTGGTTATGGCATTCGATTTGTCAATTTGGATATAAAAATTTCATGTTACGTAAATATGTGTAAATCAATTTTTCAAATGAGAGGAATTGCATGATTCCATATTTTCTATGTAATAAAAATGAATTTTACATCAGTTGATAACCAAGCGAGTCAGGTTAATTTTCGAATTTAGGTTACGATATGTTGAATGATTACTTTCAAAATTCTATTCAGATGATTATGTGATTAAAAAGGGCCTTTTGCAGGTTTTCCTTTCTTTAGTGGATGGAAAGGTGACACACTAACACATAAAAATGCTCAAATCCATGATTTTTATCATTTTTGAAAGATCCATTATTTATACATGTTAAAGAAATAGAGGAAATTATAAAATTTCCAAAACAATCCTCCAATTCTCTATGATGATTTGATTAAATTTAATTGTGCATAAATTATATTGAAGTTGATGTTTCCAGTCTCATTTCAGAGTATTATGGAAACATATTACGAATACCCATTTGGTTTAATATTTCAGAAACGTTTCAAAAATGACCTGAGAACATCAGAATAACATTTCCAAAATCTTGCGGAATGCATGAAAAAAAAAACATTTCCAAAACATCTAGAACATGATGTTTTCAGAATCAAATCTCGAAGACTATGGACACGTTTCTAAAACGTCCCGAGAACTTTCGGTGCTGTCTGGGTACCATAGAATGTATGTGTAATAGGTTGTATGTATATATAAATTGATAGGTTATATGTTTATGAATGAATGATTAGGAAGGACTTTGACTTGTCACATTCGACTATACAGGGGCCAAGTTTCCCACAAATGTAGAGCTACGGTCGCATGATGACGCCGCCTGCGGGCCCGCTTTCCCACCCTGACCACCGATGAGCCGCCGATTCTGGGTTCCCGAAGCCCTGTCTCGTAATACGTTTCCGTGTGGTTGCCATGACGGCATAAACGCCGCAACCCAGGGACTTCGCCAGATAGTGAGACAACTCCGTCGCCCACCGTCACCACGTGGAGGTGCCCTGGGTGCAACCACACGTTGATTTGTTGTTGAAATGCATTGAGATGTATGAACTGTATAACATGAGTATGTGAAGATAAAAATTTTGCGTCTAAAAACCTTCATCCTGATGTGATGAAACGTCAAGGGAGGGAACCAACACGTTTGATTTCCAACACACTCATACACCGTAACTGTCGCAATTCACTTGCAGGGTTCTCCACTTGTTCTTGGAATGACCTTGAACCTCGTCTTCTGGGGGTCAAGCGACTTCAGATTCCGATTCGGAAACATAGGTAGGAATTTTTCAAGTTTTTCGAATCTTACTTCACATTTTCATCCTAAAAACACTTAGAAATGACCTTGAAATTATCTAGGATGACTTCTAGGATAGATCCGAAGTGTGAAAAAACGCCTGATTCAGATTCAGCAACTTCAAAAACATGTGTATGAATTTTTTAGGTTTTTTCGGTGGTTTTTTCTCGACTTGACCTTCAAATGACCTGGATCCTGATGAGGAGGGGTCATATAAATCCCTTCATCGTGATCAGCGACCTCGAAAACATAAGAGTCACCTAATCCAAGAGACTTCGCAACCTAATATCAGACAAAACATTCAAAAGAAGGATTTGACCTACAGATGATCTCCATATGACCTGCAGATATGACTTTGATAAAAACGTGAGAGTATATCTGGACGTAAAATTTCCCGCTCGTTCATAATTTGGGGTCAAAAAAATTATATTTTGCGATTCAAGATGTTTGACCTTCATTTGACCTTGATCCTGACGTGATGGAGTCATATAGACCCCTTCATCGTGATCAGCGACCCCAAAAACCTATAGATACTCACTTAGTTCCTGGCGGTCCAGCGTAGATCAAATGTTGACCTGTGTCATTGGAATTAGAAATGAAGAATTCAAGAGAAGGAAAGCGAATTCCCATAAATGAATATACATGGGGAGAATTTCGAAAACTGACTATCAGTCGACCGATGAGTTGGCGCTGGAAGCAGCTCACAGCCCTGGTTAAAAAAAACGATTGATTCCGACCAAATACTATTGATCAATTGATTAATCGTAATGAATCAGCACAGTGTGCAGTCGGAATGCTGATTGAATCCAATCAGATCACTGCCATGGGCTGTCTCATTCATGAATAGGGAAAGAAGCGAGTATGACCGATGGATTGAATAGGCTCAAACGTGTATGAGAACAATAAGCTTCGATTACACTGAATCGTAATCGGTTCAGGCATTTGAGAATCTTATTAAATGAGATTGTATCAGCATTTTGACGGTTGGATATCATGTACTGAATCCGGGTGATAACGAATGAACTTAATGAGAATGAATCCGCGTTGGCACATGGGTTTGGGTCTCATAGTCGGTGGTATTAAGGGGCAAATACAATCAGACGCATCAAGAAGTGACATTTTTGATTTTGATTTCTCAACAAGAAATATTTAATCAATCATCTTGAAACTTTTTACATATGATAATAAAACTTGAGAGTACATCAGACAATTTTTTTTTCCATGCAAACAAAATGATGGCTGCAGAATGGCGCAAAGTAGACCTACAAAAAAAACTGCGACCACTCTGGACGTCATAATTTTTATCTGTTACAGCTCAGGAAGAGAATTGAGGTTGAATATAGTTATGCCTTGTCGGTATACCTGAAAAAAATTGGAAAATTGAGAATAAACAATTTGCAGGCTTTTTTTTGAAAAAAACGAATTTTTCGTGATTTTCTCGTCGTATTTGCATGAATAAATCAATTCTGCAACATGGAATTCAAAGACAAATAGGTATACCGGCTACCTAGAGGTATATAGAAGATACCCTCAAAATTTCAGCCAGATCGGCTGAGTAGTTCTCGAGTAATGATGGTCGCAGATTTTGAGAATGTTGTTTCGAGGAAAACGCGTTTAAAGTTTCAAATACTGAAAAACGATAATTACAATTCAATCAGCGATACCAAGACCGTACAGCAGGCCTTCAACTTCTTCGTCATTGCTGTTGTCCATCAGATGGAGCTCTCTTCGAGTCTTAGGAGCTTCTTTACTGGCTCTAAAGGTCCGTACGTCTCGTTTCTTGATCCACCCCGAATCTTTCGATTGCGAGTATTCTAAGCTCTGTTTGCCAACAATGATTTCCATAGCATTCATGACCCTCAAAATTGATGATTGGCCTCCGTTAAATACTCCAGCAGATATGTAGGCTGAAATTTCTATTATTTTGACTCCGGAATGCAGATGTTTGGGCGCCAAGTGCCATATAAGGCTGTTATACCTCTCATTAGCGTTTTGAGTATGTCCGCCCAAACAACGATGTAGCAACTCGTCTTTAGAGAGGTCTTCATAGATTGGTAGTGGATTTTTTGGTAGATCTGGGTGCAGTGCATCTGGATGTTTTATTAGCCGCACATCTGCTCCATTAGCTTCAGCTTTTTCCCACTCGCACCAACTATCTGCTCCGTCCAGGCAATACGGATGCTGTGGATTCTTGTCAGTCGAGCACAAGTGGTAGTACGTTGCGAGAATCGCTTTTTTTCATTTTGGTAACACTGTCAATATTACGCCGGATGGCCAGGCCATAATAAGTAGTGAGTTTTTTTTATTAACGAATCGGTAAGTTTTCCTTCACCACCAAGTTTTTGAGACTCTTTCATACTCCTTAGATGACTGCCCATCCTTTTTTGTACGTAACCAATGCACTCGCTCTTGGTCACGATGAGCTCCTCGCCATACGGTTTAGCATCTAATAAAGCCTCAGAAGTTTTCGAGTCACCATCCCCTATGTAGTTGAGATATCCCACTCCGTTTTTTTCCCCTGATCTTTGAAACATTCCAACCATTGAGTCAACTTCCATTTTTCCGGCAGATCCATCGTGATTTTTGGAGCGATCTTCTCCGTGCTCTCCGTACCACGTAAGAAAATCTTCGGTATTTAATTGGTTTCCTTGAGAGAACACTGTTTACACACACTAGATTTAACCATTAAATCAACTATCTTGCCGGAATGATATCCTATTAATGTTGTCACGCCAAATAAAGATTGAAATCCTCTTTTTTCCCAACTTCCATCGCCGGACACTGTGAGTTCTAAAAGCCGTGCTCCTTGTTCCTCATTCTCGGATTTCTCTTCTTCCACGGCTTTGGTACAACAATAATTGAACACTGACAAGGTAGCTGTATACAAATATTCAACCATACAATCATACGACGATTGAGATATACCTTTGCAAATGTCCATGTCATTGCAGGACGAATTGATACCGTCCCTTCCTACGCCAAGCAAACGCATCACTAGTACGATAGGACGATTTATTTCGTGACCTGTATGTATAAGTGGTCCTGAATCCACGGATCGTCTGCCACACCGACCAACAACTACAAGCTTGAAACCGAAGCCACGAGATGATGTTTCTTCGAACCTTATATTTTGCTTACAATTGCCACAGATTAGAATACTAGACAGGAAATCAAAAACTGTAAGACAATCGAGTATGCGGTAAGCAAGGATAGGGCTGCTTGATGTATCATCGTGGTGTACATTGGTTAGTTTTTTAGCACTTGCACTTGAACTCGAGGAATCTAACTCAGACCTACTGTTGTTTTCACTACTAAACTGGTCGCCTTGAAATTTCTCCCTTCTATTCCGACTTGAGCGACTATCAAAACTTCTACTACCTTTTGGATAAGACATTGTTATCCATTTTAACTGCGTATACACGTG
Source organism: Gonatopus flavifemur (assembly GCA_018340375.1). Lineage (NCBI taxonomy): Eukaryota > Metazoa > Arthropoda > Insecta > Hymenoptera > Dryinidae > Gonatopus > Gonatopus flavifemur. Next base: position 1,585,764 of record JAFFJZ010000013.1, read on the forward strand.
ATGTTTTAATGAGCAGACGAGTTATATACACTAACTATTATATTCGAATATTGTTGTCGGTGTTCTCGCGCGCTCTGTAGGCTGGTACCGTCATTAATATATATATATATAGACGGATACAAACACATTCATGTACATTCACATACAAGAGTATAGTACACTCAGCTATATAAATCCAGCTCAAAATAAAGCACAATAGACGCGAGGGGCCAAAGCTCCAATATACTTGCTGCGCGGTGAAGGAGTTACTTTCGAAAAACGATGTGTAAGACCAAAAGGAGCCTGAATTTCATTTCGGGACTTTCATGAGCGTATTCTACTGGAAATTTGCTGACTTTTAGAGGGAAAGAAAACATCTATTCTTGGGTCGATGTAATTGTATTTCCCCCCTTAATATCGTCATCTCAATAGAATTCGTTAGGTATCCTGCCGATTCACTGAGGAGTTCCAATGAGCGAGTGGCCGGTTAATTTAGACCAAATCGAATTGGAATCGATGAGCAGATTCACAGGACAACACGGGGCCTCTCAATCGGATCCTACAGGTTTTTTCATGATTCGGATCGGGATTAACAAACAAGATCCCACAAACGTTCTCCTGCGATTTGAATGGGTTCAATAAGGCATTCAATGATTCGATGAATGAGACTTTATCTGCATCTGAATGGTCAAATATCACACACTGAATCTGTGTAATGACGTAAGAACTCAATGAGAATCAATGTGAGTTGTTACATGGTTTTGGGTTGGATGGTCAGTGATATTCACATAGTCATCCCAGTAGGGTTCAATAGGTGTTTCACTGATTCATTGGGGAGTTCCAATGAGCAAGTGGCCGATCAATTTAGACCAAATTGAATTGGAATCCATGAGTGGATTCACAGGGCAACGCAGGGCCTTCCGAACAGATCCAATACGTTTCTTCATGATTCGGATCGGAGTTGACCACCAAGATCCCACAAACGTTTTGCTGTGATTTGGATGGTGATACGACGGAGAAGCAGCGTGGAGGCAGCGGAGGAATGTCCGCACAAAGACACGGCCTGGAAATTCCTCCGTTACTTCTACGCTGCCTGTTCGTCATACCACGCTATATCCACTGCTTCCTTTTTTCTCCCTTCATTCCACGGAGAAGCCACGTGATTCATCGGTGACTGTCGCGTGTGGGTGATGACACTCTTTTTATATTACTTCGCGGAGCCAATGGACGTGTGATCAAATTTTCAATCTTCCGCAGCAGAGCTGCCAGGTGGGCATTGCCGTTCAGGGGGATAGTACCCCTACTATCGTTGTCATACATATTCTCACCACCACTTGAAACCTTCACACACATGTAACTCATATACACGGGACGATAGTAGGGTACACGCCCGCTCTGCGGGAATACCCATCTGGCAGCCCTGTTCCGCAGTAACTTTCATTGGAAACTCAGTATGTTCCTCGGGCAAAATGATCACATAGTAAATTCAACTATTTCTCTCCGTCTTAGGAAGCACAGAAGATCAACGACCATCGATTCGATTATTGATTCAATGAAATCATAACATATCTGCATGTTGATGGTAATAAATCACTCACGTTTTCCCTCAAACGCTTCAATACGCTCACGTAATATTCCTTATTCACTGTCTGACCTGGTGGGAGAAATTCGGAGTGGATCACACCACGGCAATCAAAGAAAACAGTCAACAAAACCTTGATTTTAGATCGACTCTCTCGCGGTTTTTTAGGTTTTGACTCGTCTGAAAAGCGCCATCCCGATGATTGTTGGGTAGTTTCGATGTTTTATTCATAGACCCATGTTTCGTCACCGGTAATGATGCCTTCGATAACATTTTGGCCCAAAGAGAGCATTTGTTTAGCAACATCAATGCCATGCTGTTTCTGCAACAAATCCAAAACTCTTGGCACAAGCCATGCTTCAACTTGTCTCATGGCCAAAATATTGTGCATAACGTTCTGCACCGATCCGAACAAGACACCAAGATCGAATGCTATCTCCCTAATGCTCACACGACGATTTGCGAGGACGATTTCTTTGATTTTATCAATATTTTCGTCAGTGATACTGGTGGATGGACGACCGGAACGAGGCGAATCATCAACCACAATACGACCTGCTTTAAACTCTTTGTACCACTCGTACGCTTGTGTTTTCGACATCACCGAGTCCCCGTAGGTTTCTGTTAATATCTTCAACGCTTCCGCACATGAAATTTTGTTGAAAACACAAAATTTTAGACAAACTCTTCGCTCAACAAAATTCGACATTGCGAAATTCGCAGACCACAACAAACAGTGACTCGTTTACAAGGCAACACGCACTAACTTATGACGAATGAGGCGCAAACAGACATTTGAGCGCTAAATAACAGATGAAATAACATGGAAAACAAAAGATTCCGACAATATCTCAAGCGCGGTTTGTTTCAATAGAGAATTCCGAGTACTTCTCATCAGAAGGTATATAATATTTTTTAGGGTGTTCAGTGTGGTTTAGATTTCGTATATTGATATGACTCATTGAATAACATACAATCCAATCGGCTATACCATGGTCGGATCCGAGTGAGTAGTAGAATCTCTCTTTAATAGAATTTCATTCGTCTACAGATTTTCTGAGTCGACTAAACCTCCATTGAATCCGATTAAGTCAATTGAGCGATTTCTGTTTGCAACTTAGTTGCAATAGTATACCTTGTATATCAGCATCTCAGTAACCAGTGAACTATAGAATACTAAAGAATCCAATTGGTCATGTCTCTATCGAATCTGATCGAGTAGTAGAGTTTATCTTTGATGGAATTTTATTCGCAAACAGATGTTGTGAATCGGCTCATTGCCCATTGGATCCGATTGGGTCAGTTGTGCGATTCCTCTTTACAACTCATTTTGAATAGTGTAATTTGCAAAACCCTGTTTTGGCGTGATATCATTGTGTATCATTGTGTATGACTCATTGATTACGATAGAATCCAATCCATCGTACCCGTAGCGAATCTAGTTCAGTACTAGAGTCTGTCTCTGAAGAAATTTGATTCACAAACAAATGTTTTGGATCGGTTAAACCCCCATTGGATCCACTTGGGTCAGTCGTGCGGTTCCTCTCCTCATTGTGAATAGTACCATTTGCATAATCAGTGTTTCGGTATGCTTTCCATTCCACATCTTAATATAACTTGATGAGTACGATAGAATCCAGTCGGTCATATCCCTATTGGATCCGATTGAGTAGTAGACTCGATTTCTGAGAAAATTTCATTCGCCTACAAATGTTGAGAATCAGCTTGGCCCCCATTACATCCCATTGGGTCAATCGTGAGATTGCTGTTCATGAAGCACTCAGAATAGTGTACCTCGTATATTGACGTCTCAGTGTGATTTGCATTTCATACCGTGATACGGCTCAAAGAATACGATAGAATGTCATCGGTCATACCACTATCGAATCCGATTGAGTAGTAGATCCTGCACTAATAAAAGTCCACTCGGTTCCAGATGTTTCAAATTGACTGAACGCTCATTGAATCCGACTGGGTAAATGAGGCGATTCCTGTGTATAACTCACTTGCAGTAGTGCACCTTGTATATTAGCGGCTGAGCGTGATTTCCATCCCGTATCGTAATGTAAATCATTGAATACTATAAAACGCTATTGGTCACGTTCTTATCATATCCGATTGAGTAGTAACGCCTATTTCTGATAGAATTCCAGTCGCCTACAAATTTTTCGAATCGGCTTCATCTCTATTGAATCCGATGCGGTCGATTGTGCAATTCATCGAATATCATAGCATTCAATCGTTCATTATCATATCGAAACCAATTGAGGAACAGAGCCCATTCCTGATGGAATCTCACTCGCTCAGAGAGATTTAGAATTGGCAAAACTCTCATTGACTCCGACTGGGTGAATACTTCCAACCTCAGTTGAATCTACCTTGAAGAAATCAAAAATTGCATATCAGTATTACAGTGAGTTTTTGAGGCTGAATCGTATCATGAATCACTGAATACTGTAGAATCGAATCAGATATTCTCCTAATGGATCTGATTCCGAATGTACAGCCCTTTGACAATATTTTTAACTGGAAAAACTTTCAACGAATCAAATTCGCTCACAACGTTCAAATTCCCTGTTCATTGTGATTCCTCAACTCCGTCCAATTACCGATTGATTCTCAAGTATTTATATTGGTTGATTCGTTGGCATGCTCGATGAATCCAATTGTATTCAATCGGGATATCGACTGCACAATGTTCTGATTCAATGTCATTCATTTCTCATTGCCACCATTCCCCGTTTATATTGCTCTTTCTTCTATTCAATCTCATTGTCTATTGTGTTTCAACATTACTGGGCGAATGCCGATTCATCCCCGTTCGTCCATCCGTTGATTTCCGTATTGATTCCCAATGAATATAATCTCCGATTTTTCTATTTCCAATCCACCAGTTGATTCTGATTGGATTGCGATCAGTGGAACGATCATCGAATCCTATCGAATATCATGCGGAAATCGAAATGTTTCAATGACTATTGAATCCAGAAACTTGAATATGTTCAAACCGCTTTCGATCTGATTACGTTTTTTCCGCCCATCTCCTGTGAAGAAGTGTCCCTTGTTTCACCTGTATGTCCCTGATTCAGTACCATTCATCAAAGCATGTCTATTGGTTCTGATTGAATCTGACCAATTCTGATTGAGGCTCAATCGTCAAATATTGGTGCTCCAAAGTACGTACTATTCATTCAATCAGATTTGGTCAGGATCAATCGTTCATTCTAATCAGGGAGCGCTCGAAGCAGCCTGAGATTTAGAACAACCCATTCTTGACAACGGAGATTTGAACATACAACCGATAAGCCATAGGTATCCCGAAGTGCCATAGACTTGAAATCAGTAATCTCGAATGAGAATAATTGTGAAAAAGTTTCAATTATGTATTATTCCATTCGATATTACTTGTAACAAATAATTATTCCATTCGATGTTACTAGTAACGAATAATTACTTGTTTTGTATATGTTCGGAATTACTGACTTCGGGGCTGCTGCATTCCAGATCAAGTAAGATTTAGGTTAGCCAACTATGGATCGCAATTTTTAGGGGATATCTGTTACTATTGAATCAAAACTATTCACGACATTTATTTTCAACTTTTGAATCATACTCTGTGTTTAACCTTAGCAAAATTGAATTCAAACCATAGATTTGGAATGAGATTCCATTGTAGAATAAGGGGAAATAGATAAGAATGACATCCTTGAAATTAATTTGTACCCTCCAAATTTAAATCTAATTGTTTAGATTTCAATTCTTCCTAATTCTTTTGAATGAGAAATTTCTTTCAGAACCATATTGATGATATTTGAGAAGAAATTCATCTGATAATAAAAATGAAAATAGGCAATTCAAGAAAAAAAATACATTCCTGCTTGAATAGAATATAACTGAAGAGGTAACACTTTTGGAATTAGGATTTTAGAATGAATTGTATCTTCAGCCACTCCAGTCCAGCTGAGTTCTAGTCATTTCAAATCTAAATCAATTTATATAATCAGAGTATTATTGTATATGTTTGATTCCCATCGAGTGAATCATGAATAATCTGCTTGTAATTATTTACCAGTGCTTTTGCGAAGTAGATATATTGCAAAGTTTTGTAGTATATCCACTGTGCCCTTGCTTTCTTTGCATTTACCTACAACAGTACCCAATATAATTGGTAGCGAGGGGAACTAATGTCCAATTCTTTGGTACTTCTGCCTCGCTCCAGCTTTTTCTCATCAATCTGTGAAATCTTATAGCACTGGACCCTACGAAAGAAGTTGTGATATATCCACTGCGCTCCTGTCTTTTCTTCATGTGCTTACGAACCCACTTGATGAAATTATCAGTGGTTCGTAGCTGACATACAGAGTACAGATTCATTGTATGTCTTCTTTGTTCGTGATTTTACTTTCAAGAACCAATCGAGCAATCATTCACTGATTGATTCATAGTACTTTTTCTGTACAAATCATCATTGTGTACCTGATCATTCATCATTTTGTCCATTTGTTTATTTTTTATATTTTATATGAATTTCATATATCCATGTTAAAATATATGAAAAGTCATTTAGCTCTCATTGCATCACATGAATAACTGAAACCATTCAAACCTGCAATTCATCCATTTTCAATCAATTCCTTTGGTATACATCATTTATTTGACATAACCTATAACACAGAATTGACTGATTATTTGTTTGAGTTTGTCCTATTATGCAATACTCGGTACGAAGAACTAAACCGTAAAAACCTGAAATTCATTCATGTTCAATTCCTTCGATATTCATCATTCATTCATAATCATTCATTCATAAACATATAACCTATCAATTTATATATACATATAACCTATCACACATAAATTCTATATTACCCAGACAGCACCGAAAGTTCTCGGGACGTTTTAGAAGCGTGTCCATAGTTTTCGAGATTTGATTCTGAAAACATCATGTTGTAGATGTTTTGAAACCGTTTTTTTTTCATGCATTCCGCAAGATTTTGAGAATGTTATTCTCATGTTCTTAGGTCATTTTTGAAACGTTTCTGAAATATTGAACCAAATAGGTATTCGTTATATGTTTGCATGATACTTTGAAATGAGACTGGAAACATCAACTTCAATATAATTTATGCACAATTATATTTAATCAAATCATCATAGAGAATTGAAGGATTGTTTTGAAAATTTTATAATTTCCTCTATTTCTTCAACATGTATAAATAATGAATCTTTCAAAAATAATAAAAATCATGGATTCGAGCATTTTGATGTGGTATCGCATAACCAAGAATTTAATTTGATCAAAACTGCACTTTATTCAATAAAAAATCAGCTCACTTTCACTTAAACTCGCTCAACATTCAAATATTTCACGTAAATAGTTCAATATCATTAAATTCTCACGTTCCGAATGATATTATTGCAGGACTTTTTTGTGGACATCTGTGTGACACATTGCTATGTTTTGAAAATGTGTTTGGAATATTCCAATTCTCCAAGGAATAATATGATTTTTAGTGACTGAAAAAGACGAGGAAATCATTCATGCGACGTTTTCAAAACATCCACAATAAAATGTTTCCTTCACCTCCCACGAAAACCAAAATAAAACGTTCTAGGACATTTTCACGTTTTCAAAACATACATGTGACGTTTTGACAACATCCTGGGACGTTTTTGGCATGTTTTCTATGTTACCAACCACGTTTTGAGAATGTTTTCAAAACGTCCCAGTGCTGTCTGGGTATTATGTATACTTTTATACTTTTTTATACTTTTATACATAACACTGAAATGAACTCCAACGGATGGATGTTGAGAAGAAAGAATGACAGAATGCATCCATACCATACCATTGGATATAACTCATCTACGGATTTAGAGAATATAGGGATAGTAGCAGATATTCGAACACACTCTTGGATAAGGAAAATCTATCGTGAGATGAGAAGAAGTTCATGATGATGGCGAAGAAAAATAATATTGATAATATCAATCGCGTAAAAATTTGGAACGTTTATATCTCAGTGTCACATGAACGGATCAAGTTCGTAGTGTGCTCAATCGGAAGCGTATATGAAAATTATATAGTGGAAGTGTCGTTATTTCTTCGTGAAATACAATGTGTGGTGAGTTATTGTTCATTGAAATTTTTCTCAGTCGGTAAAATCACAATTCACGAGTAAAGATACACGGTAGCGCTTGACTTATATATATATACAGGGTGATTCAAAATTCCCGCACTCTTTTTTGGGAGTAGATTCCTGATGAAATTCTAAAACGATTTGTCCTTTTGCACAATGCCCTCCGACGCATAATTTCCGAGATATAATTAATTAAAGTTGACTAATTATGAGGTGGATTCATCGGTCATTCAGGAGCGTCATAACAGAACAAGAGAGGAAGGTGCTTGCAGAGGGCGCTCATACGATCAGCTGATCGGTATAATCGATACGATTTACCAGCATACAAATTGGTAAATTTTCTATGTAGAACGATTGAATTCGTCGACACGGTGGAAAAATTGATTATTTTCATGAATTCTTATCACGATATGCTGTAGGTGAAAGTTGTAATTTCAGTAATGATTTTTATTACGCAGACAAATGTAAAATAGTGTTATTTCGTAGGGATAGGGATTCAAGTGGGAGAAAAAAGTATAACTACTCGTTTTCAATCAGAATTTTCATGTAAAGAAGAAAACATGAGAATTTTCATTCATCCGATACCCAATTTGAACGGTTTGATTAGTAAGTTTAACACAAGAGATTGGATTCCGAATCCTGTATTCTGATTGGTCGAGAATCAATGTATGTTAGATCAATCCTCGGCCGTTTCAAATGATTCTTCTGAAGAATGTGTTTTCGACTTATCCCAACCACAACATTGTACAATGATGAATTTATTCGAATTCACCCTTTTAACATCATTCGATGATTATAAAGGGTTTATCGAACGTTAATAACTGTGTCGACGAATTCAATCGTCCAACATAGAAAATTTACCAATTTGTATGTTGGTAAATCGTATCGATTATACCGATCAGCTGATCGTATGAGCGCCCTCTGCAAGCACCTTCCTCTCTTGTTCTGTTATGACGCTCCTGAATGACCGATGGATCCACCTCATAATTAGTCAACTTTAATCAATTATATCTCGGAAATTATGCGTCGGAGAGCATTGTGCAAAAGGACAAATCGTTTTAGAATTTCATCAGGAATCTACTCCCGAAAAAGAGTGCGGGAATTTTGAATCACCCTGTATATATATATGCTGTTTCCTTTATTTTTATTAAGGTTTTCATGTACTTGGCGTCGAGACGCTACCGCGTCTCTTGATCATATAATAATAGTGTTATCACTCCATGTTTCCTCATTCGTTTATCAAGAACGCTCTTGTTGCAAAGGAGCTTTTTGAAAAATACCATAGGGTCTCAATCGATCTCAGATCGAATCTAAGCAGTATATCTCTAGTATTGATTGTATTTTGGTCTAGCCGATTGCATTGTGTATAGTGCTGTCTGAATGCATTAAAGTGTACCCATTCTAGTGATAGATGTTCCATGGTATCCAGTTTGTCTGAGTTGCATATAGAACATTGTTGATTGGGATCGAATCTGTAGTAATTCCCATTCATTTTCAAACCAGACCCATGCTTATTCGCACATCTTATTTGAGATATATTTTTAATCATATGTACTGGAGCGTTTGTTCTCAGATATTCAGCCATACAATGTGTCGCACGTGTTCATGGGATTTGTCCCTGTAGGAAGTTAATATTTCCCACTATCGACTGGTCTTGACTATCTAATATTATTTCGTATTTCTCCAGCAGCCCTTCACCAGCTTCCTCCCAAATTGTATAATCTTAATTATCCTCTGGATGTTTGTAACGTGAGTCTATAGAGGTTACAGTTTTCATAAGTTGAGTCATCCAATTATATCTATCCGTGAGATTTCATCGATGTAGTTGTAGTAATCTTAGTGAACATATTTTTGGGGGACGATTTTCATTAATTCCCATGATTCCCATAATTCAACTCCGAGTTTGCTTTAGAACTGTACAAGACAGTTGCGTTCTCCCAATTTCAGTTTTCATCAACGCGTCACATGTATCCTTTGGGAGCGTCAAAATATACTGATCAAAACCGGTTTGAGCCCTCTCTATCTCTTCTGTGTACTCAAGCCCCTACGCAGGGCATGCATACCATATAAGAGAATCGAGGTGATCATTGAATCAAAAAGTTTGTATATTCCATCTCAGTTATTCATTTTGGATCTACTTATTATAATCTAATTATTGAATTGTCGCTCACATGGCCGCTTTTGATTTACGTATTGCATTCTGCATAGCACTGACATCTGACATTGAGGAAGACTACACTACCGCCAAGACAGCCGTCACTATATAGTACGACCACGAGTGCTGTCAGATTGGACCTGCACACGTTACGAACACAAGGAAAATTTGGTAGGGGATCTTTTTGCCGAATAAACTTAATTCGACAATCGCTAGTCATTTCTAGAGATCACTACGGAATCTCCTAGTGATTTCTAGAGGTGACTATCGATTGTCAAATTACAGTTTATTCGGCGAAAAACGTTTTCGGCAAAAAGACCACCTACCGAAGATTTCCTTGGGTCCCAAATGGGATTGCCTAAGAACCCGCATGAAAATCTTGAATAGAAAATTGGAGAATATCTCTTAAAATCTGAGAATTTTTCTCAAGTTCGCAATAAACATAAAACGGTTCAGATTTCTCTCGGATATTGCTCGAAAAACAATGAAAAATTATCAATACTCAACGAATCATAAAAACAAATATGAAGTTTCCAAAAGTCGCGCATGAAATTTTACAAAGTCAATAACAAACTTCTATAATTTGAAAATAAGATTCCCAAATTTTGTTGCTCACTTTGTAAAATTTCATGTGCGACTTTTGGGAACTTCATATTTATTTTTATGATTTGTTGGGTATTGGTAACTCTTCATTGTTTTCCGAGCAATATCCAAGAGGAATCTGAACCGTTTTATGTTCATTACGAACTCAAGAAGAATTCTCAGATTTCAAGAAATATTCCCCAATTTTCTATGAAAGATTACTATCCTTCCGAGCTGCATTTTCCTCCGTGCCCATGGGTTCCCAGGGATCGCATCTGCGTGGAGGCAACGTGGACAAAACACGGAGGAAAAGGAATTCGCTGTGGCAGCGAAATCTACTTTTGCTGGGTTCCTTTTGCCAGAGCAGCAAATTTTTTGCTGTGACAGCAAACTATTCGCTGTTCCAGCAATCTTGTTAGCTGCGACAGCGGATTTCTAGCTGTGGCAGCAAAAAATGTTTGCTATCCCAGCAAAATTTGTTTGCTGTTCTGTATATAATACTCAAAATTTGCTGGCGGAGCAAACATTTTTTGCTGCCACAGCTCAAGAATTGCTGTCGTAGCTAACACGATTGCTGTTATGGCAAATTTTTAGCTAGGTCAGCAAAAAATTTTGCTATATATATATAATACCTCGATTTGCTGCGTCAGCAAATTTTTTCTCTCCGTGAAGGGATCCTCTGTAGTGTTGCGTTTTCTCTCTCAATCAATTCAATCAGAGACATGTTGTTCCACGGTGAAGATAGTGAGTTTCATTGCTGAAGCAATGAACTTTCACCAGTAGTTGCACTGTAAAACATGTATTTATATTCATATATTTCCTTAAACATATAAAATTCTGAAAATTTATCGACAAGATCAATATTCTTGAGGCATTGTCAAGACAAGATCAAGATGATTCATTACAAGAATCATTCAAGAACAAGACGATATCATTATTTTCATATTTTCCAAGAACAAGACAATATTTCAGAAAATATCGTATCGTCTCGTATTGTGGAAGCACTAATTCTGAGAGTTTGAGTTCATTCATAGCTTATACTCAAGTTTAATTGATTCGAATCATTTTTATTTCAATATATTGATATAACATGAGCATCGAGAGATTTCGAATCAGAACACACTTTCCAAGCGTTCAAGTTCCTTGAACAACCATATTTTGGCAAAAGCATATTTGCTCTCCCATGGTATACCACTTTGAGTAAGCCTTATCACGGTCTCTCTAGTATGTTACTCTAACATTCGCAGCTAAAAAGTTGTACTGTTTCATTCGAGATGCATGTAATCCTGCTGCTCCTTTTGGAAGCTCCAAATCCCTCACCCAATCATTCAATTCAGCCTGAGTTAAAAGATGGTGCTCTTCCGTAGCATTGGAATCGCTATCATTATCTGCTCCCAGACCAGCTAGTAAATCGTCACATTCGGGGTTACATGAATTGGGACACTTCAGAATTGGAACTGTGTTTGAGTGGGATATTGGAAATGTCACAGATTGTACATTTGCATAAGCTCATCGCATACTTTTTCCGAAAGCCGCGTAGGTGCTTTAACAAAAATAGCAATTGGTAACGTGACAAAATGGTTTCCTCCACATCATTGATACACTGAATGTCATGTGCCGTCTAATTAAAAAAGAAAAAAATTCGGATGTATGAGATAGTCATGTAGAGTACAAGGTAGAGATCTTTGTGTATTTTTACGTGCAAGTCCCAAATTTTGATTGAAAGCGTATTAGAAAAACATTTGATCAATCGTGATCAATGCCATATTCATTTCCAGTGTAAAATTACAATTCTCACGATTTCATCTCTTCATGGTCATGAAGTTTTCTGAACCTAAGCAAATATCGTGATTCATCTATTCAATTGTGAATTCACGATGCGAATATCCGATTCATGGCAATTGAGAGTGTTTTCTTGTACAGGGAAAGCATTTGAGAGATCAACACGAGAGTATTGGTAATATAAGCTTACATCAAAAACTTGACAGTTTGATACTTTTTTGTGTTGATTTCGAACAAAAATTTTGAGTGGACCGTTATCAACACAAAATTTTGAACTGTGTATGGATTTGACATTCACTGATCATCCAATACATACTGTGTTGAACCGGAAGCCCATCCTACAAGATTTATATGACATGAAAGGCATACGACACTTGGTGTCCATCCTGCATCGAGATTATCAGGTGTTATTTGGAAGTATTGAAGATCATGCTCTCGAAGAGAGTTGGTGAATTCACGTTGATTCCTCTTCACCACATAATTACCACACATGTAGCAAAGATCATCTGGATAGTTTGTGCACTCAAAACTTCATTTTCTTTTATTCATTGTGTGTCGAATGAATCGAAAAAAGGGCTCTGATGTAATCAAAAGGCAGAATATCGAATTAACTAATTTCATAAAACCTGATAACAGACGTATGTGAAATGTCAGAAAAACAAAGGACGCAAAAAAAACAGAAGACAAGCGATGAGCTGGAATTATTTCTAATCGCGGCCGTATACACAGTATAACCGAGTCACCCCCATCAAAGAGGATCAGATAGAGTGGGAGCGCTGTGTATTCGACTGAGTAGGCCATCTGCAGTCTCAGTGGCGAACTACTCCTATTTATCATGTGTATTTCTTCAAAGTACTTAGCCACTGAGATGCGAGGAGGCGCTGAAACTCGCCACGGGAAGTTGTACTGTTCTCCTATGATCGTTTCGACTCTATATGATTCTCTTTAGCCCCACCATCGAAAATTACAAGAGTTCCCAGGCCAGTATATACGACCGTGTTTGTGATACACCCATCTTGTATCAACATATCACAATGAAAATGAATCAAATCAATTACACTCAAGTATAGGCTATGAATAAGGTGGAACTTTAAGGAGTAGAAAAACGTTGGATTTTGGCACTTGTACATAAATGATCGTAACTTCTGTAATTTTTCATAGATTTCCTCTCACAAATACATCATTCTCTTCGTGAAAGAGTGCACTCTTTAATTAGTTTTCATCTCCTCGCGATCCGCTGTGATTACGTTATCTCCGAATTCCTCTGGGAATACGCCGTTATCGAGTATTAATTCTTGACGCGGTTCCTCGTCTTGGGCATCTCCTGCTGGACACCTCCAAATTCTATCGTCGATCGTCACTGGACCAGGAAATCTCCCCCGACTTTCTCACGGTACACCGCAACGGTTGTATGTATGAGTGAGTGAATGACGCGTGAATCTTGGCCAGATTCATTTCTCCATTCCGGGTCCTTTGGATGGGGTACTTGTGTACCTTCCGACTGACCCATCTTTGTAAATTCCGTTATAGGGAGTTTATTCCTTGGAGTTTATATTATATTGTTGTTCGTGGATTATAGTGTCAAAACTAAACACTCGTCCTTTTTTTTTCTTTTCTAAACAAAAAACGAGACGCAATCTATTTCCTCTTCCTTCAATCTGCAGTCCGCTTCTCATCCGTATTTTACATCTTTCAGTCATCTTTCAGGAACGGCAGTGATAAGCAAAGTTATTCTCCTTCAAATTTATCCAGTGTCTTTGTTCCGAAAGAAAATATGGTCAAGTTGGCTGAAACGTTCAAGAATCGAGCGAAATCAACATTGTACTTTGACACAGTTTTAATGTAAATCCAATTCGGAGACAAACAATACCTATCAGAACACATATTACGTAGTACAGGTTGGTTGAAAAGTTCCTGCGCTCACCAAGAGATAGCACTGCTAGCTCAAAACTTTTTTTTTCTCAAGTTGGTATATCTGTCCTGAGAACACATGCAAAGTTACAAGTCATTCTGTCAATTCATTCTTTGTTTACAGGCCATTTGAAGTTGACGTGTCATTGATTTTTCTTAATATGGAAAAAATTGAATATCGTGCAGTCATTAGATTCTTTGTTTTGAACGGTTTAAAAGCAAAGGAAATTTATGAACAATTGTTGGAAGTGTATAAGGAGTCCTCACCTTCAAAACGCACCGTTGAATTTTGGGCTGGTGGATTTAAACGTGGTCGTACCAGCCTTGAAGACGATCCACGCGAAGGACGACCAAAAACTGCAACCACAGCAGAAATCATTGAGCATGTACATAATATGGTTAGTGAAGATCCAAGTTTGACTAAGCGTGGAATTGCTAATGCCATAGGCATCTCAGATGAACGAGTACTCCATATTTTACATTAAGAATCACGTATGAAAAAACTGTTTGGAAAGTTAGTGCCGCACACGTTAACAATTCAACAAAAACTGGATCGAAAACAAATTTCTCAGCGCAATTTGGAGCGTTTTAAGCAGAATAAAACCGACTTCTTGCGTCGTTTGATAACTATGGATGAGACTTGGATCTACCACCATGATCCTAAATTGAAACAAGCACGTTTACAATGGGCTGAAGCTGGTTGTTCAGCTCCAAAGCAGGTGAATCCACAACGATCAGCAAAGAAGGTTATGGCATCAGTTTTTTGGGATGCAAAAGGAATTTTGTTCATTGATTATCTTCAGAAAGGTAAAACAATCAACTCCGAATATTACTGCAGCCTTTTGGATCAGCTGGATGAAAAAATTCGTGAGAAAAGACCTGGTTTAAAGAAGAAAAAAATCATTTTTCATCAAGATAATGCACCTGCTCACAAAAGTGTTTTGACGATGGCTAAATTCAAAGAACTCAAGTACGAATTGCTGGACATCCACCGTATTCGCCAGATTTGGCTCCTAGCGACTACTATCTCTTCAGAAATCTCAAACAATTCCTTCGTGGAAAGCATTCTTCGTCGAATGAAGAGGCCCTAGCAGCCGTAGACGGTTATTTTGCAGAGCTTCCGGAAAACCATTATAAGGATGGGATAAAATTATTGGAAGATCATTGGAACAAGTGTATTGAGCTTCTAGGAGATTATATTGAATAAAAAAATATATTTCGTAGCAAAAACAGTATTCTTTCATTACGAGCGCAGAAACTTTTCAACTAAACTGTAGTACATAATTAATAAATGAAACGATAAAGAATTTGGTATACAAAGATTGTCGTGTGGTTGTATCTTCGAAGCAACTACTCGCAAATGGAAATTAACAACTCATGTTCATCATCCTCAATTTGAGGAAATAATAACTCTCACCAGTCATAATGATGTCACGTTTGCTGATTATAGCCAACAGATAATCAAGGGTGAAACGATGTTCGTGGTTTGCTCTGGTACAGGAGCATATTCACTACGGGTGTCAATTCTGAATACGATAGGATACCTGAATAGCGTTTTTCAAATACCCAAATAACCTGATCCTAAGGAAAAAACTAAATCTTCGGCTCATGTTTCCCGTGTCAAAAAAATCCAGGTGGTTCCGATAAGAGCCTATGTGTAAATCCCTGGGAACCCATGGGCACGGAGGAAAATGCAGCTCGGAAGGATAGTAATCTTCAATAGAAAATTGGAGAATATTCCTTGAAATCTGAGAATTTTTCTTAAGTTCGTAATAAACATAAAACGGTTCAGATTCCTCTTGAATATTGCTCGAAAAACAATGAAAAGTTACCAATACTCAACAAATCATAAAAACAAATATGAAGTTTCCAAAAGTCGCACATGAGATTTTACAAAGTAAGTAACAAAATTTTGAAATCTTATTTTCAAATTACAGAATTTTGTTATTCACTTTGTAAAATTTTATGCGCGACTTTTGGGAACTTCATATTTGTTCTTATGATTCGTTGAGTATTGATAATTTCTCATTGTTTTTCGAGCAATATTCAAGAGAAATCTGAACCGTTTTATGTTTATTACGAACTTGGGAAAAATTCTCAGATTTTAAGAGATATTCTCCAATTGTCTATTAAAGATTACTATCCTTTCGAGCTGCATCTTTCTCCGTGGGTACTCACTCATTTCCATGCGGGTTCTTAGGCAATCTCATTTGGGACCCAAGGAAATTTTCGGTAGGAGGTCTTTTTGCCGAAAACGTTTTTCGCCGAATACACTGTAATTTGATGATCGATAGTCGCCTCTAGAAATCACTAGGAGATTTCGTAGTGATCCCTAGAAATGACTAGCGATTGTCGAATTAAGTTTATTCGGCAAAAAGACCCCCTACCAAATTTTCCTTGTGTTCGTAACGTGTGCGGGTCCAATCTGAAAGCACTCGTGGTCGTACTATATAGTGACGGCTGTCGCGGCAGTAGTGTAGTCTTGCAAAACAAACATATTAGCTCTGTTCATTTACTATCGTCTTCCAGTCTGAGAGGGATAGAAACTCTCCCACCTATTTTAAAATATGGTTCGAAGAGTTTCTGTTTCTGTCTTTCTTGAACTCCTGCCATATACGGGCTCGGTCTATCTATACTACGTCTTTATTATTTAACATTCTTTGTATATCTAAATATACAGTATATATAGATATACAAAGTTCATAACCAACACCGCAATAATTTACTGTAAAATTTGTCCTTAATGCGCATTGGTGATTTTGATAATACAAGATCGAGATTTAGTCAAGATCTTGACCAACTGATCTCGACGATACGCTTTTCTCGATTGGTACATATTGTTCTTGTCTCGAATGCTATTTTACGCATCTCGTCTCGATATTGTCTCGATTTCCAAGACAAGACAAGACAGGTTCAATAATTTCTCGAATCTCGCGGAAGCACTACTCAGAATAAAGTAAACGTTGTATTTTGGCACTTGTACATAAATGATCGTAACCTCTGTAATTTTTCATAGATTTCCTTTCACAAGTACATCATTCTCTTCGTGAAAAAGCGCACTTCACATCAAGAATTTGATACGGAGTATATTTCTACGTTTTCTGTTTTCCCTTGGCAAAATGTAACTTTTTTACCTTCATTTATGTCGAAAAACAGTATTTTTCCCAAATATTTCGATTCATTGCACCTCAACTATTCGAGTAATCAACAATAGTGACGTTGATATTTGTTGGCCGTTCGATTATGTCCGATTTGACACCTGCCACGATTAGATTGATCGCTTCTGACTTGAGATATACCTTTAAAAGTGAAACTTCGATAGAAAAAAATTCCTCTTCAATCTCAAAAATTCACATCTTGAAACTTATCCATAAAAAAAAGTTTTCACTGTGGCTTTCGAGTTCAGGGAGCCAGAATGCATCAGAAAAAAAAAGTGACGTCGAATGTACAAAAAATTTTTCTCATTTTGTAAGCTAGTGATAATTTCACTCAGAGCATCCTGTAATCAATAGTCAAATGCTCTCTTGAAATCTATGAACAGTCTGTATATTGTTACACCGGGGTATCTCATATCAATTTGAACCGCTGACTGCAGTGTGAAAATATTGTCTCAACTATCTCGATGTTTTTTAAAGCCATTTTGGGTCCCCGGTAATGATTTATTATTTTCTGTCCTTTCTGTAATTCTATCATTTAGAATACTGGTAAAAATTTTAACGATGTTATTGATCAGAGCAATTCCCCTATAGTTTAGTGGGTCACTTTTTTCTCCTTTTATTTTATGTATCATGCACATAATTACACGTGACCAACTTTTCGGTATTTCTTCAGTTGATAGAATTTTATTAAGCATGTTTGCCAGATATAAATTTCAGTTTTGTGGGAGCACTCCGAAAATATCATTGCTCTCTTGATCGGTACCTGTGGCCATGCGGCATTTAGACTTCTTCAGTGCATATTCTAACTCTTCTCAAGTTATATTGCTATCTAAAATTGGGTCTCCAACTTCAAAATAACTGTTGGTATCCATGTGTTTGGCAGAGCAGATATCCTTAAAAAATTTTTTTCCCACACCTGCACGGAAAGTTGATGTTTTCTGACCTATTTTTAGGGAAGTAAGTGCTGAATTCCAAGCGAATGTGTCACAGCAGGAGGAAAATACAATCTTTTCGTTCTGAAATATGCATATGAATATTTTATATGCAATTAAACAGATGATTTCCACTCTCCTTGCAGTTGTGGGAAAAAATAGTATGTTCACCTCGGGAAGAAGTGGGAAATTTCCACTTTCCTCCCTTGATGAACAATATACTATTCCCATCGTATAAAAGATGAAGGAGATTTTTCGTTATATTTACTCCGAAATTCATTTACAACATTCCAGAGCCGTACAATCATGCACATTGAAAAAATTTTCTGATGTCTTTCCATATTCTAACCGTTTTTGTTCACAGTTCTTCAAGGCTTTCTTAGAATGTAAATATTATCCTTCAACTGACTTTTTCGGAGTTTGATTTTCGACATAGTACAAGTATTTGACGAAGATGCTGCTTCAGATTTAAGCATTCTTTGTCGAACCAGTGTTGCGATTTTGGCCGGAGATATTTGTTATACCTAGTCATACTAATAGATAGCGCTACATTTTTGATAGAATTTGTCAGTCTCTCATTCAGTTCATTCGTCCCTACTTTTTCAAAATCTGTGTGAATTGCTTCCAACCACTATATGTCACATGTATATAATTCTACTCTTTCTTCCTTTCAGCGAAGTTGAGGGTTGTTATCAATCATTTCATCTTGTTCACAGACAGCAACCCGATTTTGTCCTATTGCTAGCAGAGTAGGGAAGTGATTAGAAAGTTACATTTTGAATGACGGCGAAATCATTTATCAATTCTACACTGTTCCAGTTTACCTACACTGAATCTATTATACTAGATTCGGATGTAGGACGAAAGTTATACTTTGTTGGATTGTCAATTATAGTTTTACCGTTTATTATCGTGAATTAATTTCCATTCATAGAATTTTTTAAAAGCATACCTCTTTTAGATATTGTTCAATCCAGAAATTCTCCTGGAGTATATAAGTTGGTATTCCCAAAACATTCTTCTGGTGTTTCTTTGTTGTCCCCTATTCTGGCATTAAAATCTCTAACAATAAGAATTGGCAGATGCTCATACTCTTGGATGACTGAGTTTGAAGAGTCTTGAAGCAATTCCAGTAACACTCTAATCTCCCTGTTTGGTCGGAAATGAGCGTAATCTACGATAAATTCGTGCGTTCCTATTTGAATTAAAGTGAACATCCAGCTGTCCAGAGATTCAATCACTTGCATTCTTATATTCTTTCTACACAGACAGAATAGTCCTCCACTTCTTCGTCCTTCGCTTTCTCCCTTTATGACTTGGATAGAAACACAATTATGAAGAGGTGAGTCCTTTATAAATGTAACTTGATTCGTCAACCATGTTTTGGAGCGATAGATGATGTCTGTATTTATGTTATAGATGTCTTGCTCGAGGTTTTTGGATCCTTGAATGTTCCAAAACATGATTCTTATCAGTTTTTAGGCACTCATCGGTATACGTAGTATACCACACTGAGAAAAAGGTTTCCTTCTGACAAATCAACGCATTTGGTTGAACATTTTTCAGAGGTTATGTTTGATACAAATGAAACTCATTCATTATAACCAAACATTGCGTTGAATCAAGAAATTCATATTTATTGACTATAACCAAATCATTCATTTGATTCAAGCTGATCGGAATTGATTTGAATGAATATGACTTGTGATCAAATTCAGATTTCTTGTATTCTAATTAGTATGAAGTTGACCGAAAGAAATATGTGCTGTGTTCATCAACTACATGATAAAATAAATATCAATAAATATTTCTTTGGCCGTATCCAACCATACGATTTATTTACTATAAGCAAATCTTATTTGATTCAACGAATCCTTCTTTTCAGTGCAGCACGGAGTGCCTATTGCACCCGCTATCGTACGCTCTGACCGTATCTTCTAAAATATTCGAGTTATCCAATTGGGAGTTGGATAGTTTTTCATTTCATGCAATACTGATTGATAATCCGTAGGGTTGTCTGTATGTCTGTCTGTCTGTCTATCTGTCTGTATTTGGGACAACTCTGGACCGAGTGGACAAAATTGGATGAAATTTATAGAGGACCTTCTTCAAACCCTTCGCCATGAATTATTTTTTTCAATTACAATCGGACAAGTCCTTCTATTTTTTTTAAATTTTTTCCTGAAAAAATGGGTTATCTCGGAGAAAATTTTCTCCGCTATATACACACATATATATATATATATATATATATATTATTTATATATATATAGATATGTATATGTCATTTTCTCCGCAGTCTTTGAATATTCTTCATCTTGGCTTGAATCGATGAATTATTATGAAACACGGGTCCTAGAGATTTTTGAGGGTGCTGAATTCGAATCTGGAGTCAGATACCGAATTCAAGATTGCAGATTCAAGATGACTGACGTGAATTTAGTCAATTTCGCATTTGTGGACAGATTCATATGAAACATGGGTCCTGGGGGTCTTCGAGGGTGAGGAATTCGAATCTGACGTCAAAAAACGGATTCAAGATGGCGGATGGAACATGGCGGACGTGAATTTGGTCAATTCCGCATTTGTGGGCAGATTTACATAGAATATAGGTCCTAGAGGTTGTGAAGGGTAAGGAATTCGAATCTGACGTCGAAAAACGAATTCAAGATGGCGGACGTGAATTTAGTCGGTTTCGCATTTGTGGGCAGATTTATTTGAAACGTGGGTCCGAGGGGTTTTGAAGGGTGAGGAATTCGAATCTGATGTCGAGAAACGAATTCAAGATGGTGGATCCAAGATGGCGGACGTGAATTGAGTCAATTTCGCATTTCTGGACAGATTTATATTTTGAAATTTGTGTTGGATTCTTTGGCTTGCTCATGAGAGTGTCTTGTTTGCCTATTTTTCCAAGAAACGAGATTCTCGTCGTCTTCACCAAGTCTCATCCATTCTCCTTCTAATAGGATCCTCATCCTGGATACTTTGGCATTCATACCTCTCACTCTTCTTTCAAATGCAATCCTCTTCATTGCTTTAATATTCTTCATCTCAGTTGCAGAATAGTCTTTTTCTATATGGACGTTCGTATTTTTTGGGACCTCACTTTTATTTTCCATAATATTTTGTTTGTCCGATAAGTATTGAAGTTTTACTTTGATGATATTCTTGCTTTGGTGCAATTGGATGAGTTCGAATATTCCTCCGGTTAGTTGGAATTTATTATTTAGGAATTCGTACACTTTTCGTGTTGAATGGGCAGTAGTTGAGTCCAAGCCTTTTATAACAATATTCTCCATCCTTTGCTCTCTTTCCTTGATATTTATCCAGTTTTCTACGCGTTGTATCCTTGAATCATGTGTCTCTGCTACTTGGAAGTTTCCAAGTTTCTTTTCAAGTACATTGATTTTCTCGACATGCTTTCAAATTTCGTCTCTGAATCATCCTGCAGTTTCTTCAGATTGGCCTTTTTTCATTGCTATGATGTTTCATCTGTTCTCCGAATTTATCTGATTTGCAGTTGTTTTCTCCTTTCCAGCTATGAATTCCATGGTTTAACTTCTCTAATAGCGTTTTATGTATGTATGTTACATTTTGAACAGAGTTTTGAGATTTCATATATTTTCCATTATCCGATTTGTTTCCGTGCACGGGTTCATTCGGGTCGGTGCCGAATCAACGAAAAACCAAATCTACGAAAAAAAATTTACTAGCAGTATGAAGTTGTCATTTTGTTGCAGTATGAAATGAAATTAGTCATAGATCATTGATTAAATTAAACGAAAATTCTTTATGTTAACCTATTCACTGCACCCGTTTATTACAGTAGACACGTAATTCATCATTCTAATAAAATTATTAATGATCTTCCTAATCGATCGGTACAATCAAACTGTTTCAAACGTCTGTAGAGAACGAAAATCGGTTTGTTGTTATCATAAACATAACCATACCATAATCATAAACATAACAAAGAGAGATTAAGTTTACCGTAGGGTTGTGTCAGCAAATCAATGTTTTTTACTTCTCGTTTAATTTATCAATGATCTATGACTAATTTCATTTCATACTGCAACAAAATGACAACTTCATACTGCTAGTAAATTTTTTTTCGTTGATTTGGTTTTTCGTTGATTCGTTCATTCATGTTGCTGTCCTTTTCCTCTTTTCCTCCTTGTAAATTTGTTGCACTATGATCTGTGTGGTTGTTATGTTCCTTCATTGGATTAGGAAGATTTCCTGTTACTGATTTTTCGAGTTCTTTTTCGATTCTCCGTTTCCTTCTTTGCATATAATCTCCATTTCCTCATCGATCATTTTGAATTTCCGCATAAAATTATTTATTTCACAAAATCAATAGACCAACTTACACGCGGAACCCTCTACAGCTTTTTGATCAGTTTTTGAACGGAAGTTCTAAAAAGGTAGAGCCCATACAACAAAAGTTGCTGCGCAACCGTTGCTCTTACGTTGTTCATCAAGTTCACGTAAATTTGTTGGAAATTTGCTACGCATATTACCAAGAGTTTCATGAAACCCAGCAACTTCCCAGCAACACGATAATACCTCAAGCTAAAATCCTAGATTTACAACATATTGTTGCGTATTCGGCGACGCAACGTCCCGGTAAATTGCTTCAAACTGTTGTTGTGTGTTTTCAATAAACTGCTGGATATTTGCTCAGCATTTTGCTGTTAGAGAGGGGTCTGAGATGATCTTATGAAACTGCAATCGAAGGAGCATTTGAGGAATTTTCAAGTTTAACCAGCAATCTTCGGCAACTTTGAGGAATACACGAGCGTTATCAACTGGTTTATATTGGTTAGGAAAAAACACAGTTATATGACAAATATTGATATACAGCTTTTACATGGGAATTTCAAACACTTTGGGCAATTCTTAGAGAAAAATTCCTAATTTCAACAGATTCTATGCGATTATTTGATTCCCTCGCTCTTTAAACATTTTGAAATCTTGAGAATATTTGGGTTGATACTGTTATTATCATCATCCTCATCATCAACATCATCAATCTTAACACTTGACTTATTTGAAATTCCGACCATATTATTCTACTTCCACGAGAATCATCCCAACCAAGTGAGTTGTAACCTACACGGGAATCAACCCTAAATGAAAACAATCGGATCATGACAATGAATGTCAATTCGGTTATTTGTTGACAAACAGACACAGGTCGGACCCATTTTGTTTTTGGAGGTCTCAGAAACGTTTTGATTCAAGACATTTTGGACATAAACAAATTTTGGAGTCCCTCAAAACGATCACAAAGCTTCTTCTTACGAAGAACCAAAATGTCTTCTTCATGCAATCTAACATCTTATTCTCACAAGCAGATTTGCCATAAGTAGAAATTCTTCTTCGGTGGATCTGAAAACTGTTTGATGAAATATTGAATGGAATTTCTACTTGTGGTAAGAAGAATCCGATTGCAGCAAGCAGCCTTTTCTTAGAGCGCAATAAGGGTCATGTACAAAAATCCAATAGTCGACAACATATTGTAATTACTGATACCACACATTAAATTTGCCCTGTCTCAATTTAAACTGTACGAGGAGTGAGCGACTGCAATACTTGTTGATATCGATATGTTTGTATCAAATATATATCTAGTTTCTATATATTTTTATGAAATTTTTACAACAACTAGATACATACTTCAATCGGAAGTATCTAGTATCGATATCGTTCATCTATATGCTCTACCAGACATTTTTCAGTACTTTTAATGTACAATGTATGAAGTGGAACAAAATGCGGTCAACTTGAATCATAATGTGTTCTATTTTCAGGGATATAGTGAGGATCATCCTATTGTTCCACATGGGTTATCAGTTGTGATATCAGCACCAGCTGTATTTGCATTCACCGGAAACGCTTGTCCAGAAAGGCATCTTGAAGCGGCTGAATTACTTGGAGCTGACATTGGCAACGCAAAAAAAAGTGACGCTGGAGATATATTGGCGGATGTTGTGAGAAGATATATGCATGATATGAAAGTTGAAAATGGTTTGGAGGAATTGGGATTTGAAAAAGATGATATTCCTACTTTAATTCAAGGAACGTTACCTCAGGTAAATGGTGCTTTATTTTGAGAATGGAAATGTCAATTTCTTCAGATGGATGATATGGTAGTAAGGATCAGCGATTCTCACCAACCTCGATTTTTTGTTCCATGGAATTCAAAAGAATATCGATAGAAACGGATCATTTTTTATTTATAAAACGTCGGGATTTCAAACATCCATATGTGTACCCTATAGCTTGGAGCTTCCAATCCCCAGGTACAAATTGACCATATCTATTACAAGGTTCATTGAGTCGAGCCGCACAGCGGCCTGTAATGCTGGGAACCTAGCATCAAATCATTCTGTGGTTCAATTCTCACAAAAAGACAGTTTGCATGGGTTTTTGGGGGCCCTGATTACGAATTTGGAGTGAAATTTTCGAAAAACAAAATGGTAGTTCCAGGATAGCGGACTACTTTATTTATACATGATTAATTCTGTTCAAAACTTCATATATGAAGGTTTTCGAGGTTGATTGTGACATATCGAGGATAAAATTTCCAGGAACAAAATGTTGCAACATGTTGCTTGAAAATTATCCACTTTGGACAAAAATTCTGAAGAAAAAGGAAATCCCAAATATGTGGGGATAAATCAAACTGTCCGGTTGCCCCGATGATTATAGATCAGAAACCTTAAGTGATTTGTGAAAATTATCAGAAAGAATCTGCCAATTGATAGGCACAAAGCTTTTTCGTTTCTGTCCAAGTGACACGAAAACGTATTTTTACCAAAAAACCCTGCCCAATAATTAAAACGTATATATAAAATACATTTGCATACTACGGTAGCAGAACTGTCACATGGGCATTGCCATTAAGGAGAATAGTACCCCTGCCATCGTTCATATATTAGGTTGGTAAGAAAGTGGTGCAACAACAAAGGAAGTAAAAGAAAAAGTTCCCATTGTTTCCATAATGTAATATTATCAAGTAATGCACGCTCCCTCTGCATCTACAACTCGTGCCCAACGCTCTGGTAAACTTCGCACGCCCTCCGTCCAAAATTGTTTTGGTCGTGAGTTAAAAAAGTCGTTTAGCGCATTCTTGAGATCGGCGAGATCATCAAATTCCTTATCCTGTGAATAATGTTTCAATGGCCGGAGAAGATGGTAGTCGGTAGGAGCCAAGTCTGGTAAATACCGTGGATGTGGTAAAACTTCCCAACCCAGCTGCGGAATACAGTCTTTTGTCATCTTAGCTACGTGAGGTCGAGTGCTGTCATGGAGAAGTCGAACTTGGCCACGTCTACGCCTTTTTAGTTTGATAATTTCGGCCAGTTTTCGCAGTTGTCTAGTGTAAGTCTCCGCCGATATTCTGGTTTCAGCTGGTAGCAATTCGCAATAGAGCGAGTCCTCAGAGTCCCACCAACAACAGAGTGATACTCTCTGTACTCCGCGAGGCAGTTTAGGGGTTGGCTCTGGTTTTTCTCCTTTCGGTGGACACTGTCACTTGCGTGTGTGGTTGACATAGAGCACCCAACTTTCATCTCCAGTGACGATTTCTCGAAGAAAATCCTTCCTGTTCAGACGATGCAGGAGTGAAAGACATATAGACACCCGTGACGCTTTGTTTGATTCGCTGAGATCGTGTGGTATCCAATACAACAAAACTTTTCTGTATCCCATCTCTTGTGAATGTTGGCATATTTCGAGTTGCATATCAAAATTCTACATACCTTCAGGGAACGAATCCATTTCAGCGAATTGAAATTTCTCAATTCTACAAATATTTATGTGCGTTTGAAATTATGCTGTTCTTCCGTGGTACAGGAGCTCCAAATGTGACGTGCATAAGCGCACATTCATGAAATGATTTTTAAGAATATAAACCAATATTTGAACGTTACCGACAGTTGAAACACATGCTAGAGATTTTTGAGGTCTCAGACTAGTGTGGACCGGAATCAGGCTATCCGGCCGGGAGGGTGGGGGGGCCGGCAGAGTTTATAAGACATTCATCCAATGCAATGAGATGAGAATCAATGAAATCCATTCCATCAATTCGGGGAATTCTTTTCCCGTGTAGTGAGCGGCAAAACAAGCAATCCATTCGGCTATTGACCCTCAGCCTACAATCAGGGTTACGGTGACCCCGTAAGATTTTTAAATGCTCGCGCTTCTGCGAAAGCGAAAGGTGGGGGGTCGGCACTAGAAGGAGAAAAAAGTTCCAGACTAACACTACCAGACCTCTGTTGGATAGGATCAGTGCGTTTTAGAAACCACAGTGTGCAAATGGTAAGGTGAAAATAGGGTAATTTTCACCCAGTTTGTAGGTTACGTTGCAATATCGTGTGTTTGATCAAAATCATGTTCGCATGGAAATTATTCTATGTAGTGTATTATTATACGTTCATGTAGGAATTGTTGGACTAATTTTGATATAGAAAAGGTATTTATTATAAAATAAATAAAGAAAATGATGTGGTGCAAAAATGATGGTGGACAAAGTAATTAACTTAACATTCGTCGTTCCGTCTTTACTCTCAGGCAAGTCAAGCCACACTGACTCGACCGCGTCGCTCGTCTATCCTTTCGGTTCTGCACATGCGCAAATGAACAGAACCCAGGATCGTATATATTGAAATACAAAATGTGATTACAAAATATCCGAGTTCCGGCAAACCCCAACATTCGGCCATCCTGAATGATCATCCGTTCTCGGATGATTATACCGCAGAAGACCATGGCTTCATATATTTGGCACACGTACTGGTAGGACCAGGTCCTTCACCGGCATGCATTCTTTCCACATCGTATGTATCATTCAATCCCACTCTTATTATCTCATAAGGTCCTACATATTCAGCTCGTAACTTTTGCCCTGGCCCTAATTGCGTGCGTTTAATAGCAACTAAATCGCCCTTTTGGTATTCAAATCGCTCACGACGTCGTAAATTATAACTTCTTCGATTTTGCTCTTGCGTTTTCAATATTTTCTGTTTAGCCCGGACTCAAAGTACATCCCGAGCTTCTTGAAAGTCCGCTCGAAATTCATTCTCTATTATTTCTCTAAGCTGAATGTCCTCTTTTTGCTTTATTTTGACACCTGTGAGCAGTTCAAAAGGCGTCATTCCGATGCTACGTTGATGGGTAGAATTCAACACTTGCTGAACACGACCTACATGTTGATCCACTTTTCAGGGTTTTCTAATGAAAGCTTCGTTAGAATTGGGATAATGGTCCTATTCAATCTTTTAATTTGCCCATTTGATCGCGGTAGGCCAGTCGTGATCATGGTGTGCCTTATTTGTTGATCTTCACAGTATTCGCGGAATTCCAAAGGAGAGAACGCAGTTCCCCGGTCTGAAATAATATTCGCTGGATTCCCAAAAACCAACTTCTGTATTTCCAGCTTAAGAATCACTTCACGCGTTGTGGTTGACTTTGTTGGATAAAGCCACGTGAACTTGGTAAAACTATCAATCACGGCGAACATGTGATTGTAATTCTTATTTGTGGACTCCAATGGACCCAAATGATCAACATGATATGTGAATAAAGGTCATTCACTCTTTGGTATTGGATGTAGTAATCCCTCTTGTTCACCTTCTTTTTTATTTGCTAGAATGCATGGAATACAGTTAGCAATAACTTTTTCGACTTTGCTCGCCGAATCTGAGAAATGATAGTCTTTTTTTATGTATTTGATCGTTCTCTTTGTAGCAAAATGGCCCTTTTCGTGAGCTGCCCTAATTATTTCGTCTTGCATTACGTTTGGAACCACTAATAAATCAACGCCATTAGGAAATCTATATAAGAGACCATCTCTCAATGAGTATTCATCGTCCTGGTTCTTCTGCAAATCACTCACAATGGTTTGAATTTCAGGATCATTCTCTTGGGCTTTCCTCATCCGCGAAATAACATCACTAGTGGTCATAGCCATGATTGGAGCTCTGCTGATAGCATCTACAAGCTTAATTCTCATGCCTAGTCTGTGTTCAATCGTATAACTATAATCCTCAAGTAGTTGAGCCCATCTCCATATTTTCACGGATACTTCTTTTCTCTGCATCGTCTGATTGAATGCCGCACAATCAGTAACAATTGTAAAAGATAGCCCAAGTAAATACACTCTGAACTTATTCAAAGCCCGTATAATTGCGAGTACCTCCAATTCATAACTTTTAAAGTTTCGTTCCGCGGGCGTAGTTTTATGACTCCAAATTGGATGAAATTCGTTGTTAACAGTGGATTCCTGCGATAAGATTCCCCCATAGCCATCTCGACATGCGTCGGTGTGTACTTCTGTTATATCTGCAGGAATAAATATTTTCAAAACAGGTGCAGCAGTTAATATTTGTTTCAATTGATTGAATGCATTCCTTTGTTCTCCTTCAAACCTGAATGATTCATCTTTGCGTGATGAATCGCTTGAAGGCTTAGGAATTAAAGAATACGAATTTATGAATTTTCTAAAGTACCCAGTTAGGCCTAAAAATCGTTGTACCTCTTTAGCATTCTTTGGCTCCGGATAGTCAATAACAGCTTTTACTTTTTCAGGTGATGGATTCACTGAGCCATTTTCAATCACCTGACCTAGAAACTCTATACGACGTTTCATGAACCGGCATTTCTCCTTATTCAAAATAAGTTCATAGTCGCTAGCTACTTGCAGAACCAATTTCAAACGATCGACAGCTTCTTGTCCGTTTTTAGCTGAAATAATAACATCATCCAAATATACTAAAACAATATTCTGATTAACTAACGGTCGGAAAATATAATTTATATATCTTTGAAACACAGGCGGCGAGTGACATAATCCAAGAGGAGCTTTAAGGAATTGGAACTGTCCAGCATGGGTGACGAATGCTGTGTACTTACGACTTTCTTCTTCAACGTCAACATGAAAAAATCCATTTTTCAAATCAAGAGTACTATATATGCTCACATCCCTCAGGCTATCAATAATATCTTCAATAAGTGGTAATGGATAACGATCTTTTTCAATGATTCTATTCAATTTACGATGATCGATACACACTCGTGGAGTTCCATTTTTCTTTTCAACTACTATCACAGGACTAGCATATTCAGAAGTACTTGGCTCAACAATTCCATTTTCTATCCACTCCTTCATTCGATCGTCTACAATATTTCTTCCTACTATTGGCAGTCGTCTTGGCCTTTGGGAAATAATTTCATCTTCCTTTAATGAAATACTCAATTTAACATCAGGAGTTTCACATTTCTGTGGTACGTATCCCGTAACTAATTCATTCACTTTTCGGTGAACTTCCGGACTCGAATCAGTATCTATATCAATGTGAACTCCTTCTTGCGTTCCTATTTGTATCAAAAATGAGAGATCAAATTTTTCCGTAATGATGACACCATCACGATCAAATTCCAATTCAGCAAAATTCAAAATATCTCTACCAATAACAGCATCAATATTCATCGCTTCTACAGGTACAATATGAAACGTCAGTGAATGAACACTATTATCCGCGCAAAATTCTATTGGAACACATTTTGAAGTCTTAATCTCGCCTCTTCCAAGACCTCTCAACGTTCGATAAATATTATCGAGTTGGTTATTTCTCAATTCAAAAAATAAATCTTCCCAAAACAAACTGAGAGGGCTACCTGTATCTATCAGCGTATCCACTTTAATATTTCCCATCATTATCTTCCCAATTGCGTTGTTTGTCTCAGACAAGTTTACCGCATTGACTGAATTACTTGACATCTCACCTCGTTTTGGTTCAGTACATCTTATAGCTTCATGACCAAATGAATTACAATCGAAGCATTTTTCACCTAAAGCTTTCTTATCACAGGCTCTAGATGTGTCTCCCATATCGCCACGGTTGTAACAACGCACTCTACTCGCTGCATCGCTGCC
The DNA here is from genome assembly GCA_018340375.1 of Gonatopus flavifemur. NCBI lineage: Eukaryota > Metazoa > Arthropoda > Insecta > Hymenoptera > Dryinidae > Gonatopus > Gonatopus flavifemur. The sequence continues at coordinate 1,615,926 of JAFFJZ010000013.1, forward strand.
CTTCACTGTTGAATCTCCTTTGGTCGTCTTCTGCAATGGATCATCCCTTGGAGTAGATTTCCTCCAAGACTCTTTCTTTCTTGCCGACGAGTCACTATCTTCCACATTTTTATTCGATCTTTCTTGATGGCGTAATCTCAACTTTTCATAAATTCTTAAACGTTCTTCAAAATCACTATATTTCTTCGCACCGTATAACACTGTTTTGTCGATAGGATCATCTCTTTATCCTTCAATCACGTAATCGAACAATGCTTCAGGTTCGACTTTTTCTTTCGCCGCAAGTTCTTTCATCGCAAGAAAATATTCCTGGACCGATTCGTCTTTTCTTATTTCACGTCGTTCGAGTTGTCGATGTAACTCTGCACTAGTCACTTTTTTAGAAAATTCTTTAATAAGAGTACGTTTCAAATTCTTCCATGTTTTGAGGGGGGAAATACAATTAGACGCATCAAGGAATGACATTTTTGATTTTTATTTTTCAACAAGAAATATTGATTTAATCATCTTGGAACTTTTTACATATGATAATAAAACTTGGAAGTATATCGAACAATTTTTTCTTTATTCAAACAAAATGGTGGCTACAGAATGGCGCAAAGTAGACCTACCAAAAAAACTGCAACCACTCTAGACGTCATAATTTTTATCTGTTACAGCAAGGAAGGAAATTGAGGTTGAATATAGTTATGCCTTGTCGGTATACCTGGAAAAAATTGAAAAAATTGAAAATAAACAATTGACAGGCTTTTTTTTTTGAAAAAAAAAACGAATTTTTCGTGATTTTCTCGTCGTATTTGTATAGATAAATCAATTATGCAACATGGAATTCAAAAACAATTAGGTATACCGACCACCTACAGGTATATAGAAGATACCCTCAAAATCTTAGCCAGATCGGCTGAGTAGTTCTCGAGTAATGATGGTCGCAGATTTTGAGAATGTTGTTTCGAGGAAAACGCGTTTGAAGTTTCAAATACTGGAAAACGATAATTACAATTCAATCAGCGATACCAAGACCGTACAGCAGGCCTTCAACTTCTTCGTCATTGCTGTTGTCCATCAGATGGAGCTCTCTTCGAGTCTTAGGAGCTTCTTTACTGGCTCTAAAGGTCCGTACGTCTCGTTTCTTGATCCACCCCGAATCTTTCGATTGCGAGTATTCTAAGCTCTGTTTGCCAACAATGATTTCCATAGCATTCATGACCCTCAAAATTGATGATTGGCCTTCGTTAAATACTCCAGCAGATATGTAGGCTGAAATTTCTATTATTTTGACTCCGGAATGCAGATGTTTGGGCGCCAAGTGCCATATAAGGCTGTTATAACTCTCATTAGCGTTTTGAGTATGTCCGCCCAAACAACGATGTAGCAACTCGTCTTTAGAGAGGTCTTCATAGATTGGTAGTGGATTTTTTGGTAGATCTGGGTGCAGTGCATCTGGATGTTTTATTAGCCGCACATCTGCTCCATTAGCTTCAGCTTTTTTCCCACTCGCACCAACTATCTGCTCCGTCCAGGCAATACGGATGCTGTGGATTCTTGTCAGTCGAGCACAAGTGGTAGTACGTTGCGAGAATCGCTTTTTTTCATTTTGGTAACACTGTCAATATTACGCCGGATGGCCAGGCCATAATAAGTAGTGAGTTTTTTTTATTAACGAATCGGTAAGTTTTCCTTCACCACCAAGTTTTTGAGACTTTTTCATACTCCTTAGATGACTGCCTATCCTTTTTTGTACGTAACCAATGCACTCGCTCTTGGTCACGATGAGCTCCTCGCCATACGGTTTAGCATCTAATGAAGCCTCAGAGGTTTTCGAGTCACCATCCCCTATGTGGTTGAGATATTTCACTCCGTTTTTTTCCTCTGATCTTTGAAACATTTCAACCATTGAGTCAACTTCCATTTTTCCGTCAGATCCATCGTGATTTTTGGAGCAATCTTCTTCGTGCTCTTCACACCACGTAAGAAAATCTTCGGTATTCAATTGGTTTTTTTTTAGAGAACACTGTTTACACACACTGGATTCAACCATTAAATCAACTATCTTGCCGGAATGATATCCTATTAATGTTCTCACGTCAAATAAAGATTGGAATCCTTTTTTTTTCCAACTTCCATCACCGGACACTTTGAGTTCTAAAAGCGGTGCTCCTTGTTTCTCATTCTCGGATTGCTCTTCTCCCACGGCTTTGGTACAACAATAATTGAACAGTGACAAGGTAGCTGTGTACAAATATTCAACTATACAATCATACGACGATTGAGATATACCTTTGCACATCTCCATGTCATTGCAAAACAAATTGATACCGTCCCTTCCTACGCCAAGCAAACGCATCACTAGTACGATACGATGATTTATTTCGTGACCTGTATGTATAAGTGGTCCTGAATCCACGGATCGTCTGCCACACCGACCAACAACTACAAGCTTGGAACCCAAGCCACGAGATGATGTTTCTTCGAACCTTATATTTCGCTTACAATTGCCACAGAATCAAATACTAGACAGGAAATCAAAAACTGTAAGAAAATCAATTATGCGGTAAGCAAGAATAGGGCTGCTTGATATATCATCGTGGTGTACATTGGTTAGTTTTTTAGCACTTGCACTTGAACTCGAGGAATCTAACACAGACCTACTGCTGTTCTCACTACTAAACTAGTTGCCCTGGAATTTCTTTCTTTTATTCCGACTTGAACGACTATTAAAACTTCTACTACCTTTTGAATAAGACATTGTTATTCATTTCAACTGCGTATACACGTGATGTTTTGATGAGCAGACGAGTTATATACACTAACTATTATATTTGAATATTGTTGTCGGTGTTCTCACGCGCTCTGTAGGCTGGTAGCGTCATGAATATATATATATAGACGGATACAAACACATTCATGTACATTCACATACAAGAGTATAGTACACTCAGCTATATAAATCCAGCTCAAAATAAAGCACAATAGACGCGAGGGGCCAAAGCTCCAATATACTTGCTGCGCGGTGAAGGAGTTACTTTCGAAAAACGATGTGTAAGACCAAAAGGAGCCTGAATTCCATTTCGGGACTTTCATGGGCGTATTCTACGGGAAATTTGCCAACTTTCAGAGGAAAAAAAAACATCTATTTTCGGGTCGATGTAATTGTATTTCCCCCCTCAACAACTCCCTCACCCTGTACAAACGATTTTGCCAAACCATTGAGCGACTTTTTAGCACACACCACTTTTTGTAGATCATTTGATCCGAACATTTCCGCTGCTTCTTCAAACTCTTCAATCCATTCTTCAATCACAACAGCATCGGACGGTTTGATCATATCTTCAATTTCTTTATATCCGAACGAAAATTCCATCTTGTTGTCTTCTCGAACTGTTCGTGCATTTACTTGTCGTCGGTCATCTAGAAGTCTGTTACCGACGTTTCGTCGTGAGTGGTTACTATTCGAACCACTAGAGGCGTCTGAGTCACTGCTCGCAGAATCATGAAGAGACTGATTGTCGCCATCTTCTTCGTTAGTATCGTTTTCATTTCTTTTCGTCATTTTTTTTTCACCGTCTTTTTCTCCGTCATCGTCATCTTCGTTGTCTCCGTCGTTTAGTAGAGATTTTGAATCCATCAAACCATTTATGACTCGAACCAATAATTGTTCTTCAGATCCTGAATAATCGAGACCGAGAATATTGCAGATAGACGTTAAATTTCTCATGGACAATGTTCCAGCGTACTTGATTTTATTGAGATTCCCTCAGAATCTGCTGCAAACGAAAATCCTTTGGAGTCACGTAACCGTTGACGGTTACGGCTGTCTCCTTCTTCTTCGAAAATCACTTTGTGTGAAGCTTTAATAGCCTCACGTGAAGCCAATCTGATTTCACTTCTTATAGTCGAATTTTCTACGAGACACTCCATGTCAAAATTGAACACCTCCTTTGACAACAATCAACGATCAGAACACAACCATCTCCACGTAGTCTTAGCGACGCCCGCGCGTAATCGCTCGTCGTTTTCACGAATATTCTTTTAACCTTTTCTTTTTCAACTCGCGACGTCCATATCCCGGACGAGCCCCCAATTTGTAGGAATTGTTGAACTAATTTTGATATAGGGAAGGTATTCATCATGAAATAAATAAATAAAGAAAATGATGTGGTACAAAAATGGCGGTGTACAAAGTAATTGACTTGATGACTCAAATTCGTTGTTTCGTCTCTACTCTCAGGCGAGCCAAGCCACACTGACTCGACCGCGTCGCTCGTCTATTCTTTCGGTACTGCACATGCGCAAATGCACAGAGCCCAGGATCGTATATATTGAAATACAAAATATGATTACAAAATATCCAAGTTTCGGCAAACCCCCACATTCATGTATCATATAACCTACAAACGCCAAATTAATCAATTGGGAATGGTTTCTGTTCGTAATTTATGAGTTGCTTGCACGTATTCTAGATATTACCATCCATACTCCGTTTTTGGATCGTGTACAAACCGATTCTCCCACAGAACTCGTTTGAAGGTAATGTATATCATGTGGCACTTCGCATCCATTGGTGAATATGGGGCAAAATTTCTCAAGCGTACCAGTTCAAAAATTTTCACCTCCCTAATCTTCCTGGAATTCCACTGAGATGTAGTACTAGTTAGTGACTTTGATTCTGATGAAGGATTTTGCTCTGGTACCTCTGGTTATCAAACTACGGGGGCCTCAAATTCACAGATTCCGTTTATACAGCTCTTTTGAAGATATAATTTCTTGAATTACAATTTCTTATGAAATTATTTTTGATATTGTTTTTTGTAGCTTTTTTTCTGTTCTCCACAATGGCGTAATCTGTTTCCGTGGGAAAAAATTTTCTCCAACAAATTGAGCGAGTTTAAAGTTATTTTTGAATTCTTTTTCAATTTTGACAATTCCGAAAATTTTTGAAGTTAGCTCATCTGGAAGCTGGATTCTGAGGCTTCGGAATCGTGTGGGAAGAATTATGGGGAGAAAATTCTATACGGCATTCGCAACGGCTCAAAACACGCATGTCGCATATTCCTATCAGCTACTGAACGTTCTAATACGATTCGTCATACCGTTGACGTGGAATTGATGTGAAACAAACTGTTTTCCAATCAAATATGATTTTTTAATCATGTCAATGATTACATAGAATGTTACCGTACCATTATATTATCAAACTTCATCAATAACAGCTTTCGAAATTATGGAACATAATGATGAATGGATATACATAATTTAATAAATATGGAGAAATTCTGCTCTCTAGAAAATACACTGGGTCCATCCCTGTATCACTCACACACTTCTGCATCGGAAAGAATGTTGGGAAACTTTTGTCGTAGACTCGGAAAAATAGTTCTCATATCTATTCATTTAAATTTGTGATCGATTTCTCTCAATTCAATGAACAATTGAAATTCTGTAAACATCTTCGATACATCAAACATATCGACGATGTTCATTTGTTGTCCCGTGTTCATACGCATACTTCATACAGCTTGATGTCACACGAAAAATCGCATCGCATGACGCAATCTTGAATTGTAAGTAAAATTGTTTCAATTCTAAACATGATTCGCAATTCGTGATGAAAATCAATTTTCCCTTTTCCAACTGTTTGATTGTGTTTGTTTGTGGGCAATTCAAATGAGAGATGAAATATCGCGTTATTGACACAACATTTCTCGATTCTCAAAAATGTCTGCAACTTAAAGTTTCGTTGATCGCTGTTGTAACCCTTCGCACAAAATCCATCACAAATTCAAATGAAGAGATTTGAGAACTATTTCTCCAAATCTACAAAAGGAGGTCCCCAGTCTCCTCCCCGATGCAGAAGTATGTGGGTTATGTAGAAGAGAAGCTGCTGCTTGCTCTGGAGGGAAGCCTCCAATTGATGCACAAGATGATTGGTTCGGTCATGTTTCACTCGAGGTATTGATATCATATTTTCAATTGCTTAAAAGACAATTTGTACATCAATGGAAATGAACAATACATTCATGTGAATGACAATCAATTACGACAATATGTTTCACATACTTCAGGATGACGATGATGATGGTATTGATGAGCACGGTCATGACGATGATTACCAGCCATTAGAGGAGGAACCAAGAGATTGTAATATTGAAGAACATGAATCGGCCATGGAGGTTCTTGATCAAATCAAGCAGGAATATGAAACTTCCTTGAGTGCTCCGGAAAAAGTATTACTCCTTACGCTTGCGCCATAATCCTGGGGTCGGAAGAGACTCACTGAAGAGTTTGAGACTTCTGAACGCCAAGCTAGGAGAGCTATCGGACTCGTGGAAGGGAATGGTAGTACAACGTTACCATCTCCAAGAAAGGGTCATGCTTCGGCTTTTGAACAAGAAACAAGATCATAAGTTTCTATGATGATGACGAAGATAGTCGTATAATGCCGGGCATGAAAGATTTCATTTCAGTTGGAAAAGGAGACAGATCACAAGAGCATGTACGAAAGAGATTGATTCTGTGCAATCTCTCAGAATGATATTTTACTTTGAAAGATCAGAATCCTACTTTCCGGTCAGTCTCTCTACATTCTCGCAGCTTGGACCTCGTAATTGCGTACTCGCTGGTGCTAGTGCTTTCGAAGGAGGATACGATCTATCCTCAATGAAATCCCCTATTTTTGACTGCAGATTCAGATTTGACTTTGAAAAACAAGAAACTTTTGTCTGAATCATTTCTCCGAATCCCGCACAGATGGCGCTCTAATCGATGAAAAATGAGTTTTATGAAACACTCGTATTGCTTCCTGTGTGAAACGACATTCAACTCTCCAGTGTTTTTTTCTCAGCTCCTGAGGATTACCGTTGCCATTAGAGTTACCCAATGTGCACCACGAGGAGGTTGAGCGATCGGATTTCGCACATCTATGTGGCACTGAAAAGGACCGATTGTCTGGACTGTAGAGGTGTGTAATTTTTCACGACAAACGCTCTGCAATATGTATTAAAATTCACCGTATCAAATGTTCGATATTTGCACCGTTGCCCTGTTGGCATAACCTAATTCGTGTCTGAAAATGTGGTTCTAACGACGAAAGCACATGACGTGGAATTATTCGGCAGACAGTTCGTATTCGGCGTTTCATGTGATCTCTGGCCGTTGGTGGTCTTTCATAAACTACATCTTTGATGAAACCCCATAAGGAAGAATCCAAAGGGGTAAGATCCGGAGACCTATCCAGCCAGGCAATGTATCCACCGCGACCAATCCATCTGTGTGGGTAAGATGTGTTTAAGAAATTTCTGACAATTGTAGCGTTATGAGGTGGTGCCCCATCATGTTGAAGCCACATCCTGTTCCGTGTGTAGAGATCAACATCTTCTGACATCCTTGGTAATTTGTCCTGAATCAATTGCAGATAATTTCCCTTCCTAACAGTATGTTGGAAGAAATAAGGACCAATGATCTGACCATTCAAAATCCCACACCACACGATGTTGATTGTCAACTTGTCGACGCTATCTGGGATTTTCAATTCACCAATAATGACAATTATGTCTGTTCATAACATCGTCACTGGGAAACGTTGCCTCATCACTGAACATCACGTAATTGGAAAAACCAGGCGGTTGCTCCGAGGCCCATTGACCGAATTCAACCCTACGTCTAAGATCATCTTCACGTAATGCTTGCACCAATGTAATGTTGTCAGGATGATATTTACCAGATCTTAGTATGCGGTGTGCCGTTGATCTTGGGATACCTAATTGGTGCTTGATTTCTCTGGTACTCACGTGAGGATTCAGGTGCACCATTCCTAAAAAGGCTACTGAGCGTGCATCCATACGATTTCCATCATAACGCCTCCTGACTCGTGAGATATTCATTCTTCTACCTCGTCTTTCTATTGATCGTATCGCCTGAAGTGAAGGCTGGCGTCTATTTGGATACCTCTCTCCATACAATCTTGATTCTGCAGCGTAATTACGTCGACATTCTCCTAGTATCAGGAGAATATCAAGTATTTCACCCCAAGGATAATCCATGGTATCGAGACCTTCACAACACTGATCAAAGATCTTCTTCAAGTTTGAATCGTACGTCGAAAAGAATTTGTGAATGAATGAAGGATATTAAACATTTCGTTTCACTTATGTTTGTAAACCACGCTCTAGTATGAACTTTCTTGTTCATGATAAACACGAGTATTGTTGTGTACTTGTGTTTGGCAACAATTCACAATAACGGTACTACGAACAGACATAATCGTCAATATTGGTCGATGGAAAATCCCAGCTAGGTCTCCGGAACTCACCACTGTGGATTCTTACTTATGGGGTTTCATCAAATTCTCTGGGCCACAAAGATGTGCAAGATCCGATCGCTCAACCTCCTCGTGGTGCACATTGGGTAACTCTAATGGCGGCGGTAATCCTCAGGAGCTGAAGAAAAACACTGGAGAGTTAAATGTCGTTTTACACAGAAAGCAATACGAGTGTTCCATGAAACTCATTCTTTATCGATCGGAGCACCATCTGTGCAGAATTCGGAAAAATAATCCAGACAAAAGTTTCTTGTTTTTCAACGTAAAATCTGAATCTGCTGTCAAAAATGGGGAATTTCATTCAAGAAACGAAAGTTGACCTCTGAATGCCCTTGAAGTTGAGATCCGAGGCCAAAGTCAAGGTCACCATCAGATGTCCCCTTTGGAATTTCACAACTTTTGTTCGAAACATTTTCCTCCAAAACTCCTCGTTTTTGAGTTATTCTGATATAAAAATCAAAATGGGACACCCTGTATACGTACAGGTTTGCCCATTTCAATTTACGTACCCGAATTCATCCGTTTCTGAGCGTGGTACGGAAGAATGATTCCAACAAAAATTGTTCAGGACAATGGGGCTCATCTAACTGTGCAACCAGCTTTGACCTTGAGATTCATTTTCAAGGTCAGTTGGAGGTCGGAGTGTTTTTTTTCATTAGGAACACGTAGTTTTGACACCGAATTCGAAAGAAACGGGAAATTTTAATTCCGACATGATATTTTCAAATTTGTTCCCGTGACCTTAAGAAGGTCATTTCAAGGTGAAGCAACGAAAAAACTGTGTGGTAGCTATTTGGTTGATTTCTCTGACGGAATCACCATGGTGAGGTACCTTTATGAGGACTATCAAACTCCAATGTGACAATGACCTTGAGAATGTTGACCTTGAACTCATTCCTCAAGGCCATTAGAAGGTCAGAATAGGATGCTTAGTGGAAAGCTTGGTGTTTGACACTCGAATGAAAAATGAAGTGAAAAATCCAACGTCAGCCTTGTTATTCTCATTGGCATTGATATGTACTGTTATGACCTTGGGAAGGTCAATTCAATATCCAATGTTGAAAATGTTATCCGTTTATTTTACTTTTTGGACGGATTCAGTTTTGTAACAGTAACTTGGAGAGGTCGGTCCAACGCAAATGGGACAACATTTGAGAAAAGAAACTTAGTTTTTGGTAAGGCTTTCGTCAATACATCTGCAAATTGACTATGCGTATTTACATAATCTACATCAATCTCGTTCCTTTCGTATGAATCCCGTATAGAATGATATTTCATATCAATGTGTTTACTCCTTTGATGGAATTCTGGGTTCTTTATGAGCCTCATCGCACTTGCATTATCCGTAAACAAAGTATAATTTTGATTCATTATACCAAACTCTTCAAATAAACGTTTTAACCATACAATTTCCTCTGCTGCTAAAGCTGCACTAACATACTCAGCTTCTGTGGTCGACTGAGCCACTTACTGTTGACGTTTGCTTTGCCATGTCACTGCAGCATTTGAGTGTTTACACAAAATTCCGGTTGTTGACTTTCTCGATTCTTTATCCCCCGCGAAATCTGCATCCCTATAAATTTGCATATTCCCTGTATTTTGATAAAGTAGACCCATATCTTGTGTACCCTTCAAATACCGCAAAATTCTTTTAACAAGACCCCAGTGTCCCTTACTTGGATTGTCTAAAACTCGTGATGCTACATTGACAGAAAAAGCAATGTCTGGTCTCGTAATTGTTTGAAGATACATACGTTCCTTTCACGACATGCATTTTTTTGTCGACAACTTTGTACACTTTGGTTCACAATGAAATATACCTCTATTTCACAACAACCACCCGTACACCACAGTTTCGAGTCGATACTATCAAAATGGCGATATTCCTACAACCGCATACAACACGGAAAGAAAAAATAATTCTTTTCCATACCACGAAAACTACGAAAAACTTCCAAACTTCATGTCCGCATGAACTGTGCCCATAACCTGTTGAGGTTTTAATGAAAATATACACGATGTATATTAGAATAGTCCATTTCATCATGAAGAAAATAACGCCTTCCACGTTGTCGCGTCTACACGCTCGTACAGTTATCGAACAAAGTGAAGGAGCACACCCATCATAGACGCAGACGAAAGCATTATACAGTGTTGCCAACTTTAGCGCTCAATACTAAGAAATAGAGTTTTCCTCTTACAGTACGTTACATCAACAGAGTGCATAATCACAGTGAGTCCCCTCGCCTCTCACTATCGATACGATTATCATCCCAACCACGAAGCAAATGTTCGTAGTTGCCTCCTTCTGCTTGTAAGCACAAAGTTAAACGCCTTTGGGAATGGCGCACGGTGTTGAGCAAGGTTTGTCTGGGAATTGCAGCACATGCTCGATGGATGCGTGCTTGCATGTCTGCTCTTGTTGTGGGTCGTTGTTCAAATACGACATTCTTCAAATAGCCCGATAAATAAAAATCTGGGGGTGTAAGATCAGGTGAGTTAGGAGGCCAGTCAACTGGACCTCCTCGTCCGTTCCATCTCTTGTTGTAATTTTCATTCAAAAAATGTCGTACGATTCGTGCAAAATGTGGTAGTGCACCATCCTGCGCAAACCACATCCTTCGTCTTGTTTCCAAATCAACATCTTCCAATAATTCTGGCAACCGATCTCTTATGAACTCTAAATAGCTCTCTCCATTGACATTTTGCACAAAAGATAAATATCCATTCACAATCCCACACCATACCATAAGGCTCCAGCGATGCTGGCGGTCTACAACTCTGTGCCAGTGGGGATTCTCATCTGACCAATGATGGCAATTGTGCCTATTCAGTTGTCCGTCACTACAAAATTTAGCCTCATCACAAAAAAGCACAAAGTTGAGAAAATTCGGATCATTTTCTATCATCTATGAGGCCCATTGGCAAAGTTCAATGCGCAATTGAATGTGATTTTGTCCCAATTCTTGAACTAGAGTAACATGGTAATCATGATGATCAAGGATATTTAGAATTCTTAAAAACGTTCTTCTTGGGATACCAATTTCCCTTTCAAGTTGACGACTGCTAATGTGAGGATTAAGACGAACAACTGCAAGAATGGTGACAACGCGAGCATCATCTTCATTATACTCGTGACGCCTGCGTTGGCGAACAAGATGTCCTTGACGAGCTCTGGCAGTTAAACTTCGTATTGTCATATCGGTAGGGTGTCTTCTATCCGGAAAGCGTTCAGCGTGGAGCCTTACTGCGACACGATAATCATTATTGCACACCCCTCAAAGCATTATCATATCGACGATTTCATCGGGAGGATATAAAGCCATTTTTGAAGCTTCACTTAACTGGCTTTACTCAGCTTTTGTTTTCGATACGAAAAAAAAAAATTTTGATATTTATACTTCTTTTTGAAATGGTACTCAAAAATGATGATAATAGTGGTGATACCAGCAAGTAACTTTGCACCCGCCTTTATTTCTTATCCCCAGATGAGATACTTTTTTCAACAATCTATTGGAAAATTGATGAAATTCATAAAAGTCTTTTATATGTTTCTTTAGTGATTTCCCCCGTGTAAAAGATCATTGATGAAAAAATTATTAGGTGTACAAATAAGTTTCCGCGGTTTGTCAAAATATGGCCCCACCAGAAGGTTATGGAGAAATTGTCAGATGTAAAACGTAATATCCCAAGTTTAGTCATAAGGCAACACCATAACCTTAAAGTACTAGTGATTCCGTATCAGCATCACGTAATTTTTCTCGTGCAAAAATGTAAAGTTTTATTCCGAATAAGCATCATTTGCGGGAACTTTTGATTTACTTCTTTAATGTGAAAAAATCTGCAGCTGAGGCGCATCGATTGCTTCTAGAAGCATATGCTTTAAGTGAGAGAAGTTGTCAGGAATGGTTTCAAAAGTTTAAGAACGGTGAGTTTGACGTTAAAGACAAAGAACGCAGTGGAAGGCCGAAAGTGTACGAAGACATGGAATTAGAAGTACTATTGGAGGAAGATTCGTCCCAAACGCAAAAAGAACTTGCACTTACTCTACAAGTGACTCAACAAGCAATTTCACATCGTTTAAAATCGTTAGGAATGATTCAAAAACAAGGAAATTGGGTTCCATATGAACTAAAGCCGAGAGACGTTGAACGCCGATTATGCATGAGTGAAATGCTGCTTGCCAGGAATAAAAAAAAGAGTTTTTTGCATCTTATAGTCACTGGTGACGAAAAATGGATTCACTACGATAATCCAAAGAAGAGAAAGTCATGGGTTAAGCCCGGCGAACCATCAACATCGACAGCTAAGCCGAATATTCATGGAAAAAAACTCATGCTGTGTATTTGGTGGGATCAGCTTGGTGTCGTGTATTATGAATTGCTGAAACCAAGCGAAACCATTACTGGAGCTCTCTACCGAACACAATTGATGGGATTGAGTTGGGCACTTAGGGAAAAACGCGCCCATTACTACTCCAGACACGACAAAATTATTCTTTTACACGATAATGCTCGTCCACATGTTGCGGCGCCGGTAAAAACATACTTGGAAACACTCAACTGGGAAGTTTTACCCCATCCACCGTATTCACCAGACTTAGCCCCTTCTGATTATCACCTGTTCCGGTCGATGGCACATGGTCTGTCTGAGCAGCGCTTCACATCATATGAAGACACCAAAAATTGGGTAGATCTGTGGATAGCGTCAAAAGATGAAGAGTTTTTTCGACGGGGTATCCGAATGTTGCCAGAAAGATGGGGAAAAGTAGTGGCAAATGATGGAAAATACTTTGAATAAAACGTAATGTACTTTTCCTTTACAATAAATTTCTAATTTTTTATAAAAAACCGCGGAAACTTATTTGTACACCTAATATGTGAACGATTAATTGAAAAACTGATTTTGGATCGAAAGTGTTAGCGTCATTCGAGTCTACGGGGGGAATCAAATACAAGGGAATCCTCCAAAAAGTGAAATGAACAGATAACATTCTCGACATTAGATATTGAATTGACCTTCCCAAGGTCATAACGGTACATATCAATAACAATAAAGATAACAAGGCTGACGTTGGAAACTCGGAATGTGGAAGTTCTGGGACTTCCTGGTTGAGGATTCGGAGTCAGTTTTTCATAATTCGAAATGACAGATCCGATATGGAGGTTGAAAAATCGAAGACATGCTCAATCTTGGCAAAAATCAATATGCAAGGCTTTTTGAACCTTGTAAAGGTGAATCTGGAAAAATTGCTTGTATACAGTCTTCTGAGCGACTCGTCATGATTTTGTATAGTTGGTTGCCGTCGGCATTAGCATCACCCACTGTGCACCGCAAGGAGGTTGCGCGATCGGACTTGGCACATCATATGGTGATACTCAGAATGACCGATTTTCATTGGTACTTCAAAACTTTTGGCAGAGCTACGAACATTATTGGAAAATTCATTGATCACACCTATCCAATGCGCTACATGGACAGGAACTGATCGCTCAACTCTACTCACGCAAGAATTCGCAGTTGACGAGTTCGTTATCGAATTGTGCGATAAGTTGAAAATTCTTAAACCTCATTCGTCCATCGCCAAACAACAAGTCTTTTCCATCAAAGAGAGGAAAAATAATCTTCTTGATGATGAAGTGATCATCATGTTTGATTTTTCGGAAAATTATTCGTATGTGTGTCAAGATGCTTAACTAGCATTTCATTCCAACAATGATCAGTGTACAGTATTTCCTGTAATTTGCTACTATAAGGAAACGGAACAATTGAAGCACAAGAGTTATGTTTTCCCATCAGAACGTTTGAAACACGATACCGCTGCCGTCTATGCTATACAAAGATTGTTACTACCTGAGATCAAGGAGGATATGAAACATCTTAAAAAGATAATGTACATGACCGACGGAGCAAAGCAGCATTTCAAGAATAGGTATCAGATGGCCAATTCAATTCGTCATAAAGAAGATTTCAATGTTGAAGCGGAACGGCATTACAGTGCCACCGCTCACAGTGAGAGTGCATACGATGGCATCCGTGCCACATTCAAAAGGGATGCATATACAGCAAGTCTCATTGCTAAGCCACAGGATGCAATTCTGACGTTTCCAGTGCTTCGCGATTGGGCGAAACACCATTTTCAAACCACAAGGATTTTTCACTTTGATAAAACTTTTCACCATAGAATGCGAAGGAAACTGAATGAACGATCTGAAGCCACTGAACCAGTGCCAGGAATTCTGGAAAATCATGGGTTCATAGTTGGGTCTGATAATAAGGTACTCCAATGCGAAAGGTGGAACGATATGCTGGTCACACCAGAAAAAATAATTCCCATACACTGTACCAATGAAAATCGGTCCTTTCGAGTACCACTATATGATGTGCCAAGTCCGATCGCGCAATCTCCTCGCGGTGCACAGTGGGTGATGCTAATGCCGACGGCAACCAACTATACAAAATCATGACGAGTCGCTCAGAAGACTGTATACAAGCAATTTTTCCAGATTCATCTTTACAGGGTTCAAAAAGCCTTGCATATTGATTTTTGCCAAGATTGAGGATGTCTTAGATTTTTCAACCTCCATATTGGATCTGTCATTCCGATTTATGGAAAACTGACTTCAAATCCTCAACCAGAAAGTCACAGAACTTCCACATTCCGAGTTTTGTCAAGATTGATCGCATTCTTCATTTCTAGACCCACATATTGGATCCACCATTTTGAATTATGAAAAACTAACTCCAAATCCTCAACCAGGAAGTCCCAGAACTTCCACATTCCGAGTTTTGTCAAGATTGATGACATTTTTGATTTTCAGATCCCCCATATTGGATCCGCCATTTTGAGTTTTGAAAAATCGACTCTCCATTTGTCACCAGAGAGTTCAAAAACTTCCACATTTCGAGTTCTGTCACGATTGATCGCATTTTTTATTCCTAGACTTCCATATTGGATCCGCCATTTTGAATTTTGAAAAATTGACTTCACATTCGTCATCAGGAGGTTCAAAAACTTCCACGTTCCGGGTTTTGTCAAGATTGGTCACATTTTCGATGTTCCACCCTACATATTGTTTCCGCCATTTTGAATTTCAGAAAATCTGAATCCAGGTTCATGATGAGTCTGTGCAACCCTTCAGTATCGTTTCTGCTTGGTAAAATTTTTGAAACAGCACATTTTACACATTATTTTCCACATGTCTGTAATTATTTTATGGCGTCTTCCCGTTCTAGCCATCATTTTGAGATAACGCACATGAATGTCAAAAAGTACCATACGGCATGAAGAAGGAGACACTCCAACGGAAATTCCAAGCCCATCGAACATTTTTCATTTCAAAAATTGAAATGTGCAGAGGGTTGGCTGAATCGACAGAGAATCCCCCATATATATATATATATATATTCAAATCAAGTGATTGATTGATTCAAGGGGATACCAGCAATCCCTGACGTGCAACCCGAACCAACTATTCTCTGACAAATTATTCAAGGAGAAAGCAATAATTCTCCAGAATAGTTTCGGACGTGTCCTTTTATGCACGGAGAAAATCCCACGATACTGGGTACTGTAGCCGACACGAATGGTTCGTGTTACTACAGTAACCATCAGTGTTGGCTACAGTCGTGCCGGTTACATCACTCAGTATTGTAGGATTTTCTCCGTGTAACTCATGGTTCTGGTCAAACCTTCAGAGGTTTGGTGCCCTGGAGGTGAGGAGCCCTGATGTGACAGTTCAGAATGTATTCTTCATGAATCCATGGTATTCAAGAATAATTCCTCAAGAATCCATCAGGAATTCTTCAGAACTGACATAGCGGAAGTTTATTTGGAACGCGCACAATGAGAGGTAATTTTTGTGGCAACGAGAAAAAAATAGTGAGAATAGAACATCATATTGTTTCAAAAGGATTGATATAATACATGACTTTATAATCTATGGAATACATCAAGTCTCAGTGATAGAATTTCAATGATGGTTCTGAAATTGAGGACGAAGTGCAAGAAATGTATGTCCTCTGGCCTGTCCGTTCCTCGTTCGTCGTACGGAATCACTGACAAACAAGATTCCGATCATATTGTTACAATACTCCGTGTATCCAGAGTGTCCCAGGAGTATGGACATCCTAAAATGACTCACCAGGAAGGCATTTTGAGAGAAAGTCATCGCGGTCTGATCAATATTCACCTGCGGAAATTGGAGGAGTGCAAGATATCAGGATAAAAAGATCAACGGAGGCAAATTTTTTGATTACCTAGGATGTGGAAGGGAGACTGTGAGGTGTCCAGCCGGTTGAGCCAAGATTATGGAGTGATCGGCCAGTGGAGAGAAGGCTGTGGTGTTCGGCCAGTGGAGGCAAGAATGTAGAATGTCCGGTCGAATCGAAGTGAACCGTTTGTTTCGATTACGTATGGAAATTCATTCGAATATCCATATTATCTTCACCAGTTGATGCGAGCTTAAGCCTCGCCAAAATATCACTATCTCTCGGCGTTACGCGAATTTGAGTAATCCTCCGTCAAAACATTTTCTCCATGCGTAATGTTGGTATCTCTCAGATACGCGCAACCACTTGAATTCTCGCGTCTTTGAATGATGTGAACGCTGTGATTCCGCAGTGGTGAATATGTGGAAACGGTTTTGATACGAAACCAGAGATTTTAAACAACAGCATATTGGTATTCCATTGTATAATCCTCCTTTTATTCTCAGTTCGAGTTGAACGATTCGGTATTCAGTGTAGATTCGTGTACGTATCAGAAGATTTGGAAGTCTTCCGATATTCAGTTTCCTACATTGGGTTTGACGGAGCACTGATTTCTTATTGTACCGCTTATAATTCGTGTATTGATTTTTCATCCCAGCATGAATCGTGTGACAGAACGGAAACGAATAACTGTCCCCATGATGAGAAGATGGGGTAATGGAGACAGATTATAACAGCAAGTTGCGAATTCCTTGAACGCGGAATACTGATCCCCCAGGCAACCAGTTGATTTTACAAAGAACAGTGGGGGAAGCTATTTCGCGTTTTGAACAAACTGGTGGTGCCAAAGATGGCCATCAAGTATTAATTCCCCGTTGTTTAGTTATCAGAACATTCAATTTTCTTCCCAATCTTTCACGGTGAGGAGGAAACGACGCATGGGCATCTCTGTGTAACCGTGAAAGTAGGATAGGGAATTCATGGTCAACCATGAGAGTATATAAGTTGAATTGTAAGTCTACTATTTCATTATTGATACGAAATTTTTCAGCGAATTTATCTCTCATTGAAATAAGTATGAATTTTGATTGTTCGCGTTGATTTTGGTTTGAGATGACTTTTTCAAAGTGATGTGTATAAACAATGTTTTCATGATTAACGAAAAGATTTAAGATGAAGTTTGGAATGATTTTTTCTTTTTCGCAATTTTGTAAGAACCATAAGTGATTTATTAATTTATTATGTTTCCTTGAAAGTCTGATGTAAGTGGGAACCATCCTGTAGCAACGATGTCCATAGGTGTCCCTTACGTACCGGAGTGTTGAAAAATTAGTCTCGTCGTACGGACCCATCACGCTTGGAGAGGGTAAAAAATTATAACTGTCTGGGTAGTACTCAGATCAGGAATCAGAATATGAAGTGCGTAGTCCAATTTGCCGAGTAATAAGTCGAGCCTTTTTATTCAAATTTTCCAGCCGACGTTTCGGGTTGCTTCAACCCATTATCAAGGTACAAATAATTCTGCAATACAATGTAAAGGATACTTATAGACTAGCGAATTTTGAGTCACAATTTTCCTTGAAAAATACAATTTTCTCTTCTTATAAACTGATCTATCGTGAGCAAGTTGTAAGGGAATTTTCAGTTTCATTGTTTTTTATCAAAAATTCTTCAAATTTCAAAAGATTCAGAGTAATGCAGCAAAAATATATCGATGGCTATGTATCCAGTGTTCTAATAGTTTTTTGATGGGTTTCAATGGGATTTAACGGGAAATTGACTTTAAACTGAATTGAAGCAGGACCTATGGTGTTTTGGCGGTGGTTTTTGGTTCTAATGGGTTTTTAATGGGTTTCAATGGGATTTAACGGGAAATTGACGTTAAACTGGATTGAAGCAGGAAATATGATGTTTTTGTGGTGGTTTTTGGTTCTAATGGGTTTTTGATGGGTTTTAATGGGATTCAATGGGAAATCGACTTCCGACTAAATTGCAACAGAAACTATGGTGCTCTATGGTATTTTCTGGTCTTAATGGGTTTCGATGGGTTTTAATGGGATTTGATGAGAAATTAATCGTCACGATGAATAAATCGATGACAACCAGTTTTTTGATGTATGGAAGGTGTTTTATGAATTTTCGTGAGTTTCTATGGATTTTGATGGGGAATGATAAGAATTTGATAGAAATTGACTGTCAAGATCAATAAATGAATGAAAAACCAAATTTATGTGAATAATCCTCAACACAACGGAGTCAACGATCGGTTAGGTTTTTTTCGGACCTCTCCGATCTCAATTCAACCCGAAATGTGAGAAATCCACATCGCAGTGATGAAGAAACCATTTTCAAACTAGATGTCAAAGAAGCAGATCGAATGAAATTTCACTTCGAGATGATAAACCGTGAAAAACCGCAAACAACCCCATTAAACCATAGTCGGTGTTACAGTGGATGAATAGTTTCTTCACACTTCTAATGTTTCCTACATTCGATTTATCCACTATGACACCGTCTATGGTTTGATGGGGTTGTTTTTGGTTTCTCACGGGTTATCATCCCGAAGTGAAATTTTTTCCGATCTGCTTTCTTGACACCTAGTTTGAAAATGGTTTCTTTATCACTGCGATGTGAATTTCTCACATTTCGAGTTGAATTGAGATCGGAGAGGTCCGATAAGAACCTAACCCATCGTTGACTTCATTGTGTTGAGGATTATTCACATAACTTTGCTTTTTCATTCATTTATTGATCTTGACAGTCAATTTCTATGAAATTCTCATCATTTCCCATCAAAACCCATAGAAACCCACAAAAATTCATAAAACACCTTCCATACATCAAAAAACTGGTTCTCATCGATTGATTCATCGTGACGATTGATTTCTCATCAAATCCCATTGTAACCCGATAAAACCCATTAGAACCAGAAAATACAATGAAACACCATAGTTCCTGCTCCGATCTAGAAGGAAGCCAATTTCTCAATAAATCCCATCAAAACCCATTTAAAACCTATTGAAACCAAAAAATACCATGAAACACCATAGTGTTCGCTCCAATTCAGTAAAAAGTCGATTTCCCATTAAATCCCATTGAAACCCATTGAAAATTCATTGAAACCAAAAAATACCATCAGACACCATAGTTCCTGCTTCAATTCACTTAAAAGTCAATTTCCCATCAAATCCCATTAAAACCCATCAAAAACCTATTGGAACACTGGATACATAGCCATCGATATATTTTTGCTGCATTACTCTGAATCTTTCAAAATTTGAAGAAGTTTTGATAAAAAACAATGAAACTGGGAATTTCCTTACAACTTGCTTACGATAGCTTAGTTCATAAGAAAAGAAAATTTGTATTGTTCATAAGAAAAGAAAATTGTATTTTCCCCACACCTGCACGGAAAGTTGATGTTTTCTGACCTAATTTTAGGGAAGAAAGTGCTGAATTCCAAGCGAATGTGTCACAGCGGGAGGAAAATTCAAACTATCTTTTCGTTCTGAAATATGCATATGAATATATTATATGCAATTAAACAGATGATTTTCACTTTCCTTGCAGTTGTGGGAAAAAATAGTATGTTCATCTCGGGGAGAAGTGGGAAATTTCCACTCGTGTGATTGTCTACCTCGCTTTCGGCTCGGGAAGACAAACTTCACACTCGTCGGAAATTTCCCACTTTCCCCCCTCGATGATCAATATACTATTTTCAAAGAAAATCCCGACTCAAAATTCGCAAGTCTGTAAGTATTCTTTACATTGTATTGCAGAATTATTTGTACCTTGATAATGGGTTGAAGCAACCCGAAACGTCGGCTGGAAAATTTGAATAAAAAGGCTCGACTTCTTACTCGGCAAATTGGACTACGCACTTCATATTCTGATTCCTGATTCGAGTACTACCCAGACAGTCATAGTTTTTTACCCTCTCCAAGCGTGATGGGTCCGTACGACGAGACTAATTTTTCAACACTCCGAATTATTCGTACCTTGATAATGGGTTGAAGCAACCCGAAATGTCGGCTGGAAAATTTGAATAAAAAGGCTCGACTTATTACTCGGCAAATTGGACTACGCACTTCATATTCTGATTCCTGATCCGAATACTACCCAGACAGTCATAGTTTTTTACCCTCTCCAAGCGTGATGGATCCGTACGACGAGACTAATTTTTCAACACTCCGAATTATTTGTACCTTGATAATGGGTTGAAGCAACCCGAAACGTCAGCTGGAAAATTTGAATAAAAACGCTTGACTTATTACTCGGCAAATTGGACTACGCACTTCATATTCTGATTCCTGATTCGAGGGCTACCCAGACAGTTATAATCAACTGAATATTATTCACAGGTGTCTAACCTCTCTGAAACAATTGAAATCGGTTGTGACTATGAAACATTCATGAGAGCGAGAGTTATCTTTTCAAACCTGACCGAACCAATTTGTACCGCCAATATAAGAACTATTTGAAATATCCTATCGTTACGTTCAACTGAAATACATGTTTTTGAATCAAATTCCGATGTTGAACTCATTTTTCATTGAAAATTGAGAGGAAATGGATCACTTTTATTTTTCAGCTCCCTACGACCTTTTTGATATTATTCAACTCTCCCCTTTCACTATATGAAATCATGCAAACTATTATTAAATATCACAACAGAATATATACATCAAAATAATTTACATAATGATTAATAAACAACATCAATTAACAACTCAATAAACTTGAAAGAATTTCAACAACTCGTGTTCCTCAATCATTTCAAATCTTCAAATTTCAACATTCAATGAGAATATATTCCCATATAACATATAAAAAAATCGTTTAAATTGCGACTAGTTCCGAGGAGTTCATTTTGAGCTCTTTTCACTCTATGGATCAACAAAATCAAATTAGATGCTGATATATCATCCTACCAATCAATTTTCACACAATAACGTGAACATGATCCAACAAATTCATTAATGAAAGTATAACAAGAATTTCCCTCAAAACATTCTCTTCGAAGAACTCATCATGAACACATTTTGATAATCCTCCAGAAATTAGTAAGGAGATGTTTGAATCCAATTCATTCTCAAAATATCCTCATAGATTATATAGGAAAATTCATAGTCCATTCAAAAATCCATAGGATTCACAGAATAGTATAGAAGAGCTCTTTTTGTTAATATCCCAAACGAAACATTTGGTCATTATGATAACTTCTTTTCATGCATAATTACATACATATGTAATTCAACAAGGGATCACATAGAATATGAAGAGGGCACCTTACTCAAAGAAATTCTCTAGAGAAAATGATTATGAGCACTGTACGATAATTTTTGAAAAATTTATAAAACACGATCAAATCCGATGAATTCACAAAGAATCCTCATGGATTCCATATAAGAATCAATTATATATTACAGAATCCACAAAATAACATCAAAGAACTCTCTTCGAACTCTTTGTTAATAATATCGAATGAAATGAACAAAATATTGGGTTGGCAACTAAGTAATTGCGGATTTTTGTTAGAAAATCAAAGACACTTTTTTCATGGAACGAAATAACTTCATTCTGTAATGTATTGCCCATTCCGATCAATGACCTTTTGCCATCTTTCAGGCAGCATCATAATCCCACGTTCATGAAACTTCTGGTTTTGTTTAGCAAAAAACTGAATCAGGTGCGATTTGACATCATCTTCATTACTGAAATTTTTAACATTCAAGGAGTTTTGGAAAGATCGAAACAAAAAGTAATCAGATGGTGCAAGGTCAGGACTATATGGTGGATGTGGCAAAACATCCCAACCAAGCTCCAATAATTTTTGCCGAGTGACCAAAGATGTGTGTGGCCTTGCATTGTCATGATGGAATACAACAGCTTTTCGATTTGTCAATTCGGGCCGCTTTTCTTCAACTGCATTGTTTAATTCCGTTAGTTGTTCAATGTAAACATCAGAATTGATCGTTCGGTTGGGTGGTAAGAGTTCAAAGTAGACAATTCCTTTGTAATCCCACCAAACTGATAACAAAACCTTCTTTTGATGAATATCAGCTTTTGCTGTTGTTCGAGTTAGTTCACCTGGCCTGCTCCACGATCTTTCCCGCTTGATATTGTTGTACACAACCCATTTTTCATCGCCAGTTATCAGTCGTTTCAAAAATGGATCATTTTCATTAAGTTCCTTTAGCAAATCGCAGATGTTAATGCGTTGCGTTGAATGCGTTTCTTTCAGCTCGTGAGGAACCCATGTATCAAGTTTTTGAACATAGCCAACTTGTTTTAAGTGATTTTCAATGCATGTATGTGATACATGAAATTTCTCTGCAATCTCACGTGTTGTGCTGTGACGATCCGAATCGATTATTGCTTTGATTAGGGCGTCATCAACGTCAACTGGACGACCAGAGAGTTCTTCATCTTCGAGTGAAAAATCACCAGAACGAAATTTGGCAAACCAAAATTTTTCTTTTAAGGCTTCGTCATCATAAACAGCAGTTTTTTATGAGCTTGCGATGCGTTTTCCCCTTTGCGGAAATGAAAAAGCAAAATATGACGAAAATGTTCCTCTTGATTTTCCATTTTTCAACGAACGCCGAACGAACACTACGCAAACGATCAAAAAACTTTTGTTACTGATTGACAGCTGAATTGCCAACTATCAAATAACAAGATGTCTTCTACATTTGTACTACGTCTGCAAACCTAAAAATTCAACTGACACCATCTATGAGTGAAATCCGCAATTACTTAGTTGCCAACCTGATAATTAGTCCAATACTAATTCACATCCGGATAAAAAATCAACATATTATAACTTATATGAGACGTTTTCATTCCAACATCCTAACCCCGTTCCTCGAATAGGTACATCACAATCCAAAACGGGGTAAACAAAGGGGTTGTCCAACTTCGATTTGGCAATTTCTTAAAATATCCATGCATTGTGGAGAATCCATAAAGTTTTGACATAACAACGTACCATTGTTGCCTTGAATTCTCATATGACTCAAAAATATTCATGAACAAATCACTTCAGACAACGTGGTCCGAATGACCCCATATCGGCTATGCTAAAAAAATTGAAACCAGGTCAGTGAATTTCAAACTATTCTCCAGAATACATGTGAAGGAACGAGGGATAAGAGTCATAACCCCAAGAGAAACAAAATCTATGTATGTCCATCATGGACAGTCCATGGGACGTCTACATAGGTCTCTCAGACGTGCGCCAAAGCATATTTAGGAGACGTATGAGGACGTCCACTGGACATACACGAGTTTTTGGTTCTATTGGGGAAGCTAAAAGAGTAACAACCAAAATGTACGAGAACATTGAAATCAAATAGGATCCATTAGTATTTGATAGTTTTCATGAGCGATCAAATAACCTCTCAGAAGTCGTTCCACGAAGGTACAAGTTTAACGGTGAAAAATATTTTATTTCATTTATAGATGATTACAGTGAGATTGCGCGAGTTTATACGTTGAAGTCAGAATCAGAAGTCTGCGATTTCATAGCTGGATGTGTCAATGAGTGCGGAAATTTAACTGGAAAACGAGTGAAATATTTGAGATGCGACAACGGTAAAGAATATTTAAATCGAGACGTTTATAACTTTGCCAAAAGTAAGGGAATTGTTATTTCACCATGTCCGGTATACAGGGTGGGGCATTTAAAGTGTCGCGGGCGTTTTTTTCAAAAATAAAGTGAGATACGAGAAAATTTTTCGGACAAAAGTTGTAGGGTACCGAGGGGGACATCCGATGGTGGCCTTGGCTTTGACCTCAAATCTCATCTTCAAGGGCATTCTGAGATCAACTCTTGTTTCTTAAATAGCATCTCATATTTTTCACTGCAAATTTGGATTCTAGGTCAAAAACCAAGAAACTTTTGTCTGAACCATTTTCCTGAAATCCGCAAAAATGGCGCTCTAATCGATATTGTTCCATTTTGAATCTGACATTCGAATAACTCGAAAACGAAGGGTCTTGCGAAAGAATGTTTCGTACAAAAGTTGTCAATACACAACACATTTCAATCGTCTACATTACCACCATTCAGAGCTCACGCGATGTAAACAAACGACGGGGTTCAGTGAAAATTCACGATTTTGAAAGTCAGTTTGTCAGTTACATTTGATTATTACTTGGTTTATGACAAATTGAAAATCATGGATATCCGATACACGGTTTCTGAAAAGATCGATATGATCTACATTTACGGTGAAGTGCATAAGAACCCCAGACAAGCATATGACTTGTATGCAGAACGATTTCCTGAAAGAACAACGCCATCCATTAGGTATTTTCAACGCATTACAAAATTATTCTCAGAAACGGGAAGTGTTACAAGGGAAAAACGACATCGAATGAGAACTGTTAGCGGAGAAAATGCGGAAGTTAATGTACTAGCTGCAGTAGCCAATAATCCACACGTGAGCTCTCGTGAAATTGAACTCCATTCGGGAATTTCTCGAAGAAGTGTTCTTCGAATACTGAAACGTCACAAATTCCATCCGTATCACATTTGTTTGCATCAAGACCTTCACGGTGATGATTTCGAAAATCGTGTACAGTTTTGTCGATGAGGTCTAGCACAAATGCACAATAACAACTTCATCAACATATTATTTTCTGATGAGTCGACGTTCACCAATCATGGTCAAGTAAATAGACATAATATGCATTACTGGGCGACAGAAAATCCAAGATGGTTACGTCAAGTAGAGCATCAAAGACAATGAGCTGTGAATGTTTGGTGTGGTATTTTTCGATTTCGAGTAATTGGACCGTACTTCATTGCAGATACGCTAAATGGAGAGAAGTACAGACATTTCTTAGATCAAGTACTTCCAACATTACTTGAAGACATACCTATTCAGGAACGATTGAATATGTGGTATCAACACGATGGTTGTCCATCCCATTATGCAGTCACAGCTCGAGAAATATTGGACAGAGATTATCCTGGACGATGGATAGGACGTCGTGGACCAGTTCATTGGCCTGCCCGTTCTCCGGATCTTACTTCTCCAGATTTTTTTTTATGGGGATACATAAAAGATACAGTTCATCAACAAGCACCGACTACACCTGAGAATATGCGTCAACGAATCATCAATGCATGCGCGAGCATCAATGAAGATATTTTAGCACGAGTTCAGGAATCTTTTGTAAAACGTTTTGAAATGTGTATTGAAGTCGAAGGCCATCATTTTGAGCATCTACTGCATTAAAATTATCCAAGTGATGTAGACGATTGAAATGTGTTGTGTTTTGTCTGTTATACCCCATCACCTCCGTTTCAGTTCAAGGGGTCCCCCTTGGAATCAGACAACTTTTGTCCGAAACATTCTCCTTCAAGACCCTCCGTTTTCGAGTTATTCTAATGTCAGATTCAGTATGGAACAATATCGATTAGAGCGCCATCTTTGCGGATTTCAGGAAAATGGTTCAGACAAAAGTTTCTTGGTTTTTGACCTAGAATCCAAATCTGCAGTGAAAAATATGAGACGCTATTTAAAAAACAAGAGTTGACCTCAGAATGCCCTTGAAGATGAGATTTGAGGTCAAAGCCAAGGCCACAATCGGATGTCCCCCTCGATACCCTACAATTTTTGTCCGAAAAATTTTCTCGTATCTCATTTTATTTTTGGAAAAGACGCCCGCGACACTCTAAATGCCCCACCCTGTACGTTCATGAGCTGAATGGAACGGCTGGACGATTTAATCGTACGATCATGGACATGTCGCGGTGTCTATTAGATGAAGCGCAGATAACTAAAGCGTATTGGCTGGAAATTGTGTGTGCCGCTACGTACTTGAAAAATCGAATCTTGACGAATGCGATTGAAAAAAAAACCGTTCGAAATACTTTTCAAAAGAAGACCTGATGTTTCGAATTTGCACTTATACGGTAGTAAGGTATTTGTAAGGAAACCGGAACAGAAGAGATCTTCCAAATGGGATAGGAAGGCTGAAATGGGAATTTTGGTTGGTCATAGTGCAAATGGCTACAGGGTCTCGATGAATAATGAAATTATAGTTGCTAGACACGTAGATATTGTCGGAAATGATGTAAAATGTATTGGTCTTAGTGAAAATGAATCAGATGATGATGATAGTGGTGACGACGAAATTTTTGATATTAAAATTGAAATTGATAGTGAAAATGAAGATAATGAAGAAATCGAAAACGATAAGAATTTGCCTATCTTAAGACGGTCTGAAAGAGTAAAGAGTTGCCCCGATAGGTATGATCAAGCAAAATTGTACAATAACAACATTATTGTAAATTATTGTAGGGCAGATACGCCGTATACATTCGAAGAAGCAATAAACCCAAGAGATAGTGAGGATTGGAAATTAGCTATTAACAAAGAAATCAGTATCTTGAATGAAAATAATACATGGGAGTTAGTTGAAAAAGTTGACAATAAGAAGATTTTAGATGTTAAGTGGGTTTTTAACAGAAAAACGGATGGAAAATACAAAGCCCGATTGGTGGTAAGAAGTTTTCAGCAGACCAAAATAATTGATGATGTGTACTCACCGGTGGCTAGAATGCAAATGTTAAAAATTCTATCATCGTATAGTTGCACAATGGGTCTAGAAATCAAACAGATGGATGTAGAATCCGCTTTTTCGAATGGTATGATTACTTCTGAGGTGTATGTACATTAGCCAAAAGGCTATGAAGATGGCACCAGCAGAGTGTACAAGCTTCTAAAGGCTTTGTATGGCCTGAAGAAGAGTCCTAGAGCATGGTTTGAATGCCTAGATAAATTCTTATTAGATTTAGGTTGTGAGAGAAATCACCTAGATTATTGTTTATATGTTCTCAAAACTGAAAATGATACTATTTACATGTTGGTATATGTTGATGATTTATTGATTTGCGGTAAAGATAAAATTATGATACAAAAAATGAAGGATCTCATGTCAAAAAGATTTAAAATGAAGGATTTTGGAAAAATGAAAGAATACTTAGGAACTACTGTTGAGCATGTGGCTGAAGAAAAAATAATGAAATTGAGTCAAACTAAATATATCGACTCATTAGCAGAAAAATACAACTTGAGAGATAGCAAGCTGTATAATACACCCATGAAGGTAAACTTGAAAGTTGAAAAATCTGATAATTGTGAAAAAAATATTCTGTATAGGAATTCAATTGGTGCGGTATTATTTATAAGTTCAGCAACGAGGCCTGATATAAGTGACAGCGTGAATTATATGAGTCGGTTCCAGAACTGCTATAATGAAACACATTTCAAGTACGCCTTGCGGATATTGAAATACGTATACTTGACAAAAGATCTAAAATTCACTTTTAATGGAAATGAAAAAGATATTGAAATAATTGATTGCTATGTTGATGCCGATTGGGCTGGCAATCATTTGGACAGAAAATCCACGACTGGATACGTAATACGTTCATTTGGAAATGTAATTCACTGGAAATCCAGGAAACAAAAGTGCGTTACGAAAGCTTCTACGCATGCTGAATATGTTGCTCTGTCAGAAGCCGTGAGCGAGATAAAATTTGTAAGAGAATTAGTAAAAGCTTCCGATATAAATACAAAGAAACCGATTAGAATTTATGAGGATAACTCTGGTGTTGTAACTATAGCGAAATACGGTAATTATACAAAAAATTCGAAACATATAGAAGTTGATTATCATTATGTACATGAAAGCGTATTGAGAAGTGGAATTGAAGTAGTTAAAATCAATTCAGATGCGAATGTTGCAGATATATTTACAAAATCTTTGAATAGAGAAAAATTCGAGAAATTCAGAAATATGTTGAATTTGAGAGAATGATTGTGATAATGTTAACCCAAGATAAATGTGAGGAGGCGTCTTAAATATATGTACATTTATATAGGCTACACGGAGAAAAAGGAAAAATACCATAATTTATGGAGTTTTGGCGTTGGTCTAACCCGAGTCAAAATATTTACTTGAAGATATCTCTAAAAGTACCATAACGGCTGGTAATTTTATGAGGAAGGTACCATACTTCTTTATAAAAGTCCAAGAAATTATGGGACTTTTAGAGGTTCGTTCACGTAAATATTTTGACTCGGGTCAGACTAACGCCAAAAATCCATAAATTATGGTATTTTTCAAGATATCTGTTTTCTCAGTGTATGAATACGTGCGATGTTTATCTGATGAATAGAGCGTACATGAGCGCTAACAGTAATTAGAGCGTGTACGATGTACGAGCTAAGCAGATGTTGATCAGCCGTCGAGTTGAACGTATATGTGCTACGGCACAACACATTATGTATAGCTAATAGTATTAGGTATAATAAATATCATCGTATCTATATATATTCGCTCTTGTTCTTTTCACGAATAATGCGTATACCTTAACAATAGCTAACATTATGATTAGAACTAGCAGCCTTTTGAACTGGGGATGATTTCAACGCTTTAATCGTCGCAGTTGAAAACGATCTAAGCTTAGAACAAGCAGGACTTTTCGCTGAATCTTTCAACTCGAACTCCCACTCGGTGCGACTCTGCGAATCTAATTTACTAGCGACTATATAAACCGAAATGGGGTCCCAGCTCTTGCTACAAACCTTCAAATTCGAGAGCGCACTGACGGTATTACTGGAACAATCAATTCAATTTTTCAACTCCTTCACATTGCGCGACTCCAACTCAGTTATACTTATGAAACTCTCCAAATACGCCTCGATGATCAACCTCTCGTTCTCGTAGCGTTCCATCAGCGCTTCTCACGCCACATCGTAGTTGACAGCAGTTGTTGGCAAACTTTCTATCGAAAGCAGTGCCTCTCCAGCCGAACAGGATTTCAAAAATTGCAGCTTCTGCACGTTTGACGTTTACGGGTATGAATCAAAAATCGATTCGAATTGTTCCTTGAATGGAGTCCATTTCAAATAAGAACCTGAAAATTTCGGCAAATCAAGACGTGGAAGTGGAAACGGTCTTACTCGCGTAGAAGTCTCCACCATCAAGACCGCTGTGGAGCTCAAAAAGTTCTCATTCCCTGGAAGAAGGGCTAAAAAATCTGATTGCGCCTTCTCGTAAGCCTCCTCAATCAACGCAAACTGATTCAAATTGGAGTGAGGAGTTTCTTTTCTCTGTTCTTCTGTCGTGGTCGCAAGAAGCTTGAGATGTGAAGCCCTCACTTCATCCCAATAACCTTTCACCAGGTCTAATCGTCTCTGTACATTGGCTCTATTCATATTTTGAGCTCCCAACTTTTTGAAATTACTCACACTTTAGTCTATGAGACCAGCAAGCCCCCGAGCGATGATAGAGTTTCCTTCATCGTGTGGAATTGGAACTCAATAATGGAAGAGAACAGAGTTATGATTGTATAACAGATTGTTACAATCAGAATTGCTTTCTACAAACTTCTCAAGGCTCACGGATCCCTTCACATACTATTAAAATTAACAGCATAGAATGACTTAGCTTGAATAATAGTGTATATCGATGAACCGTGATCGTCGTCGAGCATCAGTTACCAATACCAAGCAAGATAATGTAATCCAAAGAAGTATATCGCACCAAGACCGATGGTGAGAGAAAAACCTTCTCTATTACCGCACTCCGCAGCTGTGAAGACCTATAGACTCTCCATAGTGTTGGAACCACGTTGATATAACTTGGCGCGGAGCAATGTGAAGGAGAATAACACAGATGTGTTGAAAATTCACTTTCACATATGAATAACGACGCAATGTTCAACAAGACATTCCTCGAATTACGAAAAATATGATTGAAAGTCACCTTTCGACTGAATTACACAGAGAAAAACCCGAAAGCGACAGAGAACAAAGAAACTATTCAAGTCAAAAATTGGAATCCTGAGCCAAGATCCGGCTCGAAGGACCAGAATAATTGAGAAAGAAACCAAAGAATTTGAGATGTGAAAGAAAATTCATTCTGACTGAGGTTTCAACTCAGTTTTCAGGTTACACATTACAAATTAACAAATTTGAAGAAGAAACCCAGATTCAGGTCGGAGGATTTGAATCCTTGAATTAAATTAACGCTCTCCTCCGTGAGATACCTTAGAACTATAAACTAAAAACTAATCAAAATTCATCGCAATGAGTCGTTGCCTCACGTATCAGAACGAAGCGCGCGAAACTCTCACACCACACTCTTGGCTGCAAACCAAAGGCAACAATACAATGCAGCATTTGTTAACTAAGAATACTAGCACTCAGAACTACTCATAAAAGAAAGTTTGAACAGATCATCCAGTGATAACCGAAAGCAAAGTGCACAAAGCGTGATAACAACTAGAAGCACAGCATAATCGAACTAACGAATTACAATGATCACTACGTATAAATACGCACATACAAGTATGAAGCATTCAAAACAAAGCATTCGAGTACCAAAAGCATTTAATAACAAAGATAATGGTTACGAAAGAACAAACTCTGCATTGCAAGAATATTCGCATGCGAAACTATTCCCACTCATACACACACGCTTACGAAGAAGCACCGAACGCGAGTCTAGCTCACGCATACGCTTCGCAACGACTGATTCGTCTTGACATTTCGAATAATGAGGGTCCGGATGCAAGAACCGACGATACGCTCGAACTGCGGGATGAGTATTGTCCAAGCCGTGACGTCAGGGGTCGAAGAAAAAAATCGGAATTCCAAAAATCTGAAAATACTGGGTGATAGAGCTTGGAAAATCAATACAAGTCTTTCTTTACAATTTTTTACTATGATCAATAGTTTTTGAGAAAAAAAATGAAAACTATCTATTTTTTCCAACCAAAATCAATGTTTGTCAATATTGAACTCGTCATAACTCAGTCATTTTTTTATGTATCTTAGTGAATCTTACAGATTCTGATTCGTAAGACTTCCCCAATGACAAAAGGGGTTGAACATATTTGTAAAAATTTATAACAAATTTATAATTTTTCAACCCGAAGTGAAAAGCATGTTTCCTATGCTTTGGAATCAACAAGTGGTGGGGGAAATGTGAGGTACAAAAAACTCCCAGCGACAAAGTTGTTCGTTAGTATATGGACGAACTTTTTGGAAAGTTTCAGATCAATCTGATTATTAGTTTGCAAAATCCAGCGATTTTTTCATGAGCGCGCAACGGTTATTTTGCATTCCTCTACGATGTGTACCGGTTAGATATCAGAATCCGCGGGGAAAATTGTATTCGTTCGATTTTTCTATGTGGATTCATGTTTTTTGAGTCATAAGATTCGAATATCGAACTATATTTGCTAGATTGGAAATTCTCTTTTTTTAATCAACAATTTCATCGTTTATAACGTTTTTATGGTTAAACTATTGACTTTGCAGAAAAATTGTCCCAATTAATGAAGTTTCTTATCCTTGTAAGGAAGAAGTTTTGAATCCGGGAATCAAACTATTTTGGCAAGGCTGCTCATTCAATTTTATGATAAACAATCGATTGGTTCAAAACAATGACATCTACAAAATATTGATTTCATGAAAAAAGTATTGGAACAAAAAAAATTTCTTATCCTGTAACTGATCAATTCATATACACGCAACATGGATTTCTCAATTATCGATTCGCCTCAAAGAATCACGAAAAAAGACAACAATGAAATTGAAGTTTATCAACATGAGTCGCAAAATCGTATGAAAAGAGAGAAATATCTGAGTTCAAATTTTGAATCTCAAGGAAACCTTCGATCTTCCTAATTCCACGTAATCAGTATATTTTTCAGTTAGGGGCGGACACAAGACAAGACAAGACGAGATCATACAACTTCTTGTCTTGGTCTCGAAAATATGCAAATTTCGAGTCTCGTTTCGATCTTGTCTCGATCTTGCTAACCCCAGTCTTGGTCTTGTCTTGGTCTTGTCTTGATCTTGTCTTGTCTTGGTTTTGTCTTGATCTCGACGGTGATAATAATAAGAAAATTTGCTTGATATACACGCTTTGATCATTTTAATATATTTGAGTGTTATTCTACTATTTCTGAGTGTTTGTTGAATGAAAAACAATCATATTCGCACATCAAGATCATATTAATTCAAGATTATTTTACAGAATAAAATAATCTCCTATTTTAGCATATAGGCTAATGCATAACCCTGTTATAGGTGAAATATTGTACAGGATTTTTCATGAACTGCTACACTCTCACACATGAAAGTGAGTATTGAAAAAAAAAGTCAAACCTATGCTGTGGTGGAAAACTTATATAAAGCACGTGTAAAATATACACTGAGAAAAGGAATAAACGACCACACTCCTCAATCGGAACCGATCCTTGAATCTCTATGTTACTATTCCTACTCCTTACTTCTGATCTACACATACTTTATGTGAAATAATTACTTTTTGATAGTTATAAGGTATTCATAGTTTCAGCACGTTTCAATATCTCACTAATTTCAGTTTGGTTAAATGTTTTTGTTGATGTCCGAGTCTATTTCTTTTTGAATACTTGAAAATATAAAAAATACACACATTGGTAATATCTCATCGTGTGCTAAATTTCATCAAATAAAAAATGAAGAATTTTTCAGGATGAGGAATAAGGGATAATTTTCGTAGAAGTACAGACAATGTTTACTTGAAATTCACTGCATAACCGCAAAAGCATGAATATTCGCAGTTATATTCAATTGATATTAAAGAATGAAATTTCATAAATTAGGTTATAATTCATACAAATGATGATATGATATTTCAATATTCTTGAAGTTTGAATCGTTTATCGAAACGAAACAGAAGTTCACACACGGAGAGAAATTCGGAGGCATAATGACGTGAAACTAGACACGTGTTCGAAGTATGGATTATAACACGAAACAAATGCGTAGTTTTATGCCTTTGGAGGTTAGCGCATTGCGATCAACGCTCGGGACCACGCGATTATCCCGTGATACTTTGAGCGATGGAAACATGGAAAATTTTTACGCCATGAGCCCTCGAAATTTCTCTCCGTGCACTCACAAAATCTGATGGATCATCGTTATTCATTTTCTCATATTAATTCCTCGCAACTGGAAACGTCGTTTAAAGAATGTACTGCAAGATTTTGGAACTTCAACATTTAAGTATTTTATTATTTGATTATTGATCCGTTTCAATTCACGATTCAAACTTCAACAACATATATTCCACATGTATTTGCGACGAGAGTGATAGGTTAATGAACAGAGCAGTAGCTTGGAATTTTCGCGCCCGGGGCGAAACCCTGGTTTTTGCGATCTTTTATATATCATAGTACCCCAATAACAATAGATTCCTCAGAGATTATCTGAATATCTAAAAACAGACCTTGGCCTCCGATTTTGCCCCCCCCCCCCTCAAGGCTTTCGTTCTTGGCTCAGGCCCCTTCTGCCCTACCCTAGATACGGCGCTGTTAATGAACAGTACATTGCATATTTAAGACACATCTCATGACCTCCGTGAACTTGGCCGGGACCCGGAACGGATTTGAAACTTATATACGGCAATCGAAAGAGCATCGTTTGTACCTGATTGTACCGCAAAAATTTCCGTTCGTACCTCAAAGGGGGCGGAGATACGGCCCGGGGGCTTATGCCCCCGCCTGTGACTGAAACCGATAGGGACGAGCTGGGTGTCATTTGAAAGGGCTTCGTTTGTACTTGATTGTACCGATGATATTTTCGTTTGTACCTCAAAGGGGGAGGAGATATGAGGAAAAATAGTTTTTAGCAATTTATATCGATTTTTTTGGGGATTTCTGATTAGGAGGACTCTGGATTGCTTCAGACTGTATCCTGAACTGTGTAAGATCTTGAGGCAGAGACCCATACACCTCGAGAGTGGGATCCCGTCGTTTGTACCTTCTCAGTTTTGCCACAATTAGACTAGATTGCCCAAAAATCAATGTATTTTCACGATTTTTTTTCCATCAGGAACCAGGATTAGTCCAGGCTATATTCTGAACTACATGGAAACTTAGGTGAAACCTCCTCACATACTACAAAGATGATTTCGTCGTTTGTACCTCCACAGTTTTGCCACAATTAGACTGGATTGCCCAAAAATCGATATATTTTCACGATTTTTTTTCCATCAGGACCCAGGATTAGTCCAGGCTATATTCTGAACTGCATAGAGACTTGGGTAGGACCTCCTCACACACTAAGGGACTGCTTTCGTCGTTTGTGCCTGCACAAGTTTGCCACAATAAGCCCAGATTGCCCAAAAATCGACATATTTTCACGATTTTTGGGCAATCTAGGCTAATTGTGGCAAAACCGGGGAGGTACAAACGACGAAATCATTTTTCTAGTATGTGAGGAGGTTCAATCTAAGTTTTCATGCCGTTCATAACATAGCCTGGACTAATCCTGGGTCCTGGTGGAGGAAAAATCGTGAAAGTATATCGATTTTTTGGCAATCTAGTCTAATTGTGGCAAAACTGTGGAGGTACAAACGACGAAATCATCTTCCTAGTATGTGGGAAGGTTTTACCTAAGTTTCCATGCAGTTCAGAATATAGCCTGGACTAATCCTGGTTCCTGATGGAAAAAAAATCGTGAAAATACATCGATTTTTGGGCAATCTGGGCTTATTGTGGCAAAACTGTGGAGGTACAAACGACGAAAGCATTCATTCAATTCCCCTAGTGTGTGAGGAGGTTCTACCCAAGTTTCTATGCAGTTCAGAATATAGCCTGGACTAATCCTGGGTCCTGATGGAAAAACAATCGTGAAAGTATATCGATTTTTGGGCAATCTTGGCTGATTGTGGTGAAACTGGGGAGGTACGAACGATGAAATCATTTTTCTAGTATGTTAAAAGGTTCTATCTGAATTCCCAGTCCGTTCAGAACATAGCCTGGACAAATCCTGGGTCCTGATGGGGAAAACAATCGTGAAATTACATCGATTTTTGAGCAATCTAGGCTGATTGTGGCAAAACTGTGGAGGTACAAACGACGGAATCATTCTTCTAGTATGTGAGGAGGTTTTGCAGAAGTTTTCATGCAGTTCAGAATATAGCCTGGACTAATCCTGGGTCCTGATGGAAAAAAAATCGTAAAATTACATCGATTTTTGGGCAATCTAGGCTAATTGTGGCAAAACTGTGGAGGTAAAAACGACGAAATCATTCTTCTAGTATGGAAGGAGGTTCAATCTGAGTTCTCATGCCGTTCAGAACATAGCCTGGACTAATCACGGGTCCTGATGGAGAAAGAATCGTGAAAATATATCGATTTTTGGGCAATCTAGTCTAATTGTGGCAAAACCGGGGAGGTACAAACGACGAAATCATTTTTCTAGTATGTGAGGAGGTTCAATCTAAGTTTCTATGCCGTTCAGAACATAGCCTGGACTAATCACGGGTCCTGATGGAGAAAAAATCGTGAAAATATATCGATTTTTGGGCAATCTAGTCTAATTGTGGCAAAACTGTGGAGGTACAAACGACGGAATCATCTTTGTGGTATGTGAGGAGGTTTTACCTGATTTCCCATGCAGTTCAGAATATAGCCTGGACTGATCCTGGTTCCTGATGGAAAAAAAAACATGAAAATACATCGACTTTTAGGACATCTAGGCTAATTGTGGCAAAACTGTGGAGGTACAAACGACGAAATCATTTCCCCAGTGTGTAAGGAGGTTGTCCCCAAGTTTCTATGCAGTTGAGAATACAGCCTGGACTAATCCTGGGTCCTGATGGAGAAAAAATCGTGAAAATATATCGATTTTCGGGCAATCTGAGCTTATTGTGGCAAAACTGTGGAGAGACGAACGAAGAAATCATTTTCCTAGTATGTGAGGAGGTCCAATCTAAGTTTTCATGCTGTTCAGAACATAGCCTGGACCAATCCTGGGTCCTGATGGAGAAAAAATCGTGAAAATATATCGATTTTTGGGCAATCTAGTCTAATTGTGGCAAAACTGTGGAGGTACAAAGGACGAAATCATCCTTCTAGTATGTGAGGAGGTTCAATCTAAGTTTTCATGCCGTTCAGAACATTGCTTGGACTAATCCTGGGCCCTGATGGGGAAAAATTCGTGAAAATATAACGATTTTTGGGCAATCTGGGCTTATTGTGGCGAAACTGTGGAGGGACAAACGACGAAATCATTCCCCTAGTGTGTGAGGAGGTTCTACCCAAGTTTCTATGCAGTTCAGAATATAGCCTGGACTAATCCTGGGTCCTGATGGAGAAAAAATCGTGAAAATATATCGATTTTCGGGCAATCTAGGCCAATTGTGGCAAAACCGGGGAGGTACAAACGACGAAATCATTTTTCTAGTATGTGAGGAGGTTCAATCCAAGTTTCATGCCGTTCAGAACATAGCCTGGACTAATCCTGGGTCCTGATGGAGAAAAAATCGTGAAAATATATCGATTTTCGAGCAATCTAGTCTGATTGTGGCAAAACTGTGGAGGTACAAACGACGAAATCATCTTCGTCGTATGTGAGGACGTTTCACCTAAGTTCCCATGCAGTTCAGAATATAGCCTGGACTAATCCTGGGTCCTGATGGAGAAAAAATCGTGAAAATATATCGATTTTTGGGCAATCTGGGCTTATTGTGGCGAAACTAAGGAGGTACAAACGACGAAATCATTTTTCTAGTATGTGAGGAGGTTTGATCTAAGTTTTCATGCCATTCAGAACATAGCCTGGACTAATCCTGGGTCCTGATGGAGAAAAAATCTTGCAATTATATCGATTTTCGGGCAATCTGGGCTTATTGTGGCAAAACTGAGAAGGTACAAACGACGGGATTCCACTCTCAAGGTGTATGGGTCTCTGCCTCAAGATCTCACACAGTTCAGGATACAGTCTGAAGCAATCCAGAGTCCTCCTAATCAGAAATCCCCAAAAAAATCGATATAAATTGCTAAAAACTATTTTTCCTCATATCTCCTCCCCCTTTGAGGTACAAACGAAAATATCATCGGTACAATCAAGTACAAACGAAGCCCTTTCAAATGACACCCAGCTCGTCCCTATCGGTTCCAGTCACAGGCGGGGGCATAAGCCCCCGGGCCGTATCTCCGCCCCCTTTGAGGTACAAACGGAAATTTTTGCGGTACAATCAGGTACAAACGATGCTCTTTCGATTGCCGTATATAAGTTTCAAATCCGTTCCGGGTCCCGGCCAAGTTCACGGAGTTCATCTCATGAGTTATGTATTCCAAAACCATTGAGTAATCAAAGTATGAAAAACATCAAATTTGAAATAAAATACAATACACGGAAAAAAAGACCTTGTTGGATTTACAATGTATAATGTGAATGCAACATTGATATGTGTCTTATACATGTTTGAGATCTAAGATGCCGTGTGGACTTGTTCGTTCAAAAGAAGAATGGACAGTCAGCATCAGTATTGCATGTTTTCGCTGCTAGTAAAAATTCCATCAGTCTTATGGCAGTTGGATCATGAAAGTAGACCCCACTCCGATTTTATTTTTCAACAACATAAACTTGTGTATTTCTTCATGCTTCCATCTTTCAATCTTATTCCTCTAATTCAAAACTATTATTGCGCAATATTTTCATCTGAGTTCAACTCTCAGTAATTTTATGGGTATGAAGAATTTTTGTTTTCCATCAAGCTTGACACACTTCCTGAATCTAAATGAATCTTCAGACATTTTGTAAATGACAGTCGTTGAAAAACTCAAAGTTATTGAGATCATTCGTGTCAAATTTTTTGAATCAACCAACCACTGAAGTGACTGAATGATCAAATATTAATGTATTATTAATATAAACTGAATCTCAGCATTTTGACCAAGATTTTCTCTCGAGACTACAAGACTCTTGGTCGAGACTAGATCCCAGTCTTGGTCTTGTCTCGACTCTTGAGCACTAAAGTCTTGTCTTGATCTCGTCTTGATTTTCAAGACAAGACAAGACAAGATTAAGACGATTCTTGGTCTTGGGTCCACCCCTATTTTCAGTACTTCTTCGTCTCACTTACAACCAGATACCCATGGTTTTCCTTCACTGAAATAATTTTATTGCTCGCACTAGACGATCTGACGTCGTTGATAATTCAGTTTTTGGATCTCATTAGAATTGTTCGATTTTCCAATTTTTCAACCTCAAAAATCTCAATCTATGTGAAGAAACCAAATTATGAGAATCATTTTTATCTCTATTTAAATATCATAATTATATTTAGATAAGAAATTACTGAAAAATGATATGTACAAAATTGATCAGTTACAGGATAAGAAATCTTTTTTGTTCCAATACTTTCTCATGAAATCAATATTTTGTAGATGTCATTGTTTTAAACCAATCGATTGTTTATTATAAAATTGAATGAGCAACCTTGTCAAAATAGTTTGATTCCCGAATTTAAAACTTCTTCCTTACAAGGATAAGGAACTTCATTAATTGGGACAATTCTCCTTCAAAGTCAATAGTTTGACCATGAAAACGTTATGAACAATGAAATTGTTGATAAAAAAAAGAGAATTTCGAATCTAGCAAATATAGTTCGATATTCAACTCTTATGACTCAAAAAACATGAATCCACATTGAAAAATCGAACGAATACAATTTTCCCCGCGGACTCTGATATCTAACCGGTACACATCGTAGAGGAATGCAAAATAACCGTTGCGCGCTCATGAAAAAATCGCTGGATTTTGCAAACTAATAATCAGATTGATCTGAAACTTTCCAAAAAGTTCGTCCATATACTAACGAACAACTTTGTCGCTGGAAGTTTTTTGTACCTCACATTTCCCCCACCACTTTTTGATTCCAAAGCATAGAAAACATGCTTTTCACTTCGGGTTAAAAAATTATAAATTTGTTATAAATGTTTACAAATTTGTTCAACCCCTTTTGTCATCAGGGAAGTCTTACGAATCAGAATCTGTAAGATTCACTAAGATACATAAAAAAATGACCGAGTTATGCCGAGTTCAATATTGAAAAACATTGATTTTGGTTGCAAAAAATAGGTAGTTTTCATTTTTTCCCCAAAAACTATTGATCATAATAAAAAATTGTAAAGGAAGACTTGTATTGATTTTCCAAGCTCTATCACCCAGTATTTCCAGATTTTTGGAATTCCGATTTTTTTCTTCGACCCCTGACGTCACGGCTTGGACAATACTCATCCCACAGTTCGAGTTACACAATTGTAACGGTGAGCCCGTTTAAAGGCAATATACCACACGACGAAGGAATCAAACTCTCTTGACACTCACGCATGAAAATCTCATACATGAACGAGAGAAGCGTCAATCCAGACAAGGAGAGCAGGTGAGGCAAGAGTACGACAGCCGTGATATTCCAAGCGATATATCCTTTTCCGCAACAGAAACGCTTGATAAGATGAATGAAAATATTCTGGATTCGTACTTGGAATGAATTGGATCATAAGAATGGAGATGTGTTAACTCAATAGGCAAGTAGTTGTGTCGGAAAGGCTTATGAAATTCACCTTCCCGATGTTCCGAACTGATGCAGTTCGTTATCAAGGTTGTCTGTAATGGCTTGTACAAATTTTCCTCACGAGAGACTTTGGATGAGTGAAGTATAGCAATTATAATTTTTTACAAGACAGTATCACGGTTGATATTTTCAATCGTTATTTGTATGTAACGTTTAATGAAATCATTTTTCGTAAATGAATTCCTTTCCATGATGAAAACATCGAAAATCGTTATTTTTCCTAAGGAATTCATGACCGATATTCCTTTATGTACAGATTCTTGATTGTTTCGAATCACATTTCCCCAATTTCCGGAAAGCATCTTTGTTATAGATCTATCATGAGTTTCCAGTTATATTGTCAAAGATATATTATATATATAACGAGGGATTCTAGTTTTGTTGGTGAGATAGTTGTGAGAGGGAGCGTGGTAGAGGTCGATGGTACAAGGAGGCGAAATGACGATGAGGGGACAAGGCGAGTGACTATGGTTGTCGAGTAGATGAGTGTGGGGTACGACGGGTTTTATGGGAATTCTATGGAATTTGAAGAAGAATTTGAGAGACCATAATTTATGAAGCATTTTGGGTGTTCCTGAGTGTGATAATGTGAAATTTAGGTTTATGGTGCTTTTATGGGGGTCTATGGGAATTTACAACAGATACCAATTAACTATTTCATAGTGGGATTCTGAGTCCAGAAGGGTGAGAATGAGCGTTATGGTGTTTTTATGGGAGTCGGTGGGATTTTTTGATTCTCATGATTTTTCGTGTACTCCAGATCAATTTCAGATGGAATGGAACATAAAAATATTGTGATGTATTTCGATTGGATTCAATTGGGTTCTATCAGATTTGATGGGAAATGGCGGATCTTCTTCGGGTGGAATGAACTACTCGAGAGGGAGAATACAAGCTGAGAGGAGCTGAATCATACCAATGTCAGGAACATCGGCAAAAACGGAGGGAAAGCAAGGGGAAACCACCTTCTTTGATATCTTTTGATATTCCCGAGGGGGAAATGAGATCTTTTTCCGAACCTTGGATTTTGGAATTATGATGTATCAAAAAAAAACAGCTACAACAAAATGATAGCGTTCCCTCGAGTAGAATATTCCGAGGGTAAAATCACCTCCCATCCGGCTCTCTGGGTGGAGGCTGCTCGAGAGAGCTTCATCAAACAAGAAAGAAAACCAAAGAAGATAGGAAAGAAACAGAACATTCTTCGAGTCGGAGCGTGGAATGTTAGATCACTAACAAGTAAACCTACCGAACTGTCCGTCACCGATTTTGATGAAACTTGGCAAATTTGTAGAACTATGGAAAATAATCGACACGTATTTTTTTATATCAGCAATGGTGCAGATTTA
Organism: Gonatopus flavifemur; assembly: GCA_018340375.1. NCBI lineage: Eukaryota > Metazoa > Arthropoda > Insecta > Hymenoptera > Dryinidae > Gonatopus > Gonatopus flavifemur. The sequence continues at coordinate 1,657,254 of JAFFJZ010000013.1, forward strand.
AGGGCAGAAACTACCCCTCGTACCTGAGGGGTGGTTTCCACGGGACAAACGCAATGAGGCGAATTGAGCTCACGGGAAGCATGACCGACGATGCGTTCGAAAAGCGGTAAAAGTATTGTCCAAGCCGCCACGTGAAGGTTCGGAAAAAAATCGGAATTTTGAAAATCTAAAAATACTGGGTGATAGGGCTTGAAAAATCGATCTCAGTCTCAGCTTACAATTTTTTTCATGGTCGATAGTTTTCAAAAAAAAAAAATAAGAAGCACCTATTTTTTAAAATCGAAAATGGACGTTTTTCAACATTAAACTCGTCGTAACTCGGCCATTGTTTCATGTATCGTAATAAATCTTGCGTTATCCGATTTGTAAGACTTTCCCGATGACGTATATGTTGAAAAAATTTGCGAAAGTTAGTGAAAAATTATAAATTTTTTAACCCGGAGTGAAAACCATGTTTTTCATGCTTTGCGTTGAAAAAGTGTCGGGGGAAGTATGAGCTACGAAAAACTTCCAGCGACAAAGTTGTTCGTTATTGTATGGAAGAACTTTGTGGGAATTTTTAGATCGATTGAACTATTAGTTTTGAAAATACAGCGATTTTAATATGGACGCGCAACGAGAATTTTTCATCATTTCGCGTCGTGTTACCTATTGGAGTCCATAGGGAATATTGATTTGAGTTTTCAATGCGTGTTTATGTTTTTTGAGTGAGGGAATCCAGATATTGAACTATTTTGGCAGGATTCGTTATTTGTTTCCTTTACAAATAAATTCATTGTTTAGGATGTTTTTATGGATAAACCAGTCACTTTGAAGAAAAATTGTCCTTCGAACGAGAGATTCCTTTATTTTATGAAACAAAAAACTTCGTACAGATTATTTCTTACAGAATAAGGAAAGTTTTGTTGGAATGATTTTTCCATGAAACCAATATTTCGAATATGAGATCATTTCGAATAAATAAAATTTACGATTACTCAGCCAAAACCGTTCGAAACTCCTTGGAAATTTGCATACATATTCTGTATGCATTGAAAAAGTCATTGGGTTGGTGATAACGATGGGAATATTGAGTATATTATTCAATCATGTTTAATAATGAATTTATACTATACAAAATCGGTTTATCCATAAAAACATTATAAACAATGAATTTATTTGTGAAGAAAACAAATAACGAATCTTGCCAAAATAGTTCAATATTTGGATTCCCTAACTCAAAAAACATCAACACGCATTGGAAAATCGAATCAATCTTCCCTATGGACTTCAATATTCAGCCGGTAACACGACGCGAAATGATGAAAAATTCTCGTTGCACGTTCATATTAAAATCGCTGTATTTTCAAAACTGAATAATTCAATGGATCCAGAAATTTCCACAAAGTTCCTCCATACAATAACAAACAGCTTTGTCACTGAAAGTTTTTTGTAGCTCATACTTCCCCCGACACTTTTTCAACGCAGAGTATTAAAAACATGGTTTTCACTTCGGATTAAAAAATTTATGATTTTCCATTACCTTTCGCAAATTTTCCCAACATATACGTCATCGGGGAAGTCTTACAAATCGGATAACGCAAGATTTATCACGATACATGAATTAAAGGCCGAGTGACGAAGAGTTCAATGTTGGAGAACATTGATTTTCGATTTAAAAAAATAGGTGCTTTTTATTTTTTTTCTTGCAAACTATCGACCATCGAAAGAAATTGTAAACGGAGACTCAGATTGATTTTCCAAGTCCTATCATCCAGCATTCTTAGATTTTCAGAATTCCGATTTTTTCTTCGAACCTTCACGTAGCGGCTTGGACAATACTTTTACCGCTCCTCGAACGCTTCGTCGGTTATGCTTTCCGTGGGCTCAATTGAGGTGCCGGGAAGAATAACTCGCTTAGCGTTCGGAACGCATCACAAATTTGATCCAAACGGTCCCGTCGGAGGTCGAAAGACAGAGTCAAAATTTTGAGAATTGAAAAATACTAGGTCTTAGAGCTTGAAAGGACAAGGTCAGTGTCTCTTTACCATTTTTTCCCAGGATGAATAGTTTTCGAGAAAAAAAATGAAAACTACACATTTTTTGTTACCAAAAATCAATGTTTTCCAAAATTAAACTCGTTGGATCTCATTTATTTTCCGGCGAATCGGAATAAAACTTACAGATTCTGATTTGTGAGACTTCACCGGAGACGAAAATGTCGACAAAATTTGTAGAAATTATCAATAAATTGATTAGTTCTCTATTCGAAGTAAATATCACGTGTGTGTTCTTTGCGCTGCATCAAAAAAGTGTCGGGGGAAGTATGAGCTACAAAAAACTTCCAGCGACGAAGTCGTTCGCTGAGGTATGGACAAACTTCTTGGAAAGCTCCAGATTGATTGGATTATCAGTTTGCAAAATACAGGGATTTATTCATCAGTGCGCAACGGAAATCTATCCCGATCAGGCATTTTTTACCAAGTGACTATCAGGGCCCTTAGGAAACATTCTATCCACTCACTTCTTCAACTTGAGATGTTTTTTTGGGTCGGAGAATTCGAATATCTAACTATTTTCACGAGATTTCATTTGCTTCATCCATGTTTGTGTTATGAAGAATTTGATTGCAGTTACAGGAAGAATGCCTCGCTTAGTGCTTGAAATCACGTAGAAAAGTGATCATATTGGGCAATGAAAATAAGTAGATGGAAAAAAGTAATAAAAAATATACATATTCAGATTCTTGTAAGTAAAACTGCCTATTTTAACACATATTCCTCAAGATGAAAATAATAAATGAAAAACATTCTCGGTTTCAAATCAATAGTTTTGAAAACATACCTCACGATTACATTGAATGTAATCCATAATTTCATTATTGTCGGATCAATCCATTCACATATTATTCCATGATTACAGTGTGGATTATTTTCTATAATTATTTTATTATATTTTTGTCTCAAACAATGAGATTATCAAAATATCGATGGATTCCGATTTCAAACACCACGAGGCCGATCTAGCGCATTATACACGCATGAGCGAATAAACACTATTATTTCACAAAAGACACTATTCGTCATGATAATTACAATATATACAATTTCACAGTGAATGATAAAAAGACTCACGATTATCAAATACGCGAATATCAAAGAACTACAATATATATATTCGCGACCACGTTTTCCATCGCCATCTTGGCTACGTATATAGATATACCTTTATCTTATCTACGACCACATGTCGCACAAGTGCACATCACGGATCCTCACGACATACTCTGCAATTGTCTTCCGCGTCGCGACCGAGGTACCTAACCTTATTGGCCATCCACACAGCCCCTTAGGCTCATTATACAATCATTTTTCGCAACACGCTTCCAACACGCCCTTATATCTCGAAAATTCTTACAGTTCGGCCATCCTGCAATTGGCACGACCTCGGGCCACATTCATAAAGCGTTCCCACAAATGACAATATTTCATTACAACTCATAATACAATCCAATAATACAATAATTATCTCAATTCTCTCGTTACCAAACGTAATTACAATACCTATTACAATAACATATCACAGTGAAATATTACAATAGTTTTTTAGGCATATGACAGCAATGTCAGTCGTTCAAAGGAATTAAAAAAAATTACAATTACTTGATTCCCAAATGCGCTTATCCCCTTAGTTCTATATACAACCAAAAAATAAAGAAATCACTCAAGTCAATCTTATCTACGACTACATTTCTTTAATTGTTATCGTTACACATCCCATTGATGACATTATTTTCTATTATATTCACAATAAGTTCCACCCATGGCTTTATTTTATCTGTAGATAAACTTTTGTTAAGAGGTGTAGGTGTTTGATTGGAGTCAGGTACGTCAGTTATCACGTTTCTATTTTCACGTAACGCCTTATGCACTAAATACGGACCCTCCCATTTAGGGACTAATTTTGAATTTTCTCCGACTTTCCTCGATAATTGTTCCACCATCACCAGAGATCCGGGTTCATATAAGCTAGGTTTTTTATGTCTTTCATCGTACTTGATCTCATTGTACTCTTGCAGAGGCCTATTGGCAATTCGAGCAGCGTCCCTTAGGGATTCTCCTTCTTCATATAGATGGACATTTGTTTTAGTGAGATCCTCTATTAATCCTGCAATCTTTCGATCCTCTTCATTCCGTTGGTCATAGCCTAGCAGCAACTTGCTACGTGTAGAGTCCACTGCTTTGTGGTACGTATTATTTAGGACATACTGAACTTTACCTAATACCTTTTTCCAATCGGATGGTTGATCCACTATTTTTGCCGGAGTGCTTCTCAAAAATCTGTTGACTCGCTCCGCCTGGCCGTTAGCCCATGGCGAGGCAGTCGCAATCTTTACATGCCGGATCTCTCGATCAGTTAAAGAACTCTCAAATTCACTGGAGGTGAACGCAGTGCCACGATCGCTAACAATACGTTCGGGATTACCAGAGGTGTCGAACAATTCTTCCAAGTGATTTATCACCTCTTTGGAACCCGTAAGGGTGGAGTGAAAAACCGTTTTTCTCGAATATCGACCTTACATCCACGGAATGGTTGTCAAATGTACCCAAACTAGCCCCAAAAAAATTTCAGCTCGATCGAACAAACTGTCGAGGTCTCACCCCCCTTCCTCAAAGGTCGGAAGTTTTTGAAAAAATGTGATCAATCCCTCTTTTTGCATCCATTTTTTGTCAAGTCGCCCTCTCTGGCCCAGAATGGTCATGAAATGCGACTCGACTAACTCCACAAACATTCCAGCCCGATCGGACCGGATGCAGGGGTCTCCCCGTCCCATCCGAATTTCGGAGAATCAAAACAATGTCAACCTGTTATTTTGTAACTTTGATTCTTCTTTCACGGCATAGGTGTCAAATTGGATCGAATTAACCAAAGAAGTTTTGTCACAAACCGTATCAACTGAGAGGGTCTCATCTAACCCCCTCCCCTCCCTCCCCCACACTAAACTTCCATACCATCAAACTTTCCTATGATTTTTGTAGAAACATGTGTAGTTTTCGAAAGTCACACGAGAAAATTGTATGATTATTCCAACCAACTGTATAGCTGTATTTGGCTCACCCTAAACTCATGGCTGCCTGAACCAGAAATTTGGTTGATGTTGTTAAATATCTGTTTGTCACGATCGAATCGCTGGTTCTGACAGTCATAAGTTTGGGGTGAGCCAAATACCCCTAGTGAAAATGAATCGTATGAACGAAGCGAGAAGGAAACGTATACGGAGCGGAAAATGTTTCAATTCCCTCTTCCTGGAGCGTATGATACCCGCTTGCTGGAAAGTCATCAAATCATACGTTCTGTACGTCTCATAAACTTCCGATCCCGTTTTGCATATGCTTCATGTAACGTAATAGTAGGTTGTATGGAGCGCATGCGAGTCATACCTATTCTGACTTCAAATAACATCTTTCAGCAATCGATGTCAACGACGATCCATGGCTCAGTGGATAAGACCCTACCATAGTGAAAGTCACTGGTTCGATTCTCATCACAGGGTTCAACTTTTTTGTCCAGATTTCTCGAATTTTTCCCGCCTTTTTTGTCCCAATTCCCGTTTCATATACTCTTCGCATTCTTCCCATTCAAGCTTCGTATACTTTCCATTAACGTTTCTGTTATCCTTCAACATACGCTTCGTTTACTCTTTCTTCTCGTTCCCATTTTCACCAGGGACAGCCATACAGTTGGTTGGAACAACCATACAATTTTTTCCGTGTAGATGAAACATAACGGAGAATGGTTCATTTGGACCAGTTTATTGCACACCAAGACTGAACAAAATTTGTTTGCATCATCGAGTTGGGTTAGATCTGGAAAGTAAGGAAGTTCAATTCAAGTATGCCATGCATCAGGAATTCTTGGAAATCATAAGTGAATCCACCGTTATGTGACGTGATGTGTGTAGACCTTGGGAATGAAATCCGATGTGATGTAATCCTTCTTGGAGTTGAATTTGGGCATGATATTGCGTGAAGTCATCTTCGTCAGGATGACACCCTCGCGGCTCTCCGTGTCATGTGCAGATGCACAGGAATCTGAAATGGTCCTAACGGCTCTTTCCACTGCTTGGGATTCACATTGTCAACCAAGCACACTCCTACAAAAATCATAGGAAAGTTTGATGGTATGGAAGTTTAGTGTGGGGGAGGGAGGGGGGGGGGGGTTAGATGAGACCCTTTTCAGTTGATACGGTTTGTGACAAAACTTCTTTGCCTAATTTGATCCAATTTGACAACTATTCCGTGAAAGAGGAATCAAAGTCACAAAATAACAGGTTGACATTGTTTTGATTCTCCGAAATTTGAATGGGACGGGGAGACCCCTGCATCTGGTCGGATCGAACTGAAATGTTTGTGAAGTTAGTCGAGTCACATTTTATGACCATTGTGCGCCAGAGAGGGCGACTTGACAGAAAAATGGATGCAAGAAGAGGGATTGATCACATTTTCCAAAAAACTTCCGAACTTCGAGGGGAGGGGGGTGAGTTCCCTACAGTTTTTTCGATCGAGCTGAAATTTTTTTGAGGTTGGTTTGGGCACATTTGACAACCATTCCATCAATGTGAGGTCGATATTCAAGGAAAACGGCTTTTCACTACACCCTAGTACCCGTCGATTCACAAGGATAAAGCCGAACGAATTTCGTAAAGGCGTCTACTATCAATAATATAAATTTAAACCCATCTTTGGTTGGTTCCAATTGTACGTAATGGTCAATGTGTAGAGTATGACATGGCTTCCCACCTTTATCCACTATTTGTAGTTCTCCTTCCGACATTTCATTACTCCCCGCGTGTATCATGCACTTTATGCAATTGTCAATATACCCCTTGAATTGTGATTTCATACAAGGAAACCAATATGAACCTAAAATACCTTGCATTGTTTTGTCCGTACCGACGTGACCGCAGTCATCGTGGTATACCCGTAATATACTTGGTATCATAGCTTCTGGAACTACAGATAGGGATTTTTCCTTATAGTTACGAAAGACTAATCCGTTCATTGAATTAAAATATCTATCTTCCTCAAATTCTAATTCGTGCGCTATCTCTTTGATTTTTGGGTCGCTTAGTTGCTTATAAAACAGTTCATCTTCCAGCGAAGGCTTATCTACTAACATGATGACACGACTTAAGGCATCTACATGCCTCATTTCAGTTCCAGGCCGATGGACCGTCTCGAAATTATAATTCTGGAATGCCAAACTCCATCTCGCGATACGAGGATTGATCTCGACTTCATTTGAAGTTAGCACTGATGAGTTACAGTGGGTTACGACCTTAAATGTAATTCCTTGTAAATAGATGTGAAATCTTTCAAGCGCTTCAACTATGGTTAACGTGTCCAACTCATAACTATGATATTTCCTCTCGAGATCGGTTGTGGATTGGCTAAAGTAAGCTACTGCTCCGAAATTGCCATCCGATTGCCTTTGAACTAGAATGCCCCCAAAACCCAGCGCGCTGGCGTCCGTGTGAAGTTCCGTCTCAGAAGTTGGATTGCATAGCTTCAATAAAGGGCGGGAAATTAAAGCTCTCTTCAATATCTCAAACGCTTGTTGAGCTTCGTCGTTCATTACGAAATTAACACCCTTTTTTATGAGAGTTTGAAGTGGCTGTGCCTTGAGGGCAAAGTTTTCAATAAATTTCCGGGAATATCCCGCCAATCTGAGGAAACTCTGGACTTCCTTCACATTTTTGGGCGTAGGATATTGTGTAATGGCTTCTATATGCCTATCGCTCATCGTAATACCTTCCTGACTAATAACATATCCTGAATATTCAATGGAACTTTCCAAAAAAGGACATTTCGCCAAAATAAGTTCTGAGCCAGATTCTTTAAAAAGAGTAAGTACCTCTCTCCAAGTGTCCAAATTGTCTTGAACTGTTTCCGATGCAATTAGGATATCGTCCATATAGACGAACACCTTTTCCTCTCTCACGAGATCTTTTAATATAGAGAATATCCTTTTTTGGAACTCCGCAGGTGCTTCTGAGTAACCAAACGGCAATCTCACGAACTCAAACTGACCATCGGGGGTCGCAAACGAAAAATATTTTGTATGATCCTTATGGATTTTATTCTGGTGGAACCCATTTTTGAGATCCAAGGACGTAAACACTTCCTTTCCGTGCAGTCGGTTAATATGGTCCTCGATCACAGGGGGAGGAAATTTTTGTTGAAATATCCTCTTGTTTAGTGGTCCTAAATCCACGCACATCCGATATTCATTGTTTCGTTTAGCTACTAATACCACGCGGGCACAATATGGGGATATACTAGGAGTTATTATACCCCTTCCTAACAGATTATCTGTTATTCTTCTCAATTCAGATCTTTCAAAATGAGACATACGTCTCGGAGAGTAGGAAAACAGAGATCCGTCTTTTATATGAACTTTTACACGATAATCGTCGTCAATCAACTTTAAAGGAGCCTGATCCACCTCATCAATTACATTGATAATCTGATTCTCTATTTTCTTATCTAAATAACTATTGACATTGTTACGTATTGTCGATGTTTTTTGGAAAATATTCAGATTCATACGAGTAACCTCTTATAATAACGATACGTAACAATAAAAATTTCGAATTTGATTTATCTTCGAAATATTTCGATTGAAAATTTTTCTTTTCATCCTATACAGAATGGTTGATTCAAATCTCTCTGATTGTCAGGATTAATTGGATGGAAACGATAAAGAGAGATTCCCACCTTTTCTCGTATATTGGAATCACCGACTGCTTGTACGGATTTTTTCTCTCACTCTCTTTCTTTATTTCCTTCAATCAATTCGGGGAGAGGGAGATGCTCCCAGGAAACGAAAAATGATTACACCGTAATTTTAGTTCAAATGCACTATGGTTTTGTTTATTTTACTTTAACAATTTTATGTCACTCATTATCCAAAAATAGTTCACAAATAGATTACTGCACAAATGTAGATTGACCCAAGTCAAAGATAAAACTACTCGACAAAATTGGAGATAACACGTCCAAGTTCCTTCTATATTTTCTTTCACGGAAGACTTGATGAAAACGCGGACTTCGGAATACCGAGCGCAACTTCGCGACTTAAAAAGGCAAACGAGCGTGACGTTCCTTTTTCCTCGTCTTCGAAGCAAACTTCGACAATCCTCCTACAAGAAGAAGGGTGTGTCGAAGCTCACTTGGACAAACGGATCAGTGCTCGCATAGTTGCACTTTTTCGTCAATACCATGATGGCCGCAACTGGCATTCTGTCACGTAGGAGCCATAGGAAAACGTTTGATAAGTAATGCAACCAGATATGGTGGATACTGAGTTGCAAGCAAATGAAACAAAGAGATCTTGGTCCCGGTGAATTTCATAGAACTTCCATGATGAGTCAGCTACAAATGATATGCCTACTATTTCAAACTCGATACTATTCTCAATTCATTTATTCATTTGACAAATTTGAATTATGAATTATTTTAGAAAGAAAAGAGAAGAAGATCGGTTTTTCGAATGAATTTACTTGATTTGTCAATATTTAAAAGAAAAATATAATGCTACAAGGACTAAGAGAGGAAGTTTCAGGGCTCCTAGCAACCCTTTGCCAGTGCTAACCCAATCGTGGTAGCCCTCGATCCATCATAAAGAGTCATAAACTCTTTCCGTACCCTCCGAGGTCACCCGATTTTCAAATTTCGACAGGAGCTACGTGTCGGAACGTAACACTCTTCTCCCCTCACTGCAATCGTCGTCCCGACGATTACAATTTGAGGCTTGGAGATGCTAGCCAATCATAACAACACAATATAGAACATGTTGATTCGAGTGACCTCGCATTCCAGTGCTTCTCACATTATTTCGGACTCAATTGAGTAAGAATTGTTCCAATACAATACAAATAGGAAAAGGAAACGCTGGAAGTCGGTACTGTCGCCCCTCTCCGTTATACCAGACCCTACCCCTGATACAATGTCTCAATTCGAGAACATTCACGTCAATGTGAATGTTTTTCGATCCCAAATCCGGTTTCGATTGAATCAACCCGAATATCCGTAGCAAGGTCTATTCCTCACGAACTCAATTGGAACCCGAGTTGACCATCCGAAATTTTCGATTCAATTCTGAAATGCACTCTGACTGCGATATACTGCGTTATGAGTCTACGATGAATCTTCTCATGGTGATCTAGGTTTAACCTGATGTGTTCTCACACTAATCAACATGAGAGCTCAATTTGAGACATTCATGTTGAATTGGGGTTTAGGAAGGTAAGCATTTTAAAATTGGGTGAACTGAGTCAACTTCGACTTGCGTGTGTGTGTGAAAGTCAAATCGAATTCCAACTTTGTTCGAAGGAGATGACACCATCAGTGGGTGATCCAACTATGTTCAAATGTATATATATAAATATTCCAATCCGGATGAGGTCTATATCTTCCCAATATGGCCCGCTGGCTTTCTTTTACGCATTAATGCCCCCATGCCGATCTAGGTTTAACCCGATGTATATTTATACTAATCGACATGAGTAGAGTTCAGAGAATGTATCTCCTTTCAACGCATTCGTTTCGTCCGCAGATCATACCGGTTCCACCTTGCGGAGAGAGTCATTCACCATTTATTACCTTAATTTCATTTCCTCAATTGCCTAGCTGATTTATTCATTCGTTTGTTAATTTTCATCAATCCTCTGTACTCCACATCGATCCTGACTAAAAAATCGGATATGCATATGCATGTGCATACTCGCGTATGCACACACGCATGCACTAATCGACGTGTGTAATGAGATAGTTCAAATAGTGATGGTGTATCACTCCCCGCACATAAATCCAATCTTACATCTGGACAACGCCTTCAGTAACCATCACAAACAGGTAGAGACCCCTGCGTCGCCGCAGCCGGATTGAATCGTATCGAAAAAGATATGCTCACGCAATACTTTTCAAACCACCCGCGACTAAAACAAGGGGCTCGTCATTCGCTCATAATAAATATTGAGAAAAACATTTCTACGGTCTCTTTGATGTCGCACCGCTGTCGTCCCGCCAGGGAAGATATCGAGCGCTCTACTGGGTCCGGGTCCAAGTCGTCGGACAATCTCGTATGCAGTGTCTACTACAGCCTTCCCAATAGCGCTGCAGCCCTTGAGACTCAGGTGTTGCAGTTGGTCATTTCGTCTCATCATTCCACAAATGTCCTCATCTGTGATGCAGGGATTGTCCCTACATTCGATTCTCTGTAGTCGGTTCAGTTCTCGTAAGAAACCACCTCCTACTTCGATGTTGAGATTGCTCATGCCTAGGATTCTTAGGTGATCCAATCCTGCTGAGGGGTCCAGAGCATCGTAGCCGTCAATGTTTGTACAACCCGTTATGTCTAGGTCCTCCAGTGATTTCAATGAGAGGCCAACTTCCATGATGAAACTGTTGTTCATCCACCCGCAGAAGGTTACGTGCAGGACGGTCAAGTTGTTGTATATTCCAGGTAGAGAATGTGACTCTGGTCCCACGGGTGATTCCGCCCACGGACCTCGCACTTCTCCCTCGGGTAGTTCATCCTCCTCTTCAGGTGGTAATGGCATCGCGAACTGACAGTTGTGGAATTTCATAGCCTGCATGGTTTTCCCCAGCCCGTTATTTATGATAAGGGCTCCCAACACCTGACTATCTCCCAGGCCCAGGCACTGACTTACGGATAGCGAATTCAGCCCTCTCGTACGCAATAACAGGGTGCTCAGAGCCTCCGTTTTGAGAGAGCTGCAGTCGATGAACTCCAGTGAATCCAAATCTCTAGCCATGCGCTTAAGTGACTCGCCCGTAATTGGATTGTCCTTCATATGGATGCTGATCAATCCTGGATTGTTTGTTATAATCCTTTCCAAATGAGTATCAACGGGACCCATAGATTTTCCCAATCGGAGGGAAGTTAGACATGTCACGTTTTCGGCTACTTTAACTGCGCGTTTAACTGCGTGGAGTGGATATTCCAGCTGTCGCTCCACCTCCAATCGGTTATGTCCAAGACCCTTTCTGCCCGATAGGAATCCAAACCACCCTGTCTCCACACTCGAGAAACCTGCTCCATCCGTGCACAGTCAACGTACGACAACTCAGAGATTATCCTCCTCGAAACCTCAATAGGAAGTTCCGGTAGCGGTCCGGGGAATCTGATGTTCAACCCCTCGAAGGGATCAGAACCAGGGTCCTCTCGTATTCTCCGCACCGATCTTTCCTCCTGCCAGGGGTCAGCTTATTCGATGATCAGCTTATTCCCGTGCAAGACCACCTCCCGTTCCGCGCTCCAGATTAACGCCCTGTTAGCCTCCTCTGCAGAGTCGAACTCGACGGAGCCCATGCTACTCTTGCTCCCTCGGACCACTACGCCTCTCTTTGCGCCAAAAGATTTGTACAACTTTCCCAGGTGTTTCCCCTTGGTTCTCTGCTTCAATCTTGCCACGAACAGCTTCCGGGTGCTCGATGTTTTCACCCCTGGATTCATCTAACAACCAGTATCACAACCAAGGATATTAATTCTTATGTTATTGAAATGATAGTTTTATATCTGAATAACAGTAATAAGAAAAGTTGTCTCAGGAAAAATATTCAACATTATGAGTATTGAATTCAGTTGATGAGAGCCTGTTGAGTTGGCAAGTTCTGCCTTGGGCGAGCGTCTCCCACGTTCAGCCGAACGGCCGAGATGTTGCGGGGGATCAGGGAGGAATTATAATTGTCCCTTGAAAATGTACGCAAAACCACCACCTATAGTGATGATCTGCATCATAATAAGGTAAAAGTTGAAATTAGACTGTTTTCGTTCACTGCGCGAGTGGGACCCTATTTCTTCTAATTCTCGTTCCAAGTCCGTTAGTGTATGTATATTAGCGTTCTGAGAAGTTTTCTCAACGATCGGATCTATTGTTCCGTTGAATATCCCCAAGTCTATTGATTTCGATATTGCAGGCGACACAAGTGAAATGTTCAGCGTGATTATTGGAGCATAATAATATTGTTCGGTACTTTGCAATATTTTAGGATTCATTGAAGTGATATAGGCACTTTTGATTACACAATTTGGGTTAAATTCTAGTATCCCAGATCCTTGAATAGTTATGAGTTCTAAATGTTCGTTTGAACAAATTAATCGAAACTTTCTGTTTCATTCAATGCAAAGAGCCAAGAATCATTTCTAATTTATCCCAGTAAGGCTGACGATTCATATTCAGTTCAATATTACAATGATGTGATTTATCAGCTTTTGGATCCAATGATAACATCAGTTGACAGGATTCGGAGTTTTCTATTTTTCGTAACGGAAGGCTTGGAGTGCAGAATTTATACTTTCGATTACATGAAGTCATGAACTTTTCGTTAGCTGAGAAGTACAATCCGTTTGCGTAATTCACTCCAAGATATATATTTTCTGGTTCTATGTATGCAGATGCCGTGAATCCATTCAAATTTTGTATTACTGGCCAGGAGTGTGAACGAAAAATATCGTAATTTATCCGGTCTACCAATGGTATATGCGAAGTGAGAGCGAGTCTTTCATCCATTCGTGTGGTGAATACTGTAGAAATGTCCAAAATTTCTTCGATGCTCAAACTTTGATGGGGTACTGGTACTTCAAATTCGTGCACACTACTATGAATTTCTTCGATGATTCGCTTTAATTTTGTATGTTTTAACAATGACGAATGCACTTCTCCGATTTCTGCCGAATATAATGTATTCACAAGATCACGACCCCCAATTAGGAAGTGATCTAAAAATTCTTCTATTTGATTTATACATTGGTTCATTACATATTGAAGGTCCGCTAAATGTTGTTCAATTACCCATTTTTCCAATTCTTTCATTAGTGAATTTAATTTTTGAGTATTCTTGGTTATGGCTCTTTCGTGATTCTCAATGGTTTCCTTGTAATCGATGTAAATCACTTGCAATTATATGAGTCTGGTTGTTCACGATCTGCACTATTCGTTTATTATCACTGTGAATTTGATTGATTTCATTTTTAAAATAGTCCAAATCTTCTGTAGATAGTGTTCCAAAAAGATTTTCACTGAGTGTTCCCACGAATCCAAAAGGTACTAGTCGTTTAACTATTGTTCTTGTAGGATAATTCTCTGAACGTGGCTTCACCCCTTCGCTGAGCAATATTTTTATTTCTTCATGAATTTGTAAAGCTTTTCGCAGTTTATTGTCTATGTATTCTTTTCCCAAAGATATGGCACACTCGAATTGTGACTTGTACTTCAAACAGAATTTCTGAGTTTTATTTAAAAGTTCTGTTCCGAATGAAAATTCAATTTTCAGTTTTTCAGTGTCCATCACCATTATCGATCTCCACTCAGCACGTGGCAATCGGATGTTGAACAGTCTTCCGTAATATAAACCGGTGTTAGTGTCCACTTCGGTGATTTGGTAGTTACTTTTCCCATTCGTTCTCATCAGGAATACGAGAAAGAGAGAAATCACTACCCCCTTCATTTTCGGGTATCAACTCCAATTTATCCGCATGTTTTGTGAAGAGTTTTCCGTTAGAATCTTTCAATGAAATATTTCCCTTCCCAAATATACCGACAATTTTATATGGACCATGGGATTGGGGAGTGAATTCTCCTCATCTTGGTTCCACCAGGACGCACACTAAATCTCCTATTTCCCCTTTGGATGGTCGCGCTTTCTCATCGTCATGAATTTTTGATCGTCCTTTCGCTTCTATCAAATTTTTCCCAGCTATTGTTTGCATTTCTATCAATCGTGGAATCAAATCATGTGCATAAGGATTATATGTGATTAATTTTTCTTCCGAGGGGGAAGAAGTTGGAATTCGTGCCAATCTACCAAAATTTAATTCAAAAGGTGTAAAGTTAGTGGCTTCATGAACTGAGGTATTATACGAGAACATTGCAAAAGGTACAATTTTATCCCAATCATAAAAATCAGACAAATAATGGCTCATATATTCTGTTAAAACGATATGACTTCTTTCTAAACTACCATTCGTCTGAGGTCTATATCCAGAAGTAGTTAAATGACTGATTTCGAATATTTTTGCAATTTGTGTGAATAATTTGTTCATGAAACTTGTGCCCCTATCAGTTAATATAGCTAAGGGTGCTCCATACTGCAAAATCAAATTGGTTACCATAGCATGAGCTACGGTTACGGCTTTCATGTCTGGAATAGGAACTGCAATACAAAATTTTGTAAGATTATCCTGCATAGTTAAAATATGCCTATTCCCACTGGGTGTTATGGGTAATGGACCAACGGTGTCTAATGAAACTTTCGCAAATGCTTCTGTCGGGGTATCGGTTACAATCATGGGTTCTCTAATTTTGGTTCTTATCAACTTTCGATTCTGACAACTATTGCAATTACGGATATAATTTTGAATATCATTCCTCATACCTGTCCAATAGAATTTTTCACGAACTCTACGATACGTTTTATTTATTCCTTCATGTCCACCTATCAAACTTCCGTGGTATTCTGCAATTATACCAGAACGGAGTTCTTCGGAGGGTATCTCAACTTTCCCGTAGCAGATGGTAATTTCTATATCATCTCGTTCAAAAATATTCATGATTATTTCTATTATTGTACCTTGAGGGATGACGTCGATAAAATCTTCATTTTTCGACATTCTAATTCCCTTCACATTCAAATTTAACAATGTTTCTCTTAAATTTTCAAAAGCGAGGACTCAATCATTTTCCAAAATTTTGTCAAAATATCTGTTTTTCAAAATTATACTGAAAATTCTATGTTTTCCCTTTTTAGTTACTAACACTTGTCCCAATTTCGGTTTGACTTCTTTCAATTTTTCTGAATCTGAAATTCCAACATCCGACAATAATTCATCGATGGGAGTAATGAGCACACAGTCTGAGGAAATAAAATGCACAATATTCGATTTTTGATACGTGAGATTCTCCCTGGAATATTTTATAAATTTCGCGTCTTGCAAAGCTCGTCCCAAATTCAATGGACTGATGGGGTCGATATCTGGCGGTACTAGGGCATTTATCTGAATTCCTGTAGAATTTCTTTCGGAATTTTCATTTGACGGAATTATTCGCCTTGGAACTACTGGTGTTTTTACCTTTAGAGTTTCATCCTCCTCTAAAGGCGTAGATAAAGCTGAGGGTTCCGAAATTACTGAAGGTGTAAATATAGTCTGGTTCTGGGGTTGTTTTCGAATTACTGATTGATATCCGGTTCTATTACTGATTTCTAATTCCTCGTTTGCAGGGATATTTTTCAAAGTGGTTGGTTGGCTAATTTGTTCCTTGAGTTTCAATTCTATCCTCTCTTCAGCTTTCCTAACCTTCTCAGCTAAATTTTGTATTCTCCTATCCATTTCTTCATCCTCGGTATCATGAGGATCTTGTTCAAACAAAATTTGCTGAGCCAGATCATCTACTGATCCTCCTTCAGAAATAGTACCAGGTATTCGAATTCCTATCGCTCCTTCTTCTTCTCCTTCTCCTTCAAACAAGTGGCTTTTATCATGTAAGGATTCATCAAATTTTTCAAAAGATTTTTGTAATTCCTTAAAATCAAAAGGTAACTCTCCTTCATGTGGCTTATCTTCTTTCTCAAACACTTCATCATCTGTATCACCCTCGTCGGGTAACTCGATTATGATCTCGGTTGCAGTGGGTGATTCTGGATTTTCATTCTCCATCTGTTCACGTGACTTTCACGTGTTCCCTGTCCTTCGACTCTTCAGGTACCTGTGGAACCTCGAGACTCGATAACACGCTTTTTCGTCTTCTATGTATAGGCAGGTTAACCTTTCCTGCATCCGATTCTTCGTCGGATGTCGAATCAATTGAATTTTCTACCCGAGAAGTCGAAGGATTCACTTTTGGACCTATGGGTTCTGTGATTTGATGTTTCAATTTGGCCCTGGTGCGACCAGCTATGGAACTCCAATCCAAACTAGTAGGTAACCTAGGATTTTTATTTTTACGTGAAGGATCACCTTTAGAAGAACTAGGAGCACTATGTATACGTTTACGTGATTCTATTTCAGTTAATTTTTCTTTGATCTTAGATTTTGAACTAGTCGGTTTATTTTCTGAAATTACTCCTTTCTTTCTCTCCGATTTATCTAATTTCGCTAAGGTAGCGTGTTTCTTCTCAAACATCAATATTTCATCAGTATTCTGAACATCTGAACTTTCTCTATCACTAGAGGAACTATTTTCTGTACTTGAATCTGAATCAAATTCATCGGAGCTGTAACTATTTTCTTGGCTTACAGGATTTCGCAAAAGAGCATCAGCATTGGTATTGAGTTTTCCCGGTTTTTGTACAAAGTTATACTCATAATCGCGCAATTTTAATCTCCAACGAACAAGTCGTTGTCCGGGAGGTTTTTAAGAATCTATCCATTTCAACGGTTCATGATCACTGAAAAAAGTGAATTTACGGCCAAAAAGATATGGTCTGAAGTGTACTATACCATATAAAACAGCTAAACATTCTTTTTCTGTTGTAGAGTAATTTTGTTCAGGTTTCGTCAAAGTTCTCGATAGATATGCTATAGGTAAATCGAAACCATCATAATTCTGACTGAGCACTGCGCCGATCGCCAAATTTGACGCATCAGTTGTCAACATGAATTCTTTATCAAAATTTGGATATTGAAGAATCGGTTTTGTACATGGTGCTTCGCGCAATTTCTTGAAGCTCTCAGTATGTTCCTTTGTCCAAATAAATTTTGAGTTTTTCTTCAATAGTTCGGTTAACGGTTTCGCTATTCCTGCAAAATTTCTGATGAATCCTCTATAGTATCCTGCTAATCCTAAAAACTGTCTCATATTTTCCTGATTTTGCGGTCTGGGAAATTTTTTTACAGCCTCTATTTTCCCTGGATCTGGTTTCACTCCATCTTGGGTAATCACGTGGCCCAAATACACGACTTCTTTCCTCAAAGATTGACACTTATCCAGCTGCAAACTTATCTGAGCTTCGCCTAATCTTTTGAATAATCTATGAATTTTCCTCTCATGTTCTTCGAGTGACTTCGCGAAAATTACTATATCATCTAAATAAACGGATAATTCTATTCCTTGTAAACCCCGTAAAACATTGTCCATCATTCTTTGAAAAGTGGCAGGTGCATTCTTTAATCCTTCAGGCATTCTAATGAATTCGTAATGGTCATGTGGAGTTGTAAAAGCGGTTTTGTGTCTATCTTCCGGATCCATTCAAATCTGTTGGAATCCGCTAGCGAGGTCTATCACTATGGAGTATTTTGCTTCCCCTAACTGATCTGAAATCTCATTCATGTTGGGAAGTGGATATGCATCTCCTATTGTTTGCGAATTCAATTTTCGGAAATCTATAACCATTCTCCAACGCGGATTACCCTGTGAATCTGGTTTCTTCGGAACTATCCAGATGGGAGAGTTATATCGAGAAGGAGATGGTTTGCTTATATTATTTTTGAGTTCAACTTGAATTTGACGCTCCATTTCGTCTTTATGAATGGGAGGAAATTTGTACTGCCTTGTGTTGACGGGTTGATTCCCGTCAAAAATTCTATGTTTGCTATGGGGAATATTCCGCAATTTATCACCAGTCAACGAGAAATGAAATGGATATTCTTCCACAATATCGACCACGTGTTTGATTTCTTCTTTATTTAGGTCCTTCAAATTCAGTTTATTCAAAATTGAATTAGACCTATTGACTTTATCTTGGATTGTAAGTTCTTCCTCTCCATGTTCGGATTCAGATGATTCGTTATCTAAATAATGATATTCAAAAGGTACAATTTCTTGTGGAGGAATTTCAATTTCAATGTCTTCCTCTCAAGTATTTATCGCTAGGACATGACAAACTCCTTCTTTATTGGTTGAAACTAACGCTTCTCCGGTATAAGTTCCATCTGGAGTTTTGATTCGAGGTAGATAACCTTCGCACAATTCTGAATTTATAACATCTATTGGAATTGATTTTTTTATACAAGCCTGTAAATGTGAAATTCGTGGTTTCAAATTTCTCCTATTGAAATTTTGATTCTCATCTTTCTCACCAATGAAACGTATGGGTCTTATTGGAACACTCTCAGTTACCAAAGTGTTATGTGCGAATGGAATTTCTGCCTGTTCTTGCCTCAAATATTCTTCTCCTAAAATTCCTGCCCAGTTCAACTGAATTGATGATTTCATTACGTGAAATTTTACAGATCTTTCCAATAATTCTATCTCAACAGTTCCTAATATTTCGATTTTGTCTGGCGTTATTCCGACCAAAGAAATTGAATCATGAAGGGAAACCACTACATTTTCATCTAAAGCATTCAACTTCATAATATTGACATCAGCGCCAGTATCTATCAAAAATTTTGCATTACCGTGACGTAATTCTCTAGAAAACATCAGAACTTCAAGGGATAAGTTATCCTCATCATCTATTCCCCGCTCTCTAGGAATTTGACCGTTGCTAGACGCTCTGATTTTGGGTTCCGACTCGTCATCGCGTCAACATGGCGAGTCCTGGTTTGGTTTGAAGAATCTCTAGAATTCTTATCAGAAGAATTGTTTCTATTTTCCGTATTTGAGATTGAAATATCAGAACGAGTTCTCATAGGTGAATTTTTGCGACTCGTGTCTCTTGATGAAAATTGACGGTTCGGCGAGTATGAATTTCGATTTGAAGATCTATCAAACGAAGGTGAAGGGGATCTACTCTGATAACGATTATTCCCTAAAGTAGTTAATTTCCTGTCCTCTGAACTGTAAAGATTTTGGTTATGTGGATGTGAATATGGATTTTGAGGCATGGGTGGTGAATGAGGTCCATATGGATTCGGAAATTGGTGTGGAAAATAAGGATAGTATGGATATGGCATTGGGGGATAAAATGGTTGATATGGTACGTTCGAAGGATATTGATTGGTTGAAGATGGTTCATTATTAGATGGTCGTTTCAAAATTCCTATCGGACCCTTATGAGTAGAGGTAGATGGAATAGGACTCGAAGATCTCGAGTTTTCTGGTGAATTAGATATGGTATATGTAGGATAACTACGATTTCCACGATCCTCGCTATAATCACGGCGAAAATCATTCTCTCGGGAGAAAGAAACACGAGAAGTTTCTCCTCCCGGAATAACTCCAGTTTTGATCTCATTTTCTACTTTTACTGCGATTTTGAAAGCATGGTCTAAATCTCCTGGATCTCTAATATCAACAGCCCTAGCCAATTCGTCTGGCAGTCCTCGTATGAAAGATTCCAACGCACATTCTTTCACGGGTTTTATCATTCCTTCTACATTATTCTCGTATTCATCCTGTAACGCGATTTTCGCACCGTTCAGTAATAAATTCAATCTGTCGTGAAAATCATTGACGGTTTCACCGCGATTCATACGAATTTTCTCAATTTCGTGTTGGTAGTATGGAAAAGTTTTACACGGAGCATATCTTTCCTTCAGATGTTTTACCAAATCATCGGCAGTATTGAAAGTTTTACCATACGTACTCTCACGCGCGGAACCTCTCAATCTAGCCAAAACCGCTCTAACATAGCTACCTTCCAATTCCGGAGCCACTAATGCAGCACCATTCTTAACGTCCTGCAGAAAATCTTTTAGAGGAACATTTTTTCCATCGAAATAGGGTATACCTAAAATTCCTTGTTGCAAAGAAAAACATCCTGCCATTGATTTCATCATGGTTTCGGACAGGATCATATTCGCGCGACTGGTAGTTGGATCTGCAGTTTCGTCAGGCATTTTATTCGGAATATTAATATACTGTACAACTAGGGAAAATCAAGGACTTCATACGAAATCTTGTACGGAAAACGAAATATTAACGTTTACTTTGATCTAATGGTGGTTTCACGAATTGATCACACTAATCACGATAATCTCGAAGTTTGGTGAACCAACTCAAGGAAAATATGTTCGACTCCTGTTTTGTGATTGATGAATCATATTGATCGACTTGAATATTATACCTCTAGTTTATTCAGTTTCTTGAAGACGACTTACTTTAACCAAATTTACACTGTATGGTTAGTATTTTCCTTTGATTGATTATTGAAATCTATTTCCTTTATTTGATGAGGTAGATCTTCCTAACCATTTCACTCGGGACTTGAATCCGATTTGCAAATTTCCATTGAGTGAAACAGTCGTTTTCATGTCCAATTGTTTCTTTAATAGAACACGTAGAATCGCGTAGGTTCCTATATACATAAATCTCCCCATTCACGTTAGTTATCTGTACGTTATTCGGAATTATGAGAGGAAAATTCCTGTTCTTATCATCAATTCAACTCAGATACGTTTGAGCTTACTCTATTCGTGACTCAGACCAAAAAGTTATTAAATGGAGCAAGTTCTCGAGAATCCGCTCATTGATTCGATAACGATGATAGTTTGAAATTGTTTTGGTGGGAATAGAACACAATTTTCAGACAAGATATATTTACATATATAGGTTCCAACCCATATGTACCTAGCACAATTTCAAGGCCCTATGTTCTCTGATTACCAATTAATTTGAGCGCCACAGAGAAACAAGTGATGTTTTGTGACGTAATTACACATACATAAAACAAGAAAGTATTTCAAATCTGAACTCTGGTTTCCTAATTGGTTATGAGATGTTATTTATTTGGAGGAAAATCTAAATTCTGACGCGAATTTCCGATTTACTATTTTGTTCCGAAATCAAGAATTCCAATTTCTTATTTCTCAAAATCAAAAACGACACAATTATGGACAATATTGAGTCAGTTGACAAAATTTCAATCCGAGTTCAGTTTTGACACAAAACATTTGGAATATACACATACACAGAAATGCAATGGATCAATTGCGCATGCCAATGATAAATTCCTGTAAGAAAAATGTTATCATGAGTCATGTATTGTTCAGCAATATTAGATGAGTTTGAAATTGAAAAATTTGTACTTCAAACAGTCTATAAACGACTTTGAATTCGTTGATTTATCGCTGGATTCAACAGTCACGTTTGAATTTCCAGTAGGTTATATTTGAATTACAGAAGACTTTTGTACTACGCAAATTCTCACAAATAGAATTCTTAACTTCAAACACTCAAATTTTAACGTATCCCAAATGATTTTGAACCTTACATGAATATTGATTCGAGCAGAATTCTATTGCTATTTTACTTCCAATTTAGAAACTGAGAGTTGTGCAAAATTGAATTTTCAACACTGTAGACAAAATCGAAATTTTAGCACAAAATTCTGTAAATGTAGTCACTCGACTTCTGAAATAAGTTCTGTTCATTGAATAAATTTTCACAACCTATAATCGCACCAAACTTCACACATTTTATTGGAATTTTCATGATTTTTCCAAAATTTCGAAACAATGAGGTCAAAATCATATAATTGATTAATTAATTGATTAATTATCAATTCATCATTTGAAACTTCGAAACGAGAATAATAACTTCCTATTTTGTCATTGAATCATAATATTCCTTCGATCATGGATTCCCACTATTTCACATTATTTTGAATCCCAAAATTCATAAGTGATATCAAAATTTAATCAAAATGATATGAAAATATATATCAAAATTTCCAAGAGAATGACTTTGATAATCAATCTTACACCATATAATCAAATCCTGAATTCATGTTGGAAAACCTATTATCGTCACTAAAACACTTCATTTCGTTGAATTCACATGCACTGAAAATTCTGAAAAGAAAGCATGCATACACAAAATATTCACATACAATACATCCATATGGAATGATCCAGCACAAAAGTAAATTTACAAGTATGAGAATTTGGGAATAAGAATTTGCAAAAAATTTCGAAAATTAACAATTCCGAGAATTTTTCTGAAAACTGTCAAAGATTCGAAAGGATTGTTTCAAAATAGAAAATTTCGAGAAATTCCGAAAGATTGTAAAAATTTTGGATTTTGAAAATAAAATTTTGGAATTCAAAAAGTTTTGAAATCCTTGAATTTCGAACGTTAGATGAATTCCAAAGATGAGACAAGAGGAACGGAGTTATTTGAATGGATGCTATGATTTTTTTCTTTGGACAGGATAGTCGTTTCCCAGAAAATTTTCCAATTCGAAATACCAGATTCATTTGAGAGATTTCAATCAACAGGAATGAAAAACGATCCCGCACTTCTGACACCAGTTTCGTTACGTATTGTCGATTTTTTTCGAAAAATATTCAGATTTATACGAGTAACCTCGTATAATAACGATACGTAACAATACGAATCCGAATTTGATTTATCTTCGAGATATTTTAATTGAAAATTTTTCTTTTCATCTTATACAGGATGGTTGATTCAAATTTCCCTGATTGTCAGGATTCATTGGATGGGAATGATAAAGAAAGATTCCTACCTCTTCTCGTATATTGGAATTACCGACTGCTTGTACGGATTTTTTCTCTCACTCTCTCTTTCTTTCTTCCCTTTGATTAATTCGGGATGAGGAAGATGCTCCCAGGAAACGAAGAATGATTACACTGTAATTTTGGTTTAAATGCACCATGGTTTTGTTTATTTTACTTCAACAATTTTATGTCACAGTTTTATATCCAAAAATCGTTCACAAATAGATTACTGCACAAATGTAGATTGACACAAGTTGAAGATAAAACTACTCGACAAAATTGGAGATAACACGTCTAAGTTCCTTCTATATTTTCTTTCACGAAAGACTTGATAAAAACGCGGACTTTGAAATACCGAGCGCAACTTCGCGACTTAAAAAGGCAAACGAGAGTGACATTCCTTTTTCCTCGTCTCCGAAGCAAACTTCGACAATCCTCCTACAAGAAGAAGGGTGTGTCGAAGCTCACTTAGACAAGCGAATAAATGCTCGCATAGTTGCACTTTTTCGTCAATATCATGATGGCCGCAACTGGCATCCTGTCACGTAGGAGCCATGGGAAAACGGTTGATGAGTAACCAGATATGGTGGATACTGAGTTGCAAGCAAATGAAACAAAGAAATCTTTGTCTTGGTGAATTTCATAGAGCTTCCATGATAAGTCAGCTACAAATGATATGCCTACTATTTCAAACTCGATACTATTCTAAATTCATTCATTTATCTGACAAATTTGGATTATGAATTATTTTAGAAAGAAAAGATGAAGAGATCGGTTTTCCGAATGAATTCACTTGATTTCACTAAGAGAGAAAGTTTTAGGGCTCCTAGCAACCCTTTGCCAGCGCTAACTCAATCGTGGTAGCCCTCGGTCCATCATAAAGAGTCATGAACTCTTTCCGTACCCTCGAGGTCAACCGATTTTCAAATTTCGACAGAAGCTACGTGTCGGAACGTAACAACATTACCCCTAATAATATCGTATTTATCTCGCTTTTTTTTCTCAATCGCCAAGATGGACATAATTTCGTTTTCCTCGTCAGCTAAAGCTTCCAACTTGATCTTTCCTTCTTCAAAGGTCAATCTTAAATTTGAATTAGTTAAGAAATCTCTGCCTATTAACACATCATGTGTCATTGTATTTTCTGGCACCACTAAAAAATCAATCTCGGAATTACGATTGGGTAGATTTGAGAACTCTATTCGAGTTTGTATTATCCCCATGACATTGACAGGAACTCCATTGATCCCTTTAGAAATCGAATTCTCTGGATGCTGGACTAAATCAATATTATTAACGTATCCCCGATAAGCTGAATAACGAATTAGGTTGACGGGGCTTCCCGTGTCCATGAAGGCAGACACTCCCTCCGTGTCATTATTCATTTTAGCAATTACATACGGATCATCTCTTCCCCTTCTATCTAACCTTTGAATCGAATCAACGTTTCTAGCTGACGAAGAAGCACTATTATAATTTTCTCTTGTTCTAAGCGGACAACGGGTACTATAATGTCCATTTTGTTTACAATTATAACACGTAATATTATTACCCTTCTCACAATCCTTGGCGATAAGACCCGTCTGCTTGCAATTGAAGCATACTGGCCCTTTGCTGTTTGACGACGGCTTCCCCGAAGATTTTCCTGCGAATGACTACTGCACTGGACGACTAGAGATGACCTGGTCTTCCGTTATGATTCTGACATCGTTGATAAAATCAGGAACGTTGTCGAACCATGTATTGAATATTCGACTGCGCATTAACGGATCCTTCATTCCATCCGCCAACAGATCCATCCGCTCCTTTTCGGACATCCGAATTGATTGCATAAGTTTAAGTTTATCGTCGACGTAATCGATAAACTTTTCCGTATGATGTCTCCAAATACGGTCGGACACTCTCTTCAATTTTGTGCTGTGTGTCTCCTTTCTCTCAAAGAACTTCCCAAGTTCCTTACCGAACTCCCTCCATGTAGATATACGTTCCAGAGGCTGCCTGTTATGCCAGTCCAATGCCCTCGCTTGAAGCTGATTTACCGCTGCTAACAACAATACGTCATCGTGTATGCTGTATATCCTCGCGATGCTGTTCACTCTCTTGAGCCATCGATCCACATCCTCCGTGTCTCGTCCCCCAAATGTTGGAAGTAGTTTGGATGCCACCCGAATTTGGTCCCAATTACACGAGGAATTCCGTCCTCCGCCTTGTCTTGGTGAAAAAACTGAGCTCCGTTCCGGACTCCTTTGTCTGATTTGGAGCTGTTCCCTCCCCCTCTGAGCATCAACGCCTTTCCAAGGATTTAAATCACTCGATGAAAGTGCTTCAGCAATAACCATTGCCAACTGATGCACATCAAATTGTGGAGCCTGTGAAACTGGCGCTCCTTGATGATCGCGCGAGTTTTCCATGTTCACTCTACCATTTTCACGCACTTGGTTTTGTCTTGAATGTCCATCCATTTGATCGTGGTTAGCTTCCACACTCCCCGACCACGAGCGCAACGAAGGTGGTGGGAGTACATTCAAATTAACTCTCGGAACATTGATTGCTGTTTCTATTATCGGCGATGGTGTATTTCGTTGATCTTTGATCCTTGGATATGACGCCGAAAGATTTGGCACAAACACTGGGGCGTTTCCTTCCATTCTGAGAAGGTACTCTAAAACCCGATCAAACACTTGCTCATAATCACCATTAGCATCTAGGCTCAATTGTTGAGCATAAACTCTCAAATTTTCCACTGACAACGCTTCGAGTTCACGCCTATTCATTTTGACACCAATTATTTTCACTTTTCTTCCTTCATGTATGATAAAATATATATTTTTATATTTGTTTCACGACACTTCGGTTCTTCGACACTTCTGAACTGAAAGATTAATTCACTTTATAAGAAAGAGATTATAAAGAGATGATATAATCTGTATTATTTATTTCTGAGGGCAGAAAGAATATTCACAAGCACTATTTTTCTCCTCCAAATACTCTATTGTAGGATGCCGGACAAGATGACCAGGATTAGAAGGCACGTGTTCATAACAATTTTACAAATATTTTACAAGTCCATGATTTTATTATTTTCGGACCAATCCATCCACATATTATTCCATGATTACAGTGTGGATTATTTTCTATAATTATTTCATCATATTTTTGTCTCAAACAATGAGATTATCAAAATATCGATGGATTTCGATTCAAAACACCACGAGGCCGATCTAGCGCATTATACACGCATGAGCGAATGAACACTATTATTTCACAAAAGACACTATTCGTCATGATAATTACAATATATACAATTTCACAGTGGATGATAGAAAGACTCACGATTATCAAATACGCGAATATCAAAGAACTACAATATATATATTCGCGACCACGTTTTCCATCGCCATCTTGGCTACGTATATAGATATACCTTTATCTTGTCTACGACCACATGTCGCACGAGTGCACATCACGGATTGTCACGACATGCTCTGCAATCGTCTTTCGCGTCGCGACCGAGGTACCTAACCTTATTGGCCATCCACACAGCCCCTTGAGCTCATTAAACGATAATTTTTCGCAATACGCTTTCAACTCGCCCTTATATCTCGAAAATTCTTACAGTTCGGCCATCCTGCAATTGGCACGACCTCGGGCCACATTCATAAAGCGTTCCCACAAATGACAATATTTCATTACAACTCAGATTACATTTCAGATTACAAGAATCTGAATACGTATATTTTTTATTACTTGTTTCCACTTACTTGTTTTTATTGCCCAATATGATCACTCTCCTACGTGATTACAAGCACTAAGCGAGTCATTCTTCCTGTAACTGCAATCAAATTCTTCATAACACAAACATGGATAAAGGAAATGAAATTTCGTGAAAATGGTTGGATATTCGAATTCTCCGACCCAAAAAAACATCTCAAGTTGAAGAAGTGAGTGGATAGAATGTTTCCTACGGGCCCTGATAGTCACTTGGTAAAAGATGCCTAATCGTGATAGATTTCCGTTGCGCGCTGATAAATAAATCCCTGTATTTTGCAAACTGATAATCCAATCAATCTGGAGCTTCCCAAAAAGTTTGTCCATACCTCAGCGAACGACTTCGTCGCTGGAAGTTTTTTGTAGCTCATACTTCCCCCGACACTTTTTTGATGCAGCGCAAAGAACAAACACGTGATATTTACTTCGAATAGAGAACTAATCAATTTATTGATAATTTTTACAAATTCTTTCGACATTGTCGTCTCCGGTAAAGTCTCACAAATCAGAATCTGTGAGTTCTATTTCGATTCGCCGAAAAATGAATGAGATTCAACGAGTTTAATGTTGGGAAACATTGATTTTTGGTAACAAAAAATGTGTAGTTTTCATTTTTTTTCTCTAGAACTATTCATCCTGGGAAAAAATGGTGAAGAGACACTGACCTTGTCCTTTCAAGCTCTGAGACCTAGTATTTTTCAATTCTCAAAATTCCGACTCTTTCTTCCGACCTCCGACGGGACTGTTTGGATCAAATTTGTGATGCGTTCCGAGCGCTAAGCGAGTTATTCCTCCCGGCACCTGAATTATTCAAGAGGTGATGTGCTTTCAGGAGGTTTTCGATGTTGCTGAATCCAAATCTGAGGTCGAAATAATGGAATTCATAATGGCAAAACCAATATGGCGTCTATTTTTTGAGACATGAGAGACTGTGTCCCTGTTTGGACTAGAATATATCTCTGGATATCGTGATAGGACTCCAAGGGAATGCCAACGTTAATATCGGAGCACGTTGGGTAGGAGAGAACACGCCTATACGATAGAAAGAGAGGCCCGAACAACCGCTGGTGTCTCCTCAAATGCAATGAATATAACAGCAGAAGTCCACGGTAAAAAAAAATCTGATCTCAACTTCCAAATAATATTATGCAGTTTTTTACATAAACAATTTATTATATTCCATGATAAAATATTAAATTCAATAATATAATCCATAAGATTAAGTATTTTCTTCTCAATTATGAATTCTCTACCACTATTCGCAGTAACGATTATAAATGTGGTAATCTTGGGAGAATATTTCCATGTATATAGATTTTGTACACCATGCACACCTTTCCCATGTTTTTCTTGTAAAACCATCAACAAAGGTGATAGCGAAACACCGCTGGCGGAAATCACTGGCTGTGTAGTATAACTATGCATTGTTCAAAATTTCTTGAAACTTCATTCATTTCCCAAGCACATTTGTAAATGAAATTTTGAATTCTTGGTCATTGAATTAGGAATTCAATTACGTTGAATTGAATTCTCAATTTTTGCTACATTATATTATTAATAATAGTATAGTTTAGTAACTGAATTTTCATTCATATGTGACTGAGAGTTTTGAAATACGTGAGTGGAAATTGCTTCCATTACATGTGATTGAATTTTGCTGCCAAATTTCTAACAGTGTGGGTCATAGAATTCATTGACTGTGCCAATGCTTCAACTCTTTTTCGTCCTTTGAAGTAGATACAAGCGCATATATAGCTCCATCTGGTGGCATTTTTTTCAGACAAAAATACTCGATAGTGAACGCATAAAAAAGTCTGAAATTTTCAGGGATGAATCTCCGAAGGTTAATCCAGGTCTGCACAGACCTATGCACCACCTATGCGCTCGTATCCACTCAATGTCAAAGTACGCCCTATGTGCATTTCAAGATTGAAACCTGATTGATCAGAGTTGAAAACATTCTCTTCCCCAACCAACGAAATATCATGTTACTTTTTTTGTACAAATTCATTGGTATCTCTTCCCAGTTTTTGTCTATCGATAATTGACTTTTGTGTCATGAACTTGTTAATTATTATGGAAACAATTCTACGTCTTCATTCGAACTCGTAATAGTACATTGTGTACCAAGGGTGTAAAGAGCGTCTTTTAACGACGAGCGTGATGTTCCCGACAAGAGTCGTAGGCGCATGCGCCAAAGGCGCGCGAGCCGAAGACGAGTAATGAAAACATCGCGCGAGGCGTTAAAGGCTCCACCCCCGTGGTGCACACAGTACTTTATGTAACAAAGTACGATTTGTGAGTGTGTTCATGTTGGAAAATTTGAGAAATTCGAAACTGAAAAATATTTATAGAAGCTCAAATTTGAATAAAATTTCCCAGCTAGCTTAGAGCGAATAAAATATACCAGCTAGCACAAATCATATGGAATTCCCCAGCTACTATAGATTTAATTCAGATGCATACTGTATGTATTTTTTTCATTGAAAACGCAAATGAAATATAACATTATTCAACATCCATTATTCATTAACAAATCTTAGTAAAATAGAGAATCAGACATTCCTGAAGAATGATAATGAAATCCGCTGTGTTTTGAATCGTAAATATCTGAAAACATCAGATAAATGTTTAATCATGAATACCTGAGAAGCTGAATGATATTTTCGATGATATCCAATTCTCAAACGGAAAGAAACGCTTTGTTTTCCAGATCTGATAATCAATTGTTGTGAAAAAAACAACATAAACATTCCAATATATCATTCATCAATAATCAAATATGACAGGATTGAAAATTCTTTCAGAAAATCATAAAGAATCATATTATATTTATTCAGTGATTTGAGAAGTATATTCATGATATATGGAATTCTGGACAGTTCCATTTTCTGCTCCGAATCATCAATAACTTGTGTTGGTGAACAATAATAAATACATCAGAACGTAAGACACGTTTCCGATTATGATTAATCAAGAAAAAAGTAACAAAGAACTATACTGATCAAAGTACAAAACAAACTCTTAATTTTTCATTACTTATGATGATGATGATGATGATGATGATGATGATGATGATGATTGATCACAAATGAACAATTTTTGAATATTTGATTGCCCGAGTCTGGTGCTATCATCGTTCGAATAGAGCTGACGATTGGCTTCACCGACGTATCATCGAGCTTTGAAAATTTACATGGTGGTTCAGAATTGTCATTGAATTCAGTGTATAACGAATTTCCAGCAGTCGTTGGGGTATTCGCAAATATACATGGTAATTCAACATTGTCATTGAATCCAATAGATAAATTTACAGCAGACGGTAAAGTATTTGCAGATGTACATGGTGATTCAGGGTTGTTATCGCATTTAGTAGATGACGACTCCACAGCAGCCGTTGAGGTATTTGCGATTTTTGCCTTATTTTTATGAGATTTTTGAACATAACTTTCAGCAACAGTTGCTGATTCCCAACCACCAAGCTCTTGAATGGTTCTTATATTTGCACCTATATCGGCAAGGACTGTTGCTGCAGTTCTACGTAAACAATGACCTGTATAGGTTTCTGGATTTCTTAAATTTAAATGACCGGCAATTTGTTTTGGCATACCTGAAAACTTATGAACGCCAATAACTTGTATAGTGCATTTTCTTTTCGCATAATCCAGGAAAAAACGATCTGTTCTTGTATGTTGTGGGCGCAGCGCTTGATACTTCTCAACTATCTTCGTAAAATCTTCACTAATAACGAAGCTTCTGGATGTTTTAGTTTTTGTAGTTGGGAGATCTACGAGCAGCATATTCCCTTCCTTTCTCACATCTTTCATTCTTATGTTGACTAATTCGTGGGTACGACATGCTCCACACATTCCGAACATCAACGCAACCTTCAAATAATATTTATCTTGGTTATATTCTTTCAATGATCAAAATAAATTGATCAATAAATTATAATGTTCTTGTTCATTTGAAATGAAAAATACTTGATGTTGTATATATTTTGTTTTTATACATAATTATCCCCTAGGAGTTTATGATATTAATATTTACCTTCGTTGACAGATATCCAAAATCTGGAGCTTCAGATAAACATTCTTGTATTTGTTCCGTGGACAGCACGTTTGACTTTTTCGGGTTTGTATCCAGCAGATTCTTTTTTTAAAAACGCTGTGAGACGATGGTATTCCCCGATGTTGATTTTTCCATTGACATTCAACGTAGTCTTCAACATAGAGTACATTGACCAAAGTGTTGTCGGCTTGTAATTTTTACTTAATTCATTGAAATAAATCATCAACATGGACTCCGAAGACGTAGTTTTTTGCTAATTTCGCCAATCAGTGAATGCTTCATATGTACTTTGATATAAACGTTTCGATTTCGATGGCAACAAATTCTTCACAGCTGCTTCAGCAGCTTCGTGTAGACTGGGTGGAGTACAGTTGAAATATCCCTCACTGCTATGTCGCTGTATTTCATGAATTCCTTCACTGCCATGTCGCTGTACTTGTTTGATCATATCTATTAAATTTAAAATTCTTGTGCTGACGTCAATTACAATTCATAACACATGAGTGTTGTGAAAGTGAGGTTACGGATTCAAAGTGAAATACTTCTTCCCGTGATAGATAGATGGCAATTGTATTGCTCTGGTCTTACTAACCGACTGAGAAATTATCAGTATATACGATTCAATCAGCGTTCTCTATTGCGTCGATGAGAGGGAACTCGAGAAACGGGCGAGCTTGAGCGACTTTTGCGTCCTGGGACATTAATAGGACATTTGCTTACAGTGTGGCATCCCCACCACTGACTTTTTCCTCAGTCGCCGGAACTACCGTTTTCATGCGTACAGACGCGCATGAAAACACGCGTAAATCGTACTGCGTTACATGAACCCATTTTATAAAAGCTTTAAATAAGTTTGGTGACGACGAAACTTCATCCCGAGCTTTTATAGCCCAACTGCGAATGTCAAGATCATAGATAGTCCTTGTTTTTCATAAGGCTTCTTGGAACTTATTCAATGTTAGTTCCGATATTTTCTGCAATTTTTCAGATCGAGATCCATCATTTGCAATCTGTTGTTCCCAACGATATGATTGTAGTTTTGAATTCAATCGCTTGAATCATTCATGATCTATCACTTTATAATTCGCGGTATCGGTAGGCATTTGTTCCCTTACATTCACTCAATTGTTTTTTCAACCAATCTCCCGTATGTTTTCTTCATCAGTTCATAACCTCATTCACTATGACTATAAATCCTGAAAATATTTTGAAGCTTTTAACAAAGGCTTCCGATCAGCCTCAATACGATTTTGAATCATTCATAAATAGTAATGAGGAAGCTTTTTCTTCACAACTAGAAGTGCTGATAAAAGATTCTATCGATGATTCATTGTTTGTTGAAACTTATAACACTCTGCATTTTGAAAATGACAATGTGATCCCAGATCCAGTTTCAAATCAAGATGATTTGGATGATGATTCGTTTGAGATCGAGACGAATTCAGATTTGCACTCATCGGAAGATGCCGGAATCGATATTGAATATAAGAAGACAGCGGTCCAGTTTTGGAAGTCAGGAAAAAAACACAAATTGAAATTCGGAACAGTTGAAGCGAGATTCAAGCGATTGGATTCGAAACGACAATTATATCTTTGGGAACAACAAATTGCAAATGATGAATCTTGATCTGAAGAATGGCAGGAAATATCTGAACTAACATTGAATAAGTTGCAAGAAGCCGTACAGAAATCAATGACTGTCCATGATCTTGACATTCGCAGATGGGCTATAAAAGCTCGAGATGAAGTTTCGTTGGCGCCAAACTTATTTGAAGCTCCTGAAAAATGGGTTTACCAGTTCAAACGGAGACATAGAATACTTTCTAGAAAAATTAACAAGTCCGTGACACAAAAGTCAATTATCGACAAACAAAAACTGCGAAGAGATGCCAATGAATTTGTAGAAAAAGTGCGACATGATATTTCGTTAGTTGGGGAAGAAAATGTTTTCAACTCTGATCAATCAGGTTCCAATCTTGAGATGCACACAGGGCGTACTTTTGCGTTAAAAGGACAAGAAAGAGTTGAAGCTTCGGCACAGTCAGTAAATTCGATGACCCATAGCTACACCATACAACCGCTGATTTCCGCGAGCAGTGTTTTGCTATTACCTTTTTTGATCGTTTTACAAGAAACAGATGGAAAATTCAGACCTCGAGTGCAACAGAATTTGTTCAAATTGGACAATGTCTTTGTTTTAGCATCAAAATCGGGTGAGCTAACATCTGCCCTTGTCAAAACATGGTTTGAAAAAGTATTTCTGCCATCATCCAGCGAAAGGAGCGTCCTTTTGTTGGATTCGTGGAGTGGTCAGAACGAAGAAACATTCGAACAAATAGTAGTATCCAGAGAATATCTGGGAATCCAAACCATTCCTGCAGGAACGACGGGAATGATTCAACCCCTTCATGTATTCTTCTTCTTCTTCAGGCCTTGGAAAAATTTTATCAGGAACTTCTCTGACATCGTTGTTCTTTATGACCATGACATGAATTCACACCACCGCAATAACATCATCGAGCTCCAATCATCGATTCATAACCAGTTCTGTTCCACTCGATTTACGAATCTGATCAAATACGCATGGTTCAAAAGTGGCTATACACGAGGAAGATCATCCGAGTTTGCAAATACCGTCGATTACTGCTCCAAGAATTCTGCGCCAATATGTGACTTGTGCGACGCAGCTGCTGCGATAAGGTGTAAATGGTGTACAAAATCCATATGCATGGAACAATTCTTCAACGATTACCATATCTGCGATTTGTTACTGCGAATAGTGGAAGCGAATTTATCATTGAGGAGAAAATGGTTAATCTTATGAATTATATCATCGAATTCAATATTTAATCATGAAATTTAATAAATTGTTCATGCAAAAAACTGCACAATATTATTTGGAAGTTGAAATCAGATTTTTTTTACTGTGGACTTTTGCTGTTATATTCATTGCATTTGAGGGGACACCAGCGATTGTTCGGACCTCTCTTTCTATCGTATAGGTATGTTTTTTCCTACCCAACGTGCTCCGATATTAACGTTGGCATCCCCTTGGAGGCCTATCGCGATATCCAGAGATATATTCCAGTCCAAACAGGGACACAATCTCTCATGTCTGAAAAAAATAGACGCCATATTGGTTTTGCCATTGTGAATTCCATTATTTCGACCTCAGATTTGGATTCAGAAACATCGAAACCCCCCTATAAGCACTTCACCTCTTGAATAATTCGCCTGATTGCGTTCGTCACGCGAAAACCACCCTTCAGGTACGAGGGGTAGTTTCTGCCCTTAAATCTGCACCATTGCCGGTATAAAAAAATACGTGTCGATTATTTTCCATAGTTCTTTTCTACAAATTCGCCAAGTTCCATCAAAATCGGTGAGTGACAGTTCGGTAGGTTTACTTGTAAGACAAACAGGAAGACTAGGAGAATTGAAATTAGAAATGAATAAGGTGGTATCGATGTGATGGGAGTTAGTGAAATGAGATGGCCGCGAGAAAGGAGTTTTTGGAGTGAGGATTATAGGATAATTCATGCAGGATCAAAGAACGGTCAAGCAGGTGTAGGAATTGTAATGCATAAAAAGGTAGAAAAGTGTTTGCAACATAGGACACGTGTGATGATTATCAGGATGAGAATAAAACCGGTAGACACTGTTATGCTTGAAGTATAGATGCCTACATCTGCGTACTCAGAGGCAGATATCGGAAAAACGTACGGTTGAATAGAAGGAGTGATAGAATATACAGGGTGGTCCATTTGAAGTGATATAGTCAAATATCTCGGAAACTAGCGGAGATGGAAAAAAATGTTCCGCATAAAAAGTTTGGGGTTCCAAGGGGGAAGTATGATGCTGACCTCGGAAAATCCCTCAGAGGTAATTGTGAAGGTCATTTAGGAGTCGAGATGCTTTTTGAAATGAGACCCCCATTTTTTCATCATGGCGTGGGAAAGCTGGTTTCAAACCCTTTACGAAACACTGATCATGGATCCCTTTCCACCCATTGGGGTGGAAGGTATGGACCGTCGGAGTTATTGATGGACTACTCTTAGCGCTACCCAGGAACAACGACGTGGACGTGGTACTTCTCTGTTCTCTTCGGAGTGCTTGATTATTGTGAGTCCCCTTGCCTCCCACATGTGGGGTGCTTGATTATTGTGAGTCCCCTTGCCTGTCACATGAGGGGTGCTTGATGTTGTTACAATAATTGCTCGAAGTTCCCCCCTCTGCCTGGATACACAATCCCAGTCTCCACCGAAAATTTGTAACCGTCTTCAGAAACACTGATCGTGGTATGTTGGCACAAACAGTGCGGATGCGATTGATCATGTCCTCCCTTGTTGTTGGTTGGGCCTTGAATACTCCGTCTTTCAGAAATCCCCACAAGGAAAAGTCGGAAGATGTCAAGTCGGGTGAGCGTGGAGGCCACGCAACTGGCCCACCTCGTTCAATCCACTTCCCCGGGAAATGATGATCAAGGTATCCTCTCACGATCAATGCGTAATGGGGTGGCGCTCCATCTAGTTGGACTCACATCCTCTGCCTTGTTTGTGAATTCAGATCCTCAAGCAGGCCTGGTAAATGATACGCCAGAGATCCCAGAAACATGAGGCCGTTCAAAGTGCGGTTGGAAAAATGTGGACCGACTAAATAGCCATGGACGATCCCGCAACACACATTTACACTCCAACGATGTTGGTTGTCGATTGCTCGATACGAATGCGGATTAACATCCGACCAGTTATGAGAGTTGTGTCTATTCAAATGCCCAGTGCTCTGAAAAGATGCTTCGTCGGAGAACATGACATAGTCAAAGAATTGAGGTTCGTCAACCAGCCTTGCTCGTGCCCAGTTGCAGAATCTAATTCGAAGTCTCATGTCGTTTGGAGTGAGAGCTTGAGTTAACGTAATGTGATATGGTCGATATTTGACATGCTTCAAGATTCTCAAAACAGTAGTCCGGGGCATACCAGTTATTCGTGCCAACGATCTGCTACTAACATGAGGGTCCAAGTGGATGAGTCGCAATATGGTGAGTGCACGGATATCATCCTCATCGTACCGGTGACGTCTTAGATCTCGCTGCAATACTCCTCGTCGAGCCCACAATTCAAGTCGACGGATGGTCGTTGGTTGTGCGATGCGGCGATCGGGATACCGATCCCGGTGAACTCTTGCGGCTTCGTTGTAATTATTGTGACATGAGCCAAGCACAAGCATCATATCAATAAATCCAGAGGGCGGATAGTGATTCATTTCTTCGATTGAATCGAATGGAATAAATTGATAAATGTAGATGATTGAATATGCAAAGGGGAAGAACGATTATGATGGTCTCAGTCTAGAACCAGTGTTGGAATGATCACGTATTTCCATAATCATCCACATAACCAACCATAATAAACAGAAATTCGATGTTCCTGTTCGTTTATGTATTTTCGTTCATCGCTTTTCTCCGAAGATCGGGACTGATTCCAATGCGGATTCAAGTTAATTCCACTCGAAAAAATAACGTGAACATCAACAAACGGGAACACTGAGTCTCTGCTTATTATGGTTGGCAGTAATGTGTACGATTTATTACGATTATTGCGTTTCAAATCGGATAAATTGTCCCATTCGATTCAATGAGGGTTATAAATGAGTATCGACTCTGAAAAATTGTTGAAAGGTTGCTGGAAACATTAGAAGTATTGACCATACCACATAACGTCGATTAGGATGCACATTCGGAAAGATACAAAAATCCTTCGAGCTTCCAGAGAATTCACCAAAGATAGTGACACTGTGAAAAATTTCTTCGTAGATTTACCAGAAAAATTTGGAAGTTTTTTCGTAAATGAAGGAGGACATGATCGATCACATCCGCACTGTTCGTGCCAACATACCAGGATTATGTATCCAGACAGAGGGGGGTAACTTCGAGCAATTATTGTAACAGCATCAAGCACGCCTCATGTGAGAGGCAAGGGGACTCACGATAATCAAGCACTCCGAAGGGAACAGAGAACTACCACGTTCACATCGTTGTTCCTGGGTAGCGCTAAGAGTATTCCATCAATAACTTCGACGGTCCACACCTTGCACCTCAATGGGCGGAAAGGGGGCCATGACCAGTGTTTCGTAAAGGGTTTGAAACCAGCTTTCCCATGCCATGATAAAAAAATTGTATTCCCATTCAGGAAAACCATCTTGACCCCTAAATGACCTTCGAAATGACCTCTAAGGGATTTTTCAAGATCAGCATCATACTCCCGCGCTGGACCCCTGAACTTTTTATCTGGACCATTTTTTCCCATCTCCACTAGTTTCCGAAATATTTGACTATATCACTTCAAATGGACCACCCTGTATAAAGGGGGAAGGGAATCCAATGATCATAGGTGGCTGGGACGCGGTACCAAGGCAAGGAAATGAGTACAACACAATAGGAGATTTCGCGTTCGGAAAACGAAATGGCAGAGGACAACGTTCAATCGAATTTTGTGAGAGTCCTGAAATGGTTATTACTAACACATTATCCAAGAATCATCCAAAAAGAATCCACACTTGGAAAATGCCAGGAGATACAGCAAGATATCGAATGGATCACATATTAGGAAAACAGAGATTTAGAAATTAAGTTGAAAACTGTGAAACTTATCCAGGGGCAGATACAGATAGTGATCACGATATGTTGATGATGAAATGTTCTCTCGAATTCAAAGCTCCGAAGAAAGGAAAGACCATGCAAAAAAGATGGGATTTGAAGAATCTCAAACAAAAACAAACCCATGAGGCATCCAAAGTGATGTTGGATGAAAAATTGGAGGGTGCACAAGAGAACGACTCGGAAATAGAGAGTAGATGGACTCATATGAAGGAGAACATAGAACAATGTGCAAATCAGATTTTGAAGAACGATGGATCAGAACCTAAGAAACCATGGATGACAGAAGGAATTTTGGATTCAATTGATGGAAGGAGGGAATACAAGAAGAAGAGTAGCGAACAAGACGAGCTACGAGAGAGGAGACGAGATACAAGTCACTGAGGGACAAAATAATGAGAGAATCAAGGAAAGCGAAAAAAACTCTGGTTGGAACCAAAATGTCAGGATATAGAAGTAAGGTTACATTTAGGGAAAATAGATGAGGCATATAGGATTGTTAAGAGATTTTTTGGACGAATGAAATCTGGAAGCAATAAGATTGAGAATTCTCTAGGGAGACAAGTGATAAAAACGGAGGGGAAGATAGAGCAATGGAACAATCATTCAAACGATCTGTATGAAGGAAGCGATTATAAAGGATTCTTAGAGGAAGAGGAAGATGTCAATGAAGAAGAATCGAGAGATTCCATTTTGAGATCAGAATTCCACAGGGCCTTGAAAGAATTGGAAGATAACGAAGCGCCAAGGGTAGATGGCATGAGTACGGACCTCATCAAAGCCTTCAGTCGACGAACCCGTGACGCACTGTTTGAATTGGTAAGAGATACGTACGGAAATGGAGAAGTAACGAAAGATTTTCAAAAGAATAAAATTGTCACCATTTCTAAAAAACAAGGAGTTGAAATTTCAACTCTCAACACTCAGTTGAAATTTCAAGTCAATCGGTTGATTGCCCTTCGAGTTATGTTGGCAGCACATTTAAAAAATACCATTTCGAGAAAAACTCATTTAAAGATTTCACTATCAATTCACACTTCGGGACACTTTGTATTAATATTTGAACTAAATTGGAACACATTCGATGTCAATTGCAGTAAATCACACTCCAAAATTGTCTCTGTCCCAAATTTCATCCCAAATTGTGGTCACTACAACAAGTAATTTTTTTGCGTGTAAATTTGAGAGGCAACCATTTCCTCTTCAGCAGGATGGCATTCGGATAATATTTGAGATACGGCCTTGAAATTTCGACAGGATATTTTTAAGGGTACAAACTGTTGAAGATGCTAAAAAACCCGATTTCCTCAAAGTGTCACAGCGGTATAGCCCTTTGAGTGTTTAGCGGATAATAGACAGGGTTGGAGGATTTCATCAAAACAGTCATAACATTGATCACTTCATGATGATGAATAGAAATTCCTCACGATTTTGCGTCATTTGGCAGCTGAATATCAGGGGCCTCAGCAAAAATTGTATCCAGTCAATATTTTGAAGAGGATTCATGTTTTCTGATTCAGAGAATTTGAATATCCACATATTTTCACCAGATTCGTTAGTAATTCCTTGTGAATCAATGATCGTCCGAAAGAACGTTATAAAAATTCGATTTGTTCATTCAAAAGGAATGACTAACACATCTCGCGAAAATAGTGCGATATTCGAATTCTCCGACCCAAAGAACCTAAATCCTGTTGGAAATATTGAGCGAATACAATTTTTCCTATGACCCAGAGCTGCCAGATGGGCATTGTCGTCGAAGGGAATAGTGCATCCACCAGCGTTCATATAATACATACTCTCACCTACACATTACACACATACACACATGTAACCTATATGCATGGCACGATAGTGGGGGTACACTCCCCATCAATAGCAATGTCCATCTGGCAGCTCTGCTACGACCCTTGATGTTCACCTGCTAACCAATGCAAAATCGTGGAAAATTCCTGTTACGCATGGATAAATAAATCGTTGCATTCCGCGACCTCATAGTCCAATCGTTCTGAAACTTCCCAAAAAGTTTGTCTAAACCCTAACGAACAACTTCGTCGCTGGAAGTTTTCTGTAGCTCATACTTCCTCCACCAGTTTCCGAATGCAACGTATGAAAAAGGTGATTTTCACTTCGAATTAAAATTTTATTAACATATTATCGATTTTTAAAAACTATCACGACATTGTTGTTACCGCAAGGCTTATTTCGATGCATCAAAAAATCATCGAGTGAAAACGAGGTCAATGTTGAAAAACATTGATTCTTGATGTGGAAGAATAGGAAGTTTTTCTTCTCTCTTCCGAAAAC
The DNA here is from genome assembly GCA_018340375.1 of Gonatopus flavifemur. NCBI lineage: Eukaryota > Metazoa > Arthropoda > Insecta > Hymenoptera > Dryinidae > Gonatopus > Gonatopus flavifemur. Next base: position 1,697,458 of record JAFFJZ010000013.1, read on the forward strand.
TATCGATTCTAGAGAAAAAATGGTGAACAAATACTGATGTTTATCCTTCAAGCCCTATCACTCATTATTTTTAGATTTTCGAAATTCCCACTTCTTTTCGACCCTCGACGTGACCGCTTCTTAAGCGCCTGGAGGGTTATGGTATGGAGATCCTCAATTTTTTGATGGAATTCACTTAGATTCCCAACATCTTTGCAAATGATTGATTCTATTACAAAATTTCCCTCCGTCCTAATTTGGATTTGCAAGCTTGGAACATCACATGAGAACTGTTGAATGAGTGGTTAGTTTTAAATCGGATTTTACAGGACAGAAACCGCATGGATTCCAGCAACATTTCCTCTATGGAATTTGTCTGGTATTCCAAGCAGGAGAAGCAAAAATAACAAAATTTATACAGGTAATTCAAATCACATTTTCGAAGTCCTATCATGAACTTGAAAATTACGCACCGGGGAAACGAAAGACGCAGCAGCTCCCTCTCCCAGAATGAAAGAAATATATGTATATTCATTTACGTTATACTTATACTTAAAACAGAATTTTCGGCATGTATCGGATGAAAATTTGGAAATTCCCCCGGAAATTTGGCATATGATCAAGTTTCAAAAATTGTCAATATTTTCATATGAATGAATTGAAGAAGTATTTTTGAATCAATTATAGTCATATACTGTGGAAAATTCCGATCGGAAACTCAACGTACATGTATGTGAAGTAATCAACAGATACATGAATAGGGAAATTCTCATCAATATTCGGCGGAATCCTATGAATTTACAGTAAAAATCTCGTAACACCAATAATTTTCAGATATTTTCATGTGAAAATTCCTATACATCTATACGAATTCACTTTTCCCGTAGAAGCATGAAAAATTCATTTGATATAAGTATGGGAAAATTCTGAATATTTTTTACAGTGTATATCTGACTTGAATGTGAATCCGATCCAACCTTATCTCAAAATGATGCAGATAAAACTATAAATATACAGAGATACTTATTACATCTGATCAGATCTGGATCAAATCTGGCCGAAATTCATACTTAATCCAGATATGGGCATTTCCACAGAAAGCGTCATTTTTCTGTGCCTCTCCATTCATAACCAATTCTGTGGATGAAATTCAATTTCGAGTGCGTGAAAATATCAATTCAGACTTCCTCATGTAGGAAAAATAACTCAAGATGATCGCAGAAGTTCTTGAGAACGGATATAACTTATAGTGATTGAACAAAGTACGAAGAACATCAGTTTTGATTCATCCCCGGGTGCAAATTGACTACTTCGCTCGCTCACAACATTCCTGCGCGTTACTGAAACGTTTGAACAAGAATCAGTCGAACACTCTACACCTCAAGCTACTTAAATTACATGAGTATGACACTGTGATATCAATCCAATATCTGGCAAAAAAACCGCGAATTCGTGTCCCGATTTTGAAATTACAAATGTCCCCTCCGACACTTTTAGAAGTAGGAATCGCACGCATCTACTTAGGATCAATTTCCTTGGATTTTCTATCAGTTTCAGGCTATGGAAAGACACTCCGTAAAGCACAACGATGTGCTTTGAAAATTGTTGGAGTATTCAACTTCGAAAAATCGAAAATCATGATTTCGTAAAAAAAATGTCCCCTCCATCATATCACTTCATTGCAAGAGTTTTCAAAGCACATCTTTCTATGTCTCATCGAATTGGATGGTACGTCGGGGCAAAGCAGTACACTAAAATTTGTTTGAATATTGCGTTGCGCACGGGAGTTATTTCAGATTTAAACCCAAAATGTCCCCTCCGATCTTTCAGTGAAAATTCCCCCCCCCCCCCCCAACACTCAGAGAGGTAGAACTCGCGCGCATCAACTTGGGGTCGATTTCCTCACATTTTCGATCAGTTTCAGGCTTCGGACAAATACTCTATGGAGGACAATGATGTGCTTCAAAAATTGTTCAAGTATTCGACTTCCAAACATTAACAGTTATGGTTTCACTAATAACACCCACTTGGAGATGATAACTTCTAGGAAAATGAGTTTTTCATCGGATCTTTATACATAAATAACATTATAAATAAACCGATACGTGATTCCATCAGAGTAAACTCCTTCAAACCTACATAGAAATTTCGCGTTGATTATTTATATCGGAATTCCCAACGGAAAAAGGTATTTTCCTGAAATTTTTTATATTTTATGTCTTCTTGATAAAACAATATCAACTGAATGAACCAACCATCATATTACAAATTTGTCTTCAATTATACTTCATTTTATGGTATCGTTGGCTTTATCTCGCAAAACAAACCAGGAGCACTCACATGAGAATTTGCATGCGATTCGCTCATAATACCGATTGCAACAGGTTTTCATGAGAAAAAATTCGTTTATAATAGTACTCATGGAAATTGGTCATGAGGAATGTTACAAACACCTGTTATTTGTAAACACATAGTTACGAACAATCATCCACACAAATTACATAAAAATCCTTATTCTTTTGATTCCGTTTATTTTTCAAGTTTAAGACAACAAACTTCTAGGAAACTTTTTATCAGAATATTTGGAGTTTTAAAAATATTTTTCAAAGTATTTTGGAAAATTTGATCGCGTGATTCAAAAGTACTTGAAATCAGCCCCTTCTGTCGTCACCATCGAATGGGAGGGGAGTCAATACAAATTCTTTCATTCCAAAGGTATTGGAACAATATTAGGGAATGGAGTCTGTAATCCTAGGAGGAATTCGGGAAGAACAAGAAAAAGGATGGGATCGAGAAAGAAAGGAATTCAATCGGGAAATGAAGACGCGTGGAAATTGAATTAGCTATCAATTCAATTGACATATTTTCCTCACTTCACAGTTCGTCACAATTTGATATGAACAAATAAGAATAACTCATTTGAGTAAGATGACACCGAAGTTGAATAATTTGATTTGTATTAATTGAAATATGCGAACACTGGGCGAGATAGCGGAAAATTATACTGATATAGAGGTAGAGGCACGCGCGATAACTCGTAACGTTATATATTTCGGGAGACGAACTTGGTTGAGACGAGTTGAGAACAGGGGGAGGGGGGGCGGAAGACCCTTCTTCCCCGCTGGAGAACCTCCTTGAGGCCTCCATGAGGAAGAAGGGGGTCACGAAAAGCGAGGAAACCCCTCGTCCGCTTATGAGCTACTCGGTCCACCCCTAAGCAGCCGAGGGGAATCCTACGCGTATAAGAACCTGAACATTCCGCCCGCCTTCGTCGTCAGACGGAATTTGCATTAGTTCAAGGTACTGAAAAGGGCCGCCCGCCATCAGCGGATGACTCAGAACCGGGAAGAGGTAGCGGTAATAAACCTAAACGAGAGATAGGGCGTTTGAGAGTTGTAGTTGCGGTACGTACAGTAGCTACTCAAACTCGACCATCAGAACCGGGATGTACTGCGACAATGCGACCAAGGGGCCATTTAGAGGAAGGAGACCAGTCATCTTGAATGATTACAATTTGGCCGACGCGAAAGTTTTCCGGTGGAGTTCGCCATTTGGTTCTTCGCGGGAGGTGGTGTCGGTCCTCACGTGACTAACGAACCCAGAAATGCTGATGTATCCGTTGCAATAATTGTCAACGAGAAAGGCGGTTCTCCGGAATATCAGTAAGAGGGGGTTCGGGTACAGAAATCAGAGATGAGCCGGTTAAGAAATGGCCTGGAATCAGTACGGACAAGTCGTCTGGAGCAGAGGTGAGAGGGCAGAGAGGTCTTGAATTTAGGCAAGCTTCTATTTGAGCGAGCACAGTAGAGATTTCTTCGGAGGTGAGGCGTTGCTCGCCAATCACTTTCAGCAAATGGCCCTTGACCGATCGGATCCCTGCTTCCCACAAACCCCTGAAATGAGGGGCATGATGCGGTATGAAACTCCATTCAACTCCGTCTTGAGCTAGGAGCTGTGAGGTCTCGGTGTAAAAATCGGAGGAGGATCGGAAAAGAGCCTTGAGTTCAGAGTCTGCACCTCGAAAGGTTGTACTATTGTCAGAAAATAGTTCAGTAGGGAGTCCTCTACGTCCAGAAAACCGTCGAAACGTGGCAATGGAAGCCTGGGAGGTGGCATCGCTAACGGCTTTCAGGTGCACTGCCTTGGTGGAGAAGCAAACAAAGAGACAGATGTATCCCTTGTAAGTTTTCTGACCCCGTCCCTTACTGACTGATGATGAAATGGGACCTGCATAGTCCAAGCCAGTACGTGTGAAAGGCTGGGAAGGAAGAACGCGTGATGCCGGTAAATTACCCATTAGTTGTTGGCCTACTCGAGGACGTTGCTTGAAGCAGAGTACACACCGGCGAGTGTGCGCTTTGACGAAAACTCGGGCACCAACAATCCACACACGTTTTAGTAAGAACCCCGAGGTGATAGAGGGACCCCCATGTAGGGCTTGCGAATGAGCGTGAGCGATGAAGAGATGACTAAGCGGACTTGACTTCAGGAGAATAGGAGGATGGCACTCATTAAACGGGAGATAGGTATTTTGTAATCTTCCTCCTACTTGTAGCATACCCTTCGTATCGAGAAATGGGTTGAGTTTACTCAAGGGGTTACGAGATGGGAGGTATGAATTTCCCTTCAGGGTCGAAATTTCGGTGGACAACGCTCTCGACTGAACCATCTTAATCAGCCGTCCTTCAGCGTCCTGGTTTTCGTCCACGGTGATGAAGGGAGATACTGGCTGGGATAGTAGACCTCTGCGAAGATTATCAAATCTCACACAGTAAGCTACAACACGTAGTAATTCATGCAGAGAAGAGAATCGTGATAGACTTTCGAAGAAATCGTGAGTGAGTCTTACACACATGATTGTTTGAGGTCGAGTTTCCTCATTTGGGGTTGAATCCACGGAGTCGGCTTGCAGAGGCCAGTAATCGTTGGGTTCCTCCAACAAAGTTGGGCCGTGTCACCAGAGATTTGAGATTTTCCATTCGCCCGGAGAAATTCCACGAGTTGCCAAGACCGCGGGATTTTCCTTGGTAGGCACGTAGCCCCAGCGAAGGTTTTGAATCGAAGTCTGGATGTAGGAGACTCTGTTGGCTACAAACGTAGTCCAACTGCTTGGATGTTTGTGGATCCAGTGTAGCGCGACTTCACTGTCGAGCCAAGCGAATATGGAGAGAGAGGAGAAAGATTGACTCTGTTGAATATGGAGAAAGAGTCGAACTAAGAGAACTGCAGAACAAAGCTCTGAACGTGGGATGCTCATAGTTTTTACGGGGGCTACTTTCGTTTTTGCAGCCAAAAGGAAGGTCGAGCACTGACCTGAAACATAAATTATGCGAATATATATGGTAGCGGCGTAAGCTCTGCTGGATGCATCAGCAAAGCCATGAAGCTGGATATCCGAGGCGGAAGCGGAGGGGTTGATACTGCGAGGGATTTCAAGGGAGGATAAATCCTTCAGAAAATTGAAGAATTTCCTCCATTGTTTTTGAATATGGAGCGGAAGAGAAGTATCCCATTCCAAGCCTAATAACCATAGGTCTTGAATGAGGATTTCGGCTATGACCGTTACGGGAGAAATCCAACCCAAAGGGTCAAATATTCTCGCAAGACAAGCCAAGATGACTCGTTTGGTTGGCTGGCGATATTCTTCGGAATTTATTTGTTCAAACATCGAAGGGACTCGGAAGCTAAACGAGTTTTCAAGGGGGATCCAAATTATTCCGAGGGTTTTTACGGGCTCCAGATTATCGAAGCAGAGGCTGTGGATTGGTCGGGAAGAGCCGGAGGAGGGAACATTTAATAATTTTGGGTGATTGGCTGATCATTTATCGAGAGTGAATCCACCGGGTTGGAGCAAATGAATCAATTGATCTCGGGTTCTGATAGTGGTTTGGAGATCTCCAGCCCCGGAAAGGATGTCATCAACGTATGACTCTTCTACGAGCGCATGAGCTCCCAAAGGGAAGCGATGACCGTCGTCCATCGCTAGCTGATGGAGGGTCCTGATTGCAAGGAAGGGGGCACATTTCGTCCCGTTGGTTACCGTTAAGAGACGGTATTCGATCGGGAAGTTCTGAGAATCTTCCCGAATAATTCTCTGCAGGTCCTGATCGGCGGGATGCATTCGGATTTGCCGAAACATCTTGACGATGTCGACGCAGAATACGAAGGTGTGGCGTGTCCAATCGAGAAGAAGAAGGGAATGATCCGTTTGTAAGACGCGACCAGAGTGTAGGAAGTCGTTGAGTGAATTGCCAAAACTCAAACGACGAGAAGCGTCGAAGACCACGCGGAGCTTTTTATTCGAACTAGTGCTGGGAATTACAGGGTGATGTGGTATGAACCAAGTATCAGGAGCTGTAATCTCGCTTTCAGGTATCGCTTGCATGTGACCTAAGGGAATGTACTCGGCCATGAAATTATCATATTGCTCGGCCAGCACGGATTTTCGCCCAAGACGCCGTTCCAGATAGGCGTAGGAAGTTGTAGCGATCCTTTTGGATTCAACAGCAGTGCTGGGCGGCATATCGGATCGGCGAGGTAGACGGACAACATAACGGCCTGATTCGTCCCGTCTATGAATTTCAATGTAATGTTGCTCGCGTCATACATCGTCTGACCTTTGTAATTTCTCCTAAGACGGTATCTCCTCCACTGCCCAAAATCTCTCCATGATCTGCGAAAGACTTAAATTAGAAATACAGTGTAATGTGCGGAGAGGAGGTGAAGGGTCTGAAATAGAGGAACGACACTGAGTAGGGCCAGATAGAACCCAACCAAAGGCAGTATTTTGAGCGATGATATTTGTTCTTGGAATGGAACGCGAACCATGACGTAAGCTTTGTCCATAGAGATCGGCTCCAATAATCATCCCAACGCCTAATGGTTGACGAGGCGAGATTGAGTTCCGGAACTTGGACAGACGGCAGTTTATCCGTCAATTTTGGCAGGACTAGAACGTCGACGGTGAGATCGAGTTCGGGATCGTGGCGAGCCTGGAGTCTCACGGTGGTAGTATACTTGGCAAAACCAGTGATTATGGCCGCTATCCCCATAAGAGGTATCAAAATCTTCATCCTGGGTAGCCTTAAGAGTTGGACGACTGCCTCTGAAACAAATGAAACTTCAGAACCCTGATCTAAGAGGGCCCCGACTTGTATGATGTTTCCGTCTGGTCTATGTATTCGGACCCTGGCAGTGGCCAAGAGAATTGAGCGAACTGCCTGCTCGAACTGGCCATGTGCGTTACCACTGGAGCACCAATGGAAGATTCTTCTCCTTGACGGCTGGGCTTCCCACTGCTGGAAGGATGAGTAGTTGGAATCGAAGTTTCCCTTGAGGTAGGGGTCTCCAAGTGAAGCAGCGTGTTGTGTCTCCCTCTGCAGTCCAGACATCTTTTTTGAGCGGGAATCCCGGAAGGGATGCGATCCCAGGCAGTTGGAACGAAGTCTCCAACGATTAACCACATGTTTTCGCTCATTGACAGGTTTGGATTCGAAATCTGGGCAGCCTGTGATATAATGAGCGTGTTGACAGAGTGAGCATTTTTTTATTGAAAGTTCCAGATTTTGAACTAGAGGTAGGTGACGAAGAGGAGGCGGGTTGAGAAGTCGCGTGGAACGCATGAGAAGTACGGGATGACCCATGTGTTCGAGATGGATTCGAATGGAAGGATTTATTTGATTTGTGATTCTGTAGAATTTGTTTCGAAGGGGGTTCCATGGCTTCCAATGCACGAATACGAACTTCAAAGAACCTTTTCAGATCAGAAAGTTCGGAGGGGGCGGTTGAATCCCCTAGAGAGGTTTCCCAGTCTCGTCGGGTACGAGGATCGAGACGGGAAATCGTCATATAGACCACAAGTACGTCCCAGTTGGTAGTTTGGCACTGCAACGCATCTAATGCACCAAGGGCTTCAACTGTCGGTTCATATACCCGACGAAGTCCTGAGGCCGATCCGGAACTGCACGGTCTTATATCGGAAAGGGCAGCGACGTGAGCGTTGATCAACAATCGGGGATTGCCATATCTTTTTTCGAGGGTCTCCCATGCCACAGTGAAGTTGACAGCTGTAGCTGGGAGCGTACCGATCAATTGAGCCGGTTCATCGGTTAGGCAAGTTCTCAAATAATGCAACTGTTGCACATCTGGGATTTCTTCGCGAGTAACAATCATGGAACTGAAAAGGTCACGGGAATTTCTCCATTCTTGAGATCTACCTGAAAAAGTCGGTAGAGAAAGTCGAGGCGGTTGAATTGGAATGGAAATTGTTTCCTGGTTGGCAGAGGACTGACTGGCAGGAGAAGAAGATTGAGGGGTGGAAGCTGAAGACCTAGAAGACAGCGCTGATTGCATGTCCAATAAAATACCTAATTGTTCTAGATAATCATCTTCAGTGGCCTCATGCTGAGATTCTGTGGAATAAGGGTGGGATTGGGATTTCTCATCATCGAAAAGGATTAATTTGGCATGACAGGATATGTATTCCTCCCAAAGGGAATGGAGTTCGTCAAAGCGAGCCGATACTATGCCACTTGTGATTCTTACCTCGCCCATTTCCTTCAAATTGATGACGATACGGGGAATGTAATGAGCCTTATCCTTTTGCTTAATGATGAACTCCTCAATTCTATCCATTTCAACCGAAAATGAATTTGTTCGTCACGTTCGATAAGAGAGAGAAGGATATATAAATAGAGGTAGAACGATGGATTCGTTCGAGATCGAAATGAATTTGAATACGTATCAATATAATACGTATCAATATATATATATATGTGTATTGCCGTTATGTACGAATAAGGAAGATTACGTACAACGGAAGAAAGGAAGAGAAAATGCTCACCAGATGAGGAAAGCGATATACGAGGTCGCAGGGTATTGTTCGTGTTGTTAGCAGCAATGACTATCGTCCATGCTAAAGGAAGGAGAGCTAAACTGCCTGGGCGAAGAGAGAAGAAAAATCCAACGAAGAAACACCGTAGAGCATCGATGATGGATCTACTAGACGGAAGCGGGGTGAGGCGTAGGCATCGATGATCTCATCATATTGAAATTTGCATGATGAACGTCTTTTCACTAATACCTCACATACACTATCGAACTGTTCGAATGTGTATACACAGTCACTATCGTTGATGAATCTCAACGGTAAATCCCGATTGAAGAGTTTAATGTTTTTTAATGTTTTCTAGGATATAAAGGGAAGGGAAAGCCGGGAAGAATCCGGCTTGAAGGACCATGAGACAATATTAGGGAATGGAGTCTGTGATCCTAGGAGGAATTCGAGAAGAACAAGAAAAAGCAGGGAATCGAGAAAGGAAGGAATTCAATCGGGAAATGACGACGCGTGGAAATTGAATTAGCTATCAATTCAATTGACATATTTTCCTCACTCCACAGTTCGTCACAATTTGATATGAACAAATAAGAATAACTTATTTAAGTAAGATAACACCGAAGTTGAATCATTTGATTTGTATTAATTGAAATATGCGAACACTGGGCGAGATAGCGGGAAATTATACTGATATAGAAGTAGAGGCACGCGCGATAACTCGTAACGTTATATATTTCGAGAGACGAACTTGGTTGAGACGAGTTGGAAACACGGGAAGGGGGGCGGAAGACCCTTCTTCCCCGCTGGAGGACCTCCTTGAGGCTTCCATGGGAAAGAAGGGGGTCAAGGAAAGTGAGGAAACCCCTCATCCGCTTATGAGCTACTCGGTCCACCCCTAAGCAGCCGAGGGGAATCCTACGCGTATAAGAACCTGAACAGGTATCAATTCCTCGAAAAATGATTCTCAGCAGCTCTTTTATTGATATAAATCATTCACGAATCACTATAAGGTGATGTTCAATGAAATCCGGTGATATTTCAGTTTTGGTCGCCATATTGGATTCGCCATTCTAAATTTTCTAGATCTGAGGTCAGATACGTAGTCAGCAACCCCAAGAACCCCCATATCGTGGTTTTAAATGGAATGCGGTGATATTTCAAGTTTTTGACCGCCATATTGGATCCGCCATTTTGAATTTACAAAATCTGAGGTCAGATTCGTAACCAGTGACCCAAAAAACCTCCGTATATCAATTCCCACGAGGATCCGTGCATTTAGAACACGTGTGCCGCAAAGGGTTGAATAAGATTCGCAAATTTAACTAAAATAATTTGTCACAACCGAGCGCAAACTGGGAGCTCAGCACCACACTGAAAAACCGACTCCAATGAATGTAGATAACATAAGAAAAAAGTTTGAATGGTGTGCCTCAACATTTTTTTGATCGTGTTTTTTTAACGAAATATGTCACTCTCCGTGGAAATGCCCATATACGTTGACGTAACACGTTGTTCAATAAATCCCGAGACTAACAACGGAAACATTTTTTTTGCAAAAATCATTTTCATTCATCAATATAATCTCCTCTCAGAGTGATACAATCTTTCCAATGCTTTTTCAACATTTCAGTACCATGTTTATAGAAGGATTCATCCTTCGCTTCAAAAGAAGCTTCAGTTTCGGCAATGACCTCCTCATTCGAGCGAAATTTTTTTTCGGGAGCATTTTTTGAGATCAGCAAAGAGCCAGTAGTCCATGGGTGCTGAATCTGGTGAATTCGTGGGGAGGGGGGGGAGAGAATCGAAGCCCAATGCGTTGAATTCTGCCATTGTCTTCATGGACTTGTGGCATGGTGCATTGTCTTGGTGAAGAAGGATTCTTTTCTTCTTCATGTGCGATTGTTTTGCTACGATCTCCACCTTCAAACGTACCAACAAGTCAATATAAGAATCACTGTCGAACGATCCACCTTTTTCCAGGTGGTCGATGAAAATCACGCCATGTGTATCCCAAAAAACAGACGCCCTGACTTTGCCAGCAGACTGCTGCGTTTTTGAACGCTTTGGGTAGCTTTCGCCAGCCATGCGCCACTCAGATGATTGCCGATTCGATTCGGGAGTGGAATGATGTACCCATGTTTTATCCATGGTCACGTATCGACGCAGGGAATCCTTTTTATTGGGAGTGAATAGCGATAAACAGCTCTCTGAATCGTCGACTCATTGCTGTTTTTCCTCCACTAAAGGCAATCGCGGCACCCACTTGGAAAGAACCTTTTTCATGCTCAATTTTTCATGAAAGATTGTAAATAAAAGTGAGGATTTTTCGAACTCTGAAAAATCATACAGAATTGCCCCTGAATGGGGCAACTTTCATATGAATAAATTATTGTTCGGGGACCTCCCGAAAAAAATTCCCTGCAATTTTCGCCGTTTGTACCTCCTTGGTTCGGAAGTTATAAGCCTTAGAATATATAAAACTCACATTTTCGGAATTTCAAAAATCATACAAACATGCCCCTGACTAGGGAAACTTTTATATGGCTAAATCATTCTCCCAGGACCTCCCTAAAATATTTCCCGCAAGTTCCATTGTTAGTCTCTCCTCGGTTCGGGAGTTATAAGATTTAGAATATATCAATGTCATAATTTTCGAAATTTGAATGATCGTACAGGATTGCCCGTAACCGGGGCAACTCTGATATGGATGAATTATTGTTCGAAGACCTCTCGAGAATATTCTCTGCAAGTTCCATAGTCTGTACCTCCTTGGTCCAGAAGTTATAAGCATTGGAATACTTGGAAGTCATAATTTTCGAACTTTGAAACATCATACAGATATGCCCCTGACTGGGGCAACTTTTATGTGGATCAATTAGTGTTCAAGGGCCTCCTGAGAGTATTTTCTGCAGGTTCCATCGTTTGTACCTCCTCGGTTCGGATGTCATAAGCCTTAGAATATATGAAAGTCCTCATTTTCGAACTTTGGAAAGAAAAATTTTTATATGTATGAATCAACGTTTGGGGCCCTCCCGAAAATATTCCTCGCACGTTCCATCGTTTGTACCTCCTCGTTTCGGAAGTTATGAATGTTAGAATATATAAAAATGAGAATTTCCGAACTTTGAAAAATCATACAGATATGCCCCTGACTGGGGAAACTCCTATATGAATCAATTATTGTTCAAGGACCTCTTCAGAATATTCCCTGCAAGTTTCATCGTTTGTACCTCCTCGGTTCGGGAGTTATAGGCCTGAGAATATATCAAAGTCATAATTTTCGAAATTTCAATAATCATACAAAATTGCCCCCAACTGGGGCAAATTTCATATGGATAAATTATTGTTCGGGGACCTCCCGAGAATATTCCTTGCGAGTTTCATCGTTTGAACCTCCTTGGTTCGAAAGTGATAAGTCGTAGAATATATATTAGTCAGAATTTCCGAACTTTGAAAAATCATACAGAATTTGCCCTGACCGGGGCAACTATTATATGAATGAATTATTGTTCTAGGACCTCCCGAGAATATTCCCTGCAGGTTTCATCGTTTGTACCTCCTTGGTTCGGATGTTATAAGCCTCAGAATATATAAAAGTCATAATTTTCGAACTTTGAAAAGTCATACAGAATTGCCCCTGACTGGGGCAATTTTTATATGCATGAATCATCGTTCGCGGCCCTCTCGAAAATATTCCTCGCACGGTCCATCGTTTGTACCTCCTCGGTTCGGAAGTTATGAATGTTAGAATATGTAAAAATGCGAATTTCCGAACTTTGAAAAATCATACAGATATGCCCCTGACTGAAGAAACTCTTGTATGGATCAATTATTGTTCAAGGACCTCCTCAGAATAATCCCTGCAAGTTCCATCGTTTGTCCCTCCCCGGTTCGGGAGTTATAAGCCTTGGAATTTATAAAAGTCATAATTTTCTGAATTTGAAGAATCATACAGACATGCCCCTGACTGGGGCAACTCTTATATGGATGAATTATCGTCTGATAAACTCTCGAGAATACCTCCTGCGAGTTCCATCGTTCGTACCGCCTTGGTTCGGAAGTTATGAATGTTAGAATATATAAAAATGAGAATTTTCGAACTTTGAGAAATCATACACAATTGCCCCTGACTGGGGCAACTTTTATACAGATGAATTATTGTTCGGAGACCTTCCGAGAATATTCCCTGCAAGTTTCATTGTTCGTACCTTCTAGGTTCATAAGTTATAGACCTTGGAATACATAAAAGTCAGAATTTCCGAACTGTGGGAAATCATACAGAATTGCTCACGACTGGGGCAACTTTTATGTATTCATTTATTCATTCATTCATATACGTGTTGGACCTATTATTGTACCAAGTAAAAAACAAAAGAAAACACAAAACAACGAATAATGAATACATACAATTAGAATAGGGAGAAAGAGGCCATCCAGAAACTTCACAATAAAATAGATACAATTAGTTATACATAAAATGGGAGCATGCTCCCCGAAAATCATTGACGGGGTGAGCGAAGAAATCTATCTCCACACTATGAGTACTCACATAGAGACAAATGCGATTCAAAGGGTCACTGTGACCAAATCTGGATTTATACATTATAGTTCTATATGACTGATGAGATCTAAGACATGTGTTTTTTCTTCATAGAGGGGGAAATGCTTTATGGACCGTCAGGGAGCTGATGTCATCACTCCTCGGGGTGTGGGACTCCTGTTGTGGATGGAGATGACAGTTGCCGATCGCAGTATACCAACTAAAACCCCCTCTCGCAGGCATTTGACGCCCCCCCGGAACTGTTCAACACATGACTTCGGGGAGCATGCCCTAGATTCCGGGCCACGTTTCACGTGGCCCCTCCACCTCCCCTGCTGGGTCTCGCATCGAGGAACCTCTTCTTCCGTCGCAGGACCGACTCCGCAAAGCTGGCAATATTAGTCCATATGTCCTGGCTTAGCAGCATGGCCCCAACGATGTTCTCTGGCGTCACACTGCCGTAGATCTCTCCGAAACGACTTCTTTCCGCCAGCCACTCCTTACACTCAAAGAACGTGTGGAGGGCATCGTCTCGTTCGGGGTCGCAGAAGACACAGTCTGGTTCCTGCACCTTGCCCATTTCGCAGAGTTAGGCTTGGAACAGACCGTGCCCCGTCAGCAGCTGAGTGAGGGAGTAATTGCCTCCGCCATCCTGACGGTTGAGCCAGGAATCCAGACGAGGTATTATCCTCGCTGTCCATCTGGCTCGCGACTCCTCTTCCCACCGTTCTTGCCAGGTACGCAAAGACACGTCTCTAGCTTGACGCCTCGCTTCATCCCTCCCTGCGACGGGAGCTCCGTTCCTGGGCGAGGAGGTCAATTGGTATGACCCCCGCAACGACCAACGCTGCAGGCTCCGAGACCGTGCGGTAGGAGCGGGCGATACGGAGGGCCCCTTTCCGCTGAACTGCGGCCATGCGCTTCCGGTATTTTCCATACTGCAGCGCATCGGCCCAGACTTCGGCACCGTAGAGCATGATGGACTCGGCGGTACGTAGGAGTAGTTTTCTCCTGCAGGGTCGGGGGCCGCCGATATTGGCCATGACCCTGCTCAACGATGTGACTATCCCCGCCGCCTTGTCCGCTCTGCTCCTTATTTGTTCCCAGGAGGTGAACCGTGAATCTAGGCACACCCCCAGGTATTGCACCGATGCCTTCGTCTGAACCGTCACCTGTACTACCTGCATATACCTGATCAGGGGGATATGCTTCTTGGTGAGGAGCACGATCTCGGTCCTCGCCAATACCAGCTGCAATCCGTGGCCGTCCATCCAGGAACCGACGCGACGGATGGTCTGGTTGAGCAGCATCTGCACCTGTCCGACGGTGCGTGCGATGATGACCGCACCGACATCATCCGCATACCCAACCAGAAACACCTCCTCCGGCAGCTCCATACGGAGAATCCCATCATAGGTAGCGTTCCATATATCGGGTCCCAGTATGGAGCCTTGAGCCGCTCCAGAGGTCAACTCTCTCTCCACCGGGCCAACCTCGGTCTCATACATTAGGGAGCGGGATCTCAGGTAGTCGTCGAGTACCCTCATGAGATATTCGGGCACTCGAAAGTCCCGCTCGAGCGCGCTTATAGCGTCGCTCCATCTAACCGAGTTGCAGGCGTTGCGCACATCCAACGTGACCGGCAGACGAACGGGGCGGGAATAGTGATTTCCGCGCTCCGTGCCCCTGGCTGCCTCGATCACCTCCTGGATAGCGTAAACCGTCGACCTCCCTCTCCTGAAGCCATATTGACGTCCGGAGACTAAGACATCTGTTAGGAACATTGAAATTGATAAGGCTGCGAACTCCAACATTATCGATGATTCCATTCAAAATTTTATGCAGAAAAAATAGATCATCAAACAACCTGCGTGATTCCAGCGTCGAGATATTGAGTCTGCGCATAATAGCAGTATAATCATGAGAATTCGGGTTCATAGGACAACCAATCCGATAAGCTGCGAAGCGCAAGAATCTATGTTGAACCCTCTCCAACAAGGTCGAGTCTTTCATAAGATAGGGAGACCAAATTTGGGATGCATACTCCAAATGAGGCCTCACTAAGGAGAAATAAAGTGTACGTAACGCTTTCAGGTTATTAAATTCTCTGCCAAATCTTTGGATAAAGCCTAGAGTTTCCAACGCTTCACCTACTATGACATGATAGTGATGAGAGAGGCTGAAGTCACTATCAAGAAATACCCCCAAATCGCGTACCAAGTGACAGGGAGACAATAACTCGTTAGAGAGAGTGTAAGGAAAAAGAATTCTGTTATTACTCCTAGCGAATCTCATCACTTGGCACTTAGATATGTTGAGCTTCATATTATTAGTCTTACACCACTTCTCAAGTCTATACAGGTCCGATTGCAATTGCTGAGCTCCCTCTAAGGTCGTTATGCGCATAAACATTTTAAGATCGTCAGCAAAAAGTGAGTGACGACAATACCGAAAAGCTTTGCTGATGTCGTTTATGAATACAAGAAATAAAAGAGGACCCAAATGAGAACCCTGAGGTACTCCGGATATTACAGCAAGAGAATCAGGTAGAAAGTTACGAACACGTACACGCTGAGAACGTTCAGACAAGTAACTACGGAGCCACGAGGAGAAGTTATCCCGAATTCCCATGTTTAACAATTTGCTCAGAAGTATACCGTGGTCTACGGTCTCGAACGCCTTGGAAAAATCGGTGAAAACTGTGTCGACTTGAATGTTGGATTCAAGTGAAGTAGAGATAAAATTACTGAACCCAGATAAATTTGATATCGTTGATCTACCAGAGATAAAGCCATGTTGACAGTCAGAAATGACATGAGGAAAGAATGGCTTGATCAATGTAGTCATCAAATCTTCAAAAATCTTGGGTATAACATTGAAAATACTTACCAGCCGGTAGTTCTTAATATCTGATCTAATACCAGATTTAGGAATGGGAGTAATTATACTAGATTTCCAAAGTGCTGGAAATTTACCGGTTGACAGAGAGTGATTAAAAATGAGCCATAATGGACGACATAAGATGAACTTACAAGACTTCGAGAGAATCGGATGAATACTGTCATCACCCAGGCCGATATTAACATGCAGAGACTCAATTTTAGTGAAAATATCACTTATACCAACAGTTATATCTGGCAGATCGATATTGACATCGGTCGGAGAATCTGTGAGCTGAGGTGTATGAGTCGTATGAACTGACTTGAAATGAAGGGCAAACAGATTAGCAATATCATGACCAGTATGAGCAGACAGATTATCCAACGTCAATTCTGAGGGTATACCACTTGACTCACGTTTACTATTTACGAAATTCCAGAATACTTTGATGTTAGCCGATAAAGAATCTTGAACTCGATTACAATAATCCGAATAACATTTACGAGCAAGAAACTTACATTTCGACCGTAAACCACAAGAAACACGATAGTGTTCGCGAAAATTATAATTTGTGAATTTTCTATGGGCTAATTTTTTTTGCTTGATCAACTTGAACGATCATTTATCCACATAAAAGTTGCCCCAGTCAGGTGCATCTCTGTATGATTTTTCAAAGTTGGAAAATTCTGATTGTTATATATTCTAACATTCATAACTTCCGAACCAAGGAGGTACAAACGATGAAACTCGCAGGGAATACCTTCGGGAGTTCCTCGAACAATAATTCATCCATACAAAA
This sequence comes from Gonatopus flavifemur, assembly GCA_018340375.1. Taxonomy (NCBI): domain Eukaryota; kingdom Metazoa; phylum Arthropoda; class Insecta; order Hymenoptera; family Dryinidae; genus Gonatopus; species Gonatopus flavifemur. Next base: position 1,714,492 of record JAFFJZ010000013.1, read on the forward strand.
GATGCCCCATCCAGGGGCAATTCTGTATGATTTTTCAAAATTCGAAAATTATCACTTTCATACATTCTAAGGCTTATAACTCCCGGACCAAGGAGGTACAAACGATGAAGCTCGTAGGGAATATCCTCGAGAGGTCCTCAAACAATAACTCTCCCATATAAAAGTCGCCCCAGCCAGGGGCAATTCTGTATAATTTTTCAATTCTGAAAATTCCGACTTTTATATATTCTCAGGCTTATAACTTCCGACCCAAGGAGGTTCAAACGATGAAACTTGCAGGGAATATTCTCGGGAGTTCCTCGAACAATAATTCATACATACAAAAGTTGCCCCATCCAGGGGCAATTCTGTATGATTTTTCAAAATTCGAAAATTATCACTTTCATATATTCTAAGGCTTATAACTTCCGGACCAAGGAGGTACAGAGGATGAAACCTGCAGAGAATATTCTCGGGAGGTCCTCAAACAATAATTCATCCATATAAAAGCGGCCCCAGTTAGGGGCAGTTCTGTATGATCGTCTCAAGTCCGAAAAAAAATTGTTTTCCCATGTAAAATCAGTTTTTCGCTTGTAACTCCCCCCTCCTTGACTTTTCCGGAAAATTATTCATGTTACAATCATCTTTATTCCAAGACCTTCCAAATGAACTCTTATTCATTAACATCGGTGAAAGTCGGGGGCAACCCATTTTTTTAAATTTTTGTAACTTTTTTATTTCTGAGGTACAAACGAAATTTTTCGTGGTTCAATCAGGCACTCATGATGTTCTTTCGGATCCCATAAAAAAAAATCCTCTTGTCCACTTCGGGGGCTAATTTCATACAGGTGGTCCGATCGACGTGAAATTTTCACACGTTTCATGTGAAGGTTCGCACTCTAGGGAAACGTGGCCACCCATGCAGAAATTGACGAACAACCCAGTACTGGAATAACGTTATTTGCCAACTGCCAACTGTTGGCAAACAACGGTGGAATAAACCCGGAATGATAACGCTGATCAACACTGGTACGGCGTTGTTCCCTAAGACTGGGTCAACGTTAACATCAACCCTGAATCAGTACTGGTTCTTCATTGTATACCAACATTGACAATTGATTTTCAACCGGTGATGGTAATCCATCCAAGCCTTTGTACGTGGCTAATGAAAATAATTATATATTTTCAGCTCATGTCCATGGTTATATCGAAAGTAAGAAATATAACACATCTGTTCGTATGTTGCTGAAGTTTGAATCGTTTCTTGAAACGAATGAATAATCCGAAAACATGTGAAGAAGTCAATTCGGGAACATGAATAATAATTTCTTCAAAATTTTGCCCTATTAAACCACACATAATGGACAACGTTGAACAAGTTTTAAATCAACTCCAGCAAATCAGCATTGACTATCGGCGTTACAACAACATTGTACTGGTTGTTACTTCAACCACGTTACAACGTTGGCAACCAACCCTGGTAATCAATGTTGTACCAGTACTGTTTCGATTGTTATGGTTGTTTGGAAGTCGGCATTTTCTGCATGGGCAGTTGAGTATTACTAGTACCACCTCTGCGTTAGTTTCGGGACTTATTGAACGATGTGTTATGGTTCATATCTAATTTTTCCCCCACGATGTTTATTGAGGAACTGTTCCAATGTTTATCTACGTACCAATTGCAGAATCGCCTGATTCTTACAGAATCAATTCCCCTTCAAAAAATATATGTTCTCAATTTTCAACAGTTTTTTTGAAACTTGAAGTTAATTTCCATGAAATATCGATAGATGCATGTACATTTTATATGAGAATGGAATAAATGCCATATTCAAGATGTTATTTGAGAATTAGTGATATTTATTTCTTACATTGCATACAATTTTGAATAAGAAATTATGTTACATCCTTGTGACAATAGAATATGATCCACTGAGAAGTGAAGATGCCTGATTCTCACAGGACCGATTCTTTTTATACTAAATATATCACATTTTTATTGATGTTTCATTGAAATCGATAGAAATTTGATATATTTTCCACAACCAAGAATCGTTCCTTCAACAGACGAGCATCCCTCTTGAGAATTTCATGTTCACAACATATTTCAGACAGCACAAGAGTCCCCGCAAAGGGCTCCCGTTGTGCGACTAATAATGAGCTCAATATGAGTCGAATGAGTCAAATGAGTTCAAAATGAAGTCCTAATGAATAACTCAATGTTCAAAGAGAACTCATATCGAGACTTCATAATGAAGTCTCCGAGCATCCAATACGTTTTTGTTTTGAATACACGAAGAAAAATAAATTTTCGAAAATTACTAAATTTCTACCAAATTGGCAGGATATAAAAAAATATCACTGTTATTGATAGACAGTGTAGTAAAAATGAATGATCAACAAAATATTATTTAGTACGAGCGTGCAAACTTCTGCATGATAAATTACACATTTTCACTACACTCCTATATCCATAACAATGATATTTTCTCTTATCCTGCCAATTCAGTGAGAATGTAGTAATTTGTAAAACTTTATTTTTCTCCGTGTACATTGAATGTATATTGAGTGCATTGGTACTCGCATAACGGGACTATTTAAGAGGTCTTCAAGAAAATTTCATAAATTGAAATTGATTATTTTTGTTGGCTGAGATTGTAGTGATATAACTTTAAAACCACATTTGGTATACTCCAAAACTATATAATATTATTGTGAGTATGAATTAAAAATTCAATGTTGGCAGAATTACTATCTTTTTGTGATTCTCCGTATTTCAAAACAAAAGAACAAGATTAAAGTGATATAGGAAATATTTCGAACTCATATCGATGGATCGATTCAATTTCAAAGTCACATTGCTACAATACTGCTGTGGTTATGTCTCACTCAGTGGGTAGGAAATCACTTTACATGTTACTTTTCCATGTTACACCCATATCTATTCACATATTAGCTGAAAAGATAAGATTCAATGTATTTCAATCGCATAAGAATATCTATTCTAATTGGAAGTAAATTCAATGAAGTTCAGTTAAAATATATATCATTCATATATAGACCTACTCTTAACATTATTGCACAAATTTTTATCTCAAATTTCATATTGTACATATCTCTATTCAAAATAAATTACTATATTTCTTCTTCTTTCTTTGCAGCATCGCATCACAAAATTAGCACCTCGAGAACAGTCGGAAGAGGATCTTGCAAGATTATTCGAAAATTCATTCAAGATTTATTGATATAATTTGATACACGAACACATTAAAGCAATGATACTATTTCAAATTTCAAACTGAAATATTGTTTCTTTTTTCCATTAATAAAGGTAAATAATATGATTCACCACTCAAACTTGTGTCATTTTTTATGATGTAGATTGGATGAGTTACTGATAAGTTCTCAGATATATTTTACCATCTCCTGAATCTAATAATTGTAGTTGTGAGACAAAAACAGTTCTATGGAATTTCGCAAGAAAGAATTCGGTTTATATTTCACTCTAATGAGATTTCGATCCTAAGTAATCTGGAATTTGTTATTGGAAACTTCTTTGCATCTTATATCAAAACGTATTGAAACGGAGGACAATGATAGAGTGATTAGTCGATGTTTAAATTAGTCAGAATAGAGGAATATGCAAAAATGATTATGTGTTCGATTATGAACGTGTATGGAATATCAATCTCACTCCTTTTTTTGTTCATCGGCTGTGTAAAAACAGTGGACCAAAATCAACTATCCCATGAAAATTTCGATTTCGAATAGAGTATTCTGCAACGTTTGAGTGGAATTTTCCATAAGTTGCCTTCAATGAAGTTAACGGGTCATCTTGAAATCATTTCATCCTGCAATCAATTCAACAAATGAAACTGTTCATGCAAAGTCGTTTTCACTGTCACTTGTTTCAAGTTTGCTCAGCAATATTACATTCACTTCAATAAGAAGAAGGGACTTTTCTGTGGCATCCAATGGTTTTGTTCCCCATACTGATGGGCATTTGAATCCATTAGTTCTGATTTTCAGGTAAGTCAAGATTTTTTAAAGTCAATATGATGTTCAGAGGTCAACATTTTTATAGTGATAAATGAAAGATTCCAAATGGACATTTGATATGACATTAGCTCCTAATGTACATTGATTTTCTCAACGAAGATATTGTAAGATTAGTTGAATTAAAAAATGTAGATAATGCTCCAATCCTAGTGAGCGTGGTTCTATTCGAATCATTCATTGATGCTTCCGTTTGAAGAAACTGAAAGTAAAGTACTTCGGGAAAAAAATAATAATGACTCAAGTTTGCTATTCTTTGTTTTCATTGGAATATCCTGCTATAACATAGTATGTTTAATCTGATGTAAGATAACTAATACTTTGACTCCACTATAAACAAATTAACATCAAATATACATCTCATTCTCCTTCAGTGGAATGAGAGGGAAGTTTTTGAGATGGAACAGCACATGTCGAGTGGTAGACTTGATGAACAGGTACTTCTAGTTGCAATTTAACTTGTCCACTTATTATTCACACGTGACAACAATTTTCATCTATAGCTTAATGTACTCTTGTATTCAAATAGCCAATTTAACAAGAAGTTTGTGCGTAATTTGTATGGGAATCAAGAAAGTTTTCTCAGTCCTGCCAAACAAAACAATCTGTTCAAAGTAAGAGAACTTGCTCTTTGGAAGACAAACATTGAAATTCTCAATTTCTGATCCACTTGGTAAAATAGAATGCACATTGCCAAGAAAATTTTCAATTTCCATACGTTTGAAACAGTTGTTTGTGAAGGGGGAGTCACTTCAAATTGTTTAAGTAATTAGAAAAAGTATTACTCATCATCTACACTTTCACTTCAATTTACCATATTTCTCAAATTGAGCAGTGTGATGGAACTTGAAAAAATAGACAATCTTCTCATTTTATAATAATTCAGTATTATGAAATGAGAGGTCATTCTCAGGTCTTGACTCCATTCGAATCAAATAGTGCTTGACAAAGATGGTTTTTACAACCCATCCTTATTCGATGGAAAAAGCCTATTAAACTTCATTAGCTGCGTGTAACTATGAAGTTAATAACTTTTTTCATTGAATTGTTGAGATATTTGAATACGTTTATATTGTTTGTATCATGTTTGATCACATAGGAACGTGATTTTCATATCACAAAATGTTTGAATCACAAATTTAATATTTTCAATCGTTGAAATCATACATGAAATACATTAATACGAAAAGGGTCTGACGGAAGGATTACGGTATCATTGTTGTGATATTTGGCCAAAGATGAATAGCAACCTTTCAGTGTACAGTCTCTGAATTCCTCGAAACATAACAGGATAATTATTTGTTGAAAATATGAATTCCCTTAATACGCCCGAGACATGACTTCATGATTTGAAAATATCCTATTAGAGCATTACTCATTTTGAAATACCATATTTTTTATGTTCACATTATTAATATGTAACCCAGATATTGAATCATCAGAAAATGAAATCCTGTGAACCACTCAATGATGTAATGTAATTTGTGATTGCTCAATACACGATATGATTTCACAACGTTTGGTTACTTCAATTATGTCTCAATGTGATTTCGAGTTTGATTCATATTTATCCAACTCATACGTACACCAAACATCATGAACCTGAAACTTGATTTATGAATTTCGCCATGAGTTGCGACTAAAAAAATTGAGAAAAATAAAACACTCTATTTACAGGGAAAATTCCATTGTTCCCAAGATATCCCTGAGACTGCCTTCATCACAGTGATGGTAATTTTTAATTCAATTTCGCGAGAAAAATTTCTACAAACTTCTGATCCGATGTGAACCAAAAGATATGAAAATTTTATATGAAGAATAAAAGACTAGCTTATTGATATTTGAAGTCAATTGTACGCTCAAAAACCCATACTGATTCAATCAACATTCAGAACCGTCAGTTTTCACTCATTTTTGCTTACACCTTGTTGACCTTTCATTTATTTGTGATGGTTATTTCTTCATCTTACTTCATTCATCATATTCTCATTTTTTGTATAGTACACTGATTCAGTTTATTTTTCTCCATCAAATTATGGAACATCCCATTGACTTTAAATACTATTGCTTGAGATTGACTTTCTTTGTTTAGAATTTCATATTTGGACTCACAGTTTTCAATTGACAGCTAATATAAATATTGATATGTACGGAGAACGAGGAACGAATCATGTCGTTTTTGGATTTCAAATGCTCATGGATCCCGTGCTTCCTAATATAAATGAGGATGAAAACGAAAATGTCTCAATCTCAAATTCATGTTTCAGACTAGATAAGCACATGACAAAGTCTCTCACACTTTTCATATTTTGAAATGGACATTGATTTTTTGGTAGGGGTTCTATAATCTGCCACAATGATTTCATTGAGAATGATTTAGTCAATTTTTCGTTTCATGTAGAAAATATTGAATCTCAAAAATTCCAAGCAAGATGTGGAAGTGAAAATCGAGATTCTCAAGTTTTGGGACCGATGTGAATATTCTTTACCTTTTTTTTTGACATCCACACCCTCTGTATTTCCTCCAGATTCGGAATTACGAATTCATCAATAAACAATCCACTGATCAAATCAGAATTGTGGTGAAACTAATTACACAACAGTGGTCATATCATTCTTTTATAAACAGAAATAACTCATTCGATGATTCGAATCGAATTTCAGATCGATTGGTAAACCAATAATGAACTCAGAGACTGATTTGTGGTAGGAAGAATTTTAGTGATCCTCCAAGTGTAATTGAATAGGAATAAGTTTTTGGGTGATGGATAATGCATTGGGATTTCAATTTTCCCTAATAAACCGTTCAATTATCAATGAATATAAATAACAGTGTCTAGACTTTGAATGTTTCGAAATTGTGAACAAAAGTTGCTGTACTGCTCAAAGTGGAGGCCAGTGACTTTGTATGCGAGTTCATATGATAATTTCTGTGGTAATAATCTGAGAATTCCTAATTTATTGATATCATTAAGAATTCATGAATACCAAACACTTTTTGCGGGTCATTTTCTCAAAAAACTAAATGATTATCGAAATTCTCCGGGATAGTTAGGATAAACTTATGATAATTATGATAGGAAGATGAACAGAACCAAGTAATCAACTCATAATGTATTATGTCTTTACAATTCAGCCTACTTTCCCGAGTCGAAATTTTGCCCCTACTCTGCTGCTAATAATGCTCTTTTCAGTAGGGGGATCAGATAGTAAAGTAGGAGCAGTTTCAATGAGATATTTTCTCCTACTTTGACCCTACTAGTGGTAGATATTTCCTATTTCACCACTTGTAGGAGCAAAGTAGGTGCAAGATTTATCCTCTACTTTGACCCTACCACTCCTACACGGAGAATACTGCCGCCCGAAAAGATTACTTTTTTTTATTTTTTCAGTGAACCAGTAACAGCAAGATTTATAAAATGCATTTTTTCCATGAGAATACGAAAGATCACGGGTGCTGTAGAAACCGTAATGGTTAGGAGTCAGATTTTAAACCCGTAATTTTTCTACAGTATTCGTAAGCTTCCGTATTTTCATGTAAAAATCCATTTTACAAACCTCTGTTTCTGGTTTACTAAAAAAATTTTCAAAAAGTCATATTTTCTAGCGGCATTGTTTCCGTGTATTCAGTCGATTGCAATCTCTGAAGAAACGATTAGTTCATAGTGGAAATAGATATTTTTGTATATGAGAGAAGGCTTATTCAAATTAATTCAACGATAATATATTGATAATCATTTTCTCCATCATATTCAAATATTTACATCTACACCATGAATTTATTTCATATTAAATATAAAAAAGTTTTCTTACCACTTGTATTTTTATGCATTTTGATAATCAAGCTTACGTGACAGTGCCAGTCAATAAAAAAGAACTTGAGTAATTTGATAAGTTTGTTTTTAATTTCCTCTTATAATTCAAGTCGGGTATTCTATTCTTTATACACCTACATAAAACATTCAGTTGAAAACAAATCTGATGGATATTCATTTCGGTAAAAACAAATTTGATTTGATTCTAGAAAACAAATTTTTTCTTGATTCTATAAAATAAATATTTATTTTAATGAAATGAATGTTTAATTTGAATCAAGTAATAATTATTAGATTCGTATGTGAATAAGAATCTATTTGTTTGATGGATATAATTTTGATTTAATTGAGAAAATGCGCTTTATGTGATATTATTATTATTCGAAAAATCCAACATGTAGGAGCATTAGGTTCTATGTAGGAGCAGTAGATTGTGGAGTAGAAAAATAGAATCAAAAAATATTCGAAGCGGAGAAGTAGGACCAAGTAGTTTCTATAGCGTGAAAATAGGAGCAATTTCACTGATTGGATCGACAAAGCAGGGGCAAAATTTCGACTCGGGTTTTGTAGTAAATTATTTTTATCAAAAGTCTTGTTCATAATCCTCTATTAGAGAGTAAAAAAATCTTGATTCCTTAACAGTTGATTATAAAATTCTGTATTCCACGCATGTTCATCAATTCATATTTCATTATGAAACATAAATTTTAAAACAAAACATTTTCATTGAAGTACTTTCAGAATTGGATCATACTTTTCTTCCGAATTTTAACACGATTTCCTTTTGATTCTTTCTTTCCTTGATTTCCCCTTGATTGATAGCAAATCAGAGGGACCATCCCTTTCCTCCCTTCTAACATTCCTCAATATAGAAGCAAAGAATAATCACTGACAAACCAACAACAAAATTATAAAAATTCATTCAAAAAAACGTATAGTACTTTATTGAAATTACTTCAATGTAAATTCCATGTATGAATTCTAGAATGCATCACGAAGCATTGTCCGCAGACTAACATCTCTATTTTAGGATATATTCATTCAAATAATCAAGATTTGAAATAGTATCATGGATAGGATTTTCCAATAAGTAGTGTGAATCTCATCATGATTTACATCGTGCATACTGATCATAATGAACATCATATATCAAGGCAATGATTGAGAATTAGAAGTACATTGAATATGATTCAAATTGTCATGATACTGCTGAGAATTGTTGAATTTTGATATTGTGAGTTATTGTAAAAGAGACGATTCACACACACGTAATCAGTATCATGATAGAAATTTGAATACTTAATCCATAAACCGTCTATTTTCGAATATTTTTCAATAACAGTTCACGAACGACCAAAATAACGAACGACACAGTCACCATTCTGGCATTGCTGAGATCCTCTCCACAATAAAATGAATATAAAATAATTTTTTCAATTCACAATAATACTTATTTCTCTAAAAATACATATTCCCTCAACCTCACCATCCTACACTACACTTGGTTTATATCTATTTAACTTAATTTATCAATATTTACTTTATTCATTGAAATCAATTTCTCGTCATCCAAAAAATTTCTCGATCGAATTTTATTATATGATAATTGATGATGCGAATTTTAGCGCTAAAATTGCGAATAAATAATATAAAATTGATATCTGACCGTCAGAGTGATCATCCAACATCCTTATCCTGAACAATTCTTTGAACTCTGAAGAACCCTTAAAAGAGCAATTATCATTGCTGCAGCAATGAATACAGGGTTCTATCATTACACATAATGAATGATCATTTACAAATAATCCCTTACAATGCGCAGACTTTAATATCTGATCTCTTAACATTAAAGAACTCTTATAATAGACTTACTTATCATCGCTGCAGCAATGAAAAAGGGTCTCAAAGCAGTTGTACCATCTCCATTCTTTCTTCTATCCACTCGAACGGACAGAAAAGATTTCATTTCCGCTTATTAGACAATTCTCTTTTCAATTCGTTCATCGCCAGTTGGCGGCCTCGCTTATTCCACAGTACATAAGAGTGTTTGGTACCAGATACCATTCGTGCGTTTCTGAAATATAGAAATTATCAAGTGAATTTATAAAGAATGAATCAACTTTCATCACTTTCATTGAATGATTCTAGTTTGTTTATATCACTGAGAGGAGAATGTTTCACTATATTTGCGAAGTATGTTCAAACGAGTGTTGAAATTTTTATTAGATGTGAGAGACGATGAGATGTGGGGACGAAAACACATTTCCTCCTCTACTAAGAATTCTTTATGGGGTTTCTCTTGGATTATTTGTAAACTATTATGTAATTGTATTAATGGGATATTATGGAAATATTTATCCCTAAATTCCGAACTGTACAGGAAAAATAGTAATATTCCAATCATATTGAAAATAATGTTGATAATAGCGTGAATGATTTCATGCCAAATCTTCTGGAGGGTCCTGTTCAACAGAGCCGTATGTAAGGGCGGGGAGAGGGCAAGAGAGGACACGTGCCTCGGGTGCCGAGGAGAAGAAAGTGCTCTCGATACAGTTTGCGAACTCAGACATTCACAATCTGATCACCTAAAACCTTATTCATCACACAAATTATCGTTGGATGTCCGAGGACAAGATATGGTTGGATTTTATTTTCGATTACATTAATCAACATCTATTCAGTATGGTTCCTCCATGTCATTTCGACAATTGATTAACACGATAGGAGAATTTTCAGAATTATATTTAATTTGTATCCCACTCAATATCCCTCTCTGTGAGATGATTGCGGGTTTTACGGGGGGATATTCTTGATACCTGTCCTTGATATCCTTTTTATGCATCCTTGGTAGTATCTGTTTCCTTTACGTGGTGGGGAGAATGAGTATCTCAGATTTGGGTCTCTTTCTCGGACGGAATAAACTACTCGAGAGGAAGAGTAAAAACTAAGAGAAACTGAATCATCCCAACGGCAGGAACATCGGCAAAAACGCTGGGGGAGCAAGGGGAAACTACCTTCGTTGACATCTTTTAATAGTCCCGAGGAAATGGAATCTTTTTCCAAACCCAGAATTTTGGAATTATGGTGTATTAAAAAAAAACAGCAACAACAAGATGATGGCTTTCCCCCGAGTAAAATATTCCGGAGGTGAAATCACCTCCCATTGGGATCTCCGGGTGGAGGCGGCTTGAGAGAGCTTCATCAAACAAGAAAGAAAACCAAAGAAGATAGGGAAGAAAGGGCACATTCTTCGAGTCGAAGGACAAACGGGGAGACTAGAAGAATTGAAATGAGAAATGAATAGGGTGGGATCGATATAACGGGAATTAGCGAAATTAAATGGCCTTCAGAAGGGGATTTCTGGAGTGGGGATTATAGAATAATTCATACAGGATCAAAGAATGGTCAATCAGGTGCAGGAATTATAATGCATAAAAGGGTAGAAAATGGGACAGAAAATTATTTGCAACATAGGAAACGCGTAATAATGATCAGAATTGGAACGAAACCGGTAGACACTACTATACTTGAAGTATACATGCTCACATCTGCATACTCAGAGGCAGACATCGGAAAAACGTACGATGAAATAGAAGAAGTGATAGAATATATAAAGGGAGAGAAGAATTCAATGATCATAGGTGACTGGGATGCGGTACTAAGGCAAGGAAATGAGTACAACACAATAGGGGATTTCGTGTGAGGAAAACGAAATGGAAGAGGACAACGTTTAATCGAATTTTATGAGAGTCATGAAATGGTTATTACCAACACATTATGCCGAAATCATCCAAAAAGAATCTATACTTGGAAAATGCCAGGAGATACACCAAGATACCAAATTGATTACATATTAGGGGAACAAAGATTCAGAAATCAAGTGGAAAGCTGTAAAACTTATCTAGGGGCAGATATAGATAGTGATCACAATATGTTGATGATGAAATGTTCTCTGAAATTCAAAGCTCCGAAGAAAGAAAAGACCATGCAGAAAAGATGGGATTTGAAGAATCTCCAACAAAAACAAACCCATGAGGCATCCAAAGTGATGTTGGATGAAAAATTGGAGGGTGCACAAGAGAACGACTCGGAAATAGAGAGTAGATGGACTCATATAAAGGAGAACATAGAACAATGTGCGAATAAAATTTTGGAGAACGATGGATCAGAACCTAAGAAACCATGGATGACAGAAGAAATTTTGGATTCAATTAATGGAAGGAGGGAATACAAGAAGAAGAGTAGCGAACAAGACGAGCAGAGATACAAGTCACTGAGGAACAAAATAATGAGAGAATCAAGGAAAGCGAAAAAACACTGGTTGGAACCAAAATATCAGGATATAGAAGTAAGGTTACATTGAGGGAAAATAGATGAGGCATATAGGATTGTTAAGAGATTTTTTGGATGAATGAAATCTGGAAGCAATAAGATTGAGAATTCTCTAGGGAGACAAGTGATAAAAACGGAGGGGAAGCAACGGAACAATCATTTAAACGATCTGTATAAAGGAAGCGATTATGAAGGATTCTTTGAGAGAGAGGAAGATGTCAATGAAGAAGAATCAAGAGATCCCATGTTGAGATCAGAACTCGACAGGGCTTTGAAAGAATTGGAAGATAATGAAGCGCCAAGGGTAGATGGCATGAGTACGGACCTCATCAAAGCCTTCAGTCGACGAACCCGTGAGGCACTGTTTGAATTGGTGAGAGATATGTACGAAAATGGAGAAGTACCGAAAGATTTTCAAAAGAATAAAATTGTCACCATTTCTAAAAAGCAAGGAGCGAACAAATGCGAGGACTACAGAACGGTTAGTTTGACTTCACATGCCTCGAAAATAATGACAAGAGTTATGTACAGAAGGATAGAGAATAAAATAGGGAGTAGATCAGCAGAAGATCAGTTCGATCTTAGGAAAAATAGGGGAACGTGAGGAGCAATTCCAGCACTCAGAACAGCAGTAGAGAGGAGACTAGAGTTGAAAAAGTCTGTGTATATAGGTTTTGTAGATCTCCAGAAAGCATTTGACAATGTTGATTGGGAGAAAATGTTCGCGATTCTGAAAATTGTAGGAATTAATTCCAAGGATCCCGGGAAGAAAAATTCCGCATACGGATTCATATATGGATTCCTGTATGGTCATATATGAAAGTGAGGAATCTGACAGCATCGATCTCACTTCTTTCTTCTTTGGTTTTTCATCACGTTCCATGAAAAATTTTGACATTTTTTTGTCCATAATGGATGTATATGATAATTTATGATTGAATATGATCACATATGGCCATGTACAGTCCCATTCATACATGATCATGAATGGCCAAAATCCGTATATGCTCATATATGATCTCATATATGTTTATATATGTGCATATGTATTTCATATATGTTCATATGTGATTCATATATGGTTCATATACGCTCATGTACAACCATATATGAATTATTTTTTCCCAGGATAGGAGAATAATATATGAATTATATAAGAATCAACTCGCAACAATAGAAGTGGACGGTCAAAAAGGAGGTGGGCAAATCAAAAGAGGGGTGAGACATGGATGCTCACTATCACCATTGATTTCCAATTTATATATAGAAGAAGCGATGAACGAAGTGAAGGAGTGAGTGCAATTGGAATTACAGATTCAGGGAGAAAATGTTAGCATGTTGAGATTTGCGGATGGCATAGCTATATTAGCTACGAGTGGTGCTGAGTTAGAAAATATTCTCAACACTGTGAAAACAATATTACTAGAAAACTATTGTTTGAATATAAATAAGGACAAAACAAAATTCAAGATTTGTATAACAACGAAGACATCAAGAAGAGCGAAAATCAAAATAGATGCAGAGACAATTCAGCATGTTGAAGAATTTAAATATCTAGGAAGCACAATCCCAGAAAACGGTCAAAGCGGAAGAGATATAAGCGTTGACCACAAGGAAAACAGGATTTTCACCAAAAGAAACAGTCACTATGCTCAGAAAATATTAGTTCAGCAGTGAGGAAGAAATTTTTGAAGAGTTACGTTTGGAGCACAGCATTATATGGTTGCGAAACTTGGACAATTGGAAGAACGGACCAACGGAGACTTGGAGCTTTTGGAATGTTGTGCTATAGAAGGATGCGCAGAACAAAATGGATAGAGAGAGTGAAAGATGAAGAGGTACTTGAGAAGGTGGATGGACAAAGTAATCCTTCGATATGTAGAAATTGAGCGTTCAGCGAATAATATACAGGGTTGGAGGATTCCATCAAACCAGTCATAAGACTGATCACTCCTGCCGTACAACGAAGAAACCTCGTTAAGTGCAATTGGATCGAAACTGAGAAAATCGACATTTACTATTTTCCTTCATAATTCTGTCATAGGATGAAGTTTTTATAAATGTAACATTCTTTTCATAGGAAACCGGATGCGTTCTGTTCAATTCTGCAGAGGAAAATTAACATTCCAAACGATAACTATGTTAAAATGGACTTGAGGGTTTCTTTTTCTCCAAAATACTAGCGAAAAAAGCTATAAAGTCACTTGCGGCTTTTTTCCAAGTACAAGCGCTCGAGATCACCGTGCCGTACAACGGAAGAAACTACCTAAGTACATCCCCTTCCAATGATTTTGATTTTGATGGAACATTTTGAGAACAAACCAGTGTTTATTGCAAAGAGCATACTGTCGAAAAACGTAAATTCCTTCTATAAGGAATTTGTGAAATTGCTTGCAAATTGTAACAGGTTTATTTTATAGTTTTCGATTAATTTTTATTGAAAATGTTCATTCATCAACAGATAACCTATACTTTGATACCTTTTTAATCTAGTACAACTAACATAATTCAATTACTGAAGAATTACCCCAATCATCCCGAAAAGAAATCATTTTGTGTGACTTCATTTGATCATACATTTGATCATATGGATCAAATCAAAAATTCAGAAGGACAATGGTCACATGTAATCATACAAAATTATTCTTTCCTGCTTAGGAAAAAGCTAGTTATAACCGGGATGAGCTTGTGATACAGTCCATTACTTTAGTATTTTTTATCACATTACGCGTGTGCTTTATGAAACTCTTACGGAAATATTTCGCTGAAATAAGCATGAATAATCTCTGAGAGACATCGCAATTCCTTTGTAAAAACTCTGACAAACGGTGAAATTTTGATGGGAGATCTAATAAATTTGGAACATTCTGTACAGACTTCTTTCAGATTTTTTCCAAAGTTTATAACAGTTCTCCATCCTTTTTTTCAGACGAATAGAAACGGAATTGCCCTCTGAAAAAATTCTGAAAAAACTCCAATAAATTTCCAACATTTCTCTGATTTTTGATAAAACATTCCAGTTTTCAAGCACTTTTTCACATATGATATTCGGATGTAACATATGAATCTACTCATGAAATATAAAAATTTTTCAGACGTCAGAAATTTATCTGAGTTTCATTAGAATCCTCCCAAGCGCAATTGCGTTCCTATTCCTCTGAAAGAAGAATGGAAAAACCGTGATGAAGTCTGGAAAAAGTATGTACAAAATATTCCAAATGCACGAAAACAAGAAAACAGCACTGGTTACTGTCCATAAAATCAGTTGAAAAACAAATAAAAACACGCTTGGATGACAGAGGTTAGCGCGATCACAGTGATGTGTACTGCAGTGAAATTCGTCAATGCTGCTTGGACATTAACGGTTACTGGGAGACGCAGTAATGAATGGCGTGAATTTGATTTTGCATTGTTTTTCAATGAATCACTGCGATTCACAGTAACCTTTGTTGTTTTCTTCTTTCCGTGTGTATTAGATTTTTCATAAAAATTTCAGAATGTCTCAGAGTTTCTGCAAACAAAATGCGAGATTTTTCAGAGTTTATTCATAGTTATCTGAACGAAATATTTCCGAATTCAGCCGAAGACAGTCGAAGATTATCGGAATGTACTTAGGTGTCTTATCCCAAGTATGAGAGGGCTGAACTCGAGCTATTTACAACGAAAGAAACTACCTGAGTACATACGATGTTGTTGCGTTGTATTGCGAGCCGTTCTCGGGCTCTTTTACAACCAAAAATCCGGGTGAAGTACTTGACGATCTTTCTCCGTTGTATTTCCAGAAATTTCGTCACTTTTTCGGAGCGATTTACAAATCCTCTGTCACTTACGACATTTTCTATCATAATTGCTTCATATTTCCCCTGTTTTTTATCGCTATTACTCTGGAAGTATTTGTCATTCCGAATTTTTGCAAATACCATAGAATAGAGGATTTTCTGAAGAGTCCAATGATATAAAAAACTCATTTTCGTCAAAAATGCGACTTAACAAGGTTTTTCCGTTGTACGGCAGACTTCATGATGATGAATTCAATATCCTCCATGTATAGCTCATATAGGAGTATATATGCCCTTCACAACCCACAGTAGGCCGAAATCCACAAAAAGTGCTCAAAACTATAAGGCGTTGTCTGATTCATGCATTCTTCTGGAGAAAGGGGTTTTGGGGATCGCTGATTACGAATCTGTAGTCAGATTTTCCGAATTCAAGATGGCGGATCGAATATGGCGGAAGAAAATGTCAGGATCACTCCGATTTGCCTCAAACTCATTCCGGGGGAGTTTTTTTGGATCGCTGATTACGAATCCGCAGTCAGATTTCCAGAATTCAAGATCGCGGATCCCATATGCCGGACGAAAATGTCAGAATCACTCCGATTTGTCTGAAACTCGTCCTGGGAGGGTTTTTTTTTGATCGCTGATTACGAATTCGCAGTCAGATTTTCAGAATTCAAGATGGCAAATTCAATATGACGGACATAAATGTTAAAGTGATTTCGATTTGCCTGAAACCCGTTTCCGGACAGTTTTTGGAAGCCGCCGAATACGAATCTGGATTCAGATTTTTCTTCAAAATCTTCAGCTGAATTATATATGATGCCAATGATACATTTGTTTTGATCTTTCAATTTACTTACGTGTTTTACCGCGTGAAGATTGTAAATTGGACTTCGAAAACACTTTTTTTCATTTTGAAAATTTATTTATTCATTCTTTTTTCATTTTATTTTTCAACATTTTTTTCAAGGTTTCTTACTCTTCATTTCTTGTATCATTTCACACAAATTTTCCTTCATATTCAATGTTCGAATGTTCCTTGGCCAACTGTATCTGCGGATCTTGTAGACGTGCAAGGACTTCTGGCGAAGAAGATCTATTCTTTTTTTGGGGCAATCTCCGTGAAGAGGAAATCCACGGATCTGATGATATCAGTAGCATGTGTAAAAGGTCCAGATTGGTTAAAAGTCTTGAAGATTTTCTTGTATTATGTTCTTTATAATATTTGCAATCTTCGTTCCGAGCCTCTTGGGCTTCCTCAGATGCTTCACCAATTGGTGAGTCAGCATGTTCTATGATCTCAGACCCATGAACAAGTACCCTATGGACTGATGCTGACATAGGATACCAATTATACTTATGAACATACAGTTCAGCCGTATCATGTGCATACTTAGCCGAAGCCTCAATATTGATAGCAAAACCACTAGAGATTGTTTGCAATATTATGCGGAATCTTTTGATAACTTCCAAATCTATCCCTGTGATTTCAGATGATGTGAACGCGTATTTGAAAACTTGCCGGGCACTATTGCCATCATTGGTAGTTCCGCTTTCTCCAGGTATAGGCATATCAATGAGCAATCCCATTTCACTCCTGAATCTATTTTGTATAATTTTTTTTCTTTGGGAGGATAAATCCTTGTCTGCGACACTTCGAATCTGCCACGTCTGAATGGGTCAACGATAAGAAATGTGCGAGAGCAATTCAAAGAACCTTATCCAAGCATGGAGAGAAGATAATCCGAATTGAAGATTGCATTGATCGACTGTTCTTGTAGAGACTACTTCAATATTATTCATTTTTTTCGGCGTAGCACCACAAATATTACCAGTTTGCGCAGATGCGGTTGATGTGATCGCGTTGCAAACTACCCCGTCTATCATAGTCAGTGCCATTTTATGAGTAACACTAACATCACCCACAGGACATGATACTTTGGAAGGCACGAGATTATTGACCTGATTCTCTATGTATTGTTTCTCTTCTTCACCCACTCCAGTTGTTTCCTTTATCAATTGTATCCTTATTGGTTGACGATGGACGTGGATTTTTCCAGATTATTTTTCTCGTCAAGTCAGATTGTAAGACATTCAGTTCCAAAGGAACAGAAGAAGTTACAAATAGATTACCATCACTGAACATGCTTTCGGAGCTATTAGGTTTCTGTATGTATTGAGAATGACCTGAACTCCCATCAAATTCCCATTTTGACAACAGCGTCAGTTTATCTAATTGCTCAATTGACAGCATACCGGTAACAGATTCACTAACCTTCACTATAGGAGTTGCAGTATGATCGAGGAGAGCTGTAATTTTATTTCTGCAATACTATCAGTGACTGTTATATATTCATTCCCAGGATAACATATATTCAGCATCCAATATCTTGTGATAAGAAGGATACAAATTCACACCTCTTTCTATCGCACCATGTCGCATATTCAGATACTCATTCTTCGTTGATTTATTCTCTACAATCAGAACTAAGGCTTCATCGTCAGTGTAAGGAGTTATGTTCTTAACATTCTTCTTTACCATGTGTGGTATATTACCGGATACTGAACAAGCTTCTTGCACTATTTTAGCTGCCGTATGACGGCCTTTAGAACGTAATTTCATTTGTAGGGCCAAAGACAATTCTGCAGTTGACTTAGTTTCACATAGTTCACTCGCTTTTCTGCGTTTTGTTTTGATGGTCGAATTTTCGAATGATGAAGCAGGACGACCACCCTTCTTGTTTGTTTTATTAGGCATTCCGATGATTGAAAATTTGACTATTCCGTTGAGCCATTTTTCATTCCTGTCGAAAAAAATCTTCAATTTTCGGGAAACTTCATCGTACTTATCAAATATACCTCAACCAAACAATGTAACCTGTCGTCCGATGTGTATATATCCTCATCTTTTTTTATGTGTAAGTTATTGATGACGTAACTTTTTAGGTGATTAATTTTTGCATCACGTGAGGCACTCTTCACGTTCCGTAAGATATCAAACAACTCTTTCCGTGTTGAAGTGGATGACATTAGGACGTTGTCAAACTATCAAAGGACAGTAGTCAGAGATTAAATAAAATCCATCCAATACTTTAGAAATTTCCGCACGCTTTACTTGAACCTTACTTGCACGGAGAAAAATGATGTATCAAATATTACTGCATTCACTCGTACATTAGTGCCCGTAGATGAAATAGTATAATTTTTACAACTGACTGTAGCAAAACATCGTGCAATTTGGTGCAACTTCATATCATAAAGCATGAGATTTCACTACATTTAGTTGTAAACATTATACTATTCCACTTACGGGCACTAATGTACGAGTAAATGTAGTAATATTTGATACATCATTTTTCTGCATGTGATTTATTGTAATGTTGCATGTGGCATATCACTGTTAAAAATTTCCACCGCAAATTTAAGAATATTTATAGTAATTTTGATACAAAAGTTTGTAAGCTATTGACAAAACATATTTTGTTTATTGAATTTCCCATACCTCTATTGAAATTCAAACACAATATTATTTTAAAGTGCTTTTCATACAAAATTTGATTCGAATTCTCATAAAATCTGTGGTGAATTCCAAACACAAATATGTGTGTTAATTGCTTCCAAATTTTGTGTATTCAATTCACAAACTTTTTCAACAGTGTATACCGGAGAACTGATAATTTTACAGATACTGTGTCATAAAAATTAACATACCACTCGTTGCGCAGGTCTGCGCAGCATAAATAAAAGTGACTTGCAAGTAGGAATCATCTAACAACACATTGCAAATACCTCCCAGAGAGAGTTTTTCGAAGTATTTGAGAAAATCGTCAATGAAATATCGAAATCGATGATTTCTTTCGTATGCACAACTCAAAAACGCCATGTTCCATCCTAACACTCATGTCCCCTGGACAATATTTATTAGTTTTATATTGAGACAACATGTAAACTTCCACAAAATCCTCAGATATCAAAATCATGAGGGCTTGCAAGCGTTAATTACTTCGAAAACTCTTGTATTATTTTTCGGGAATTTTTAGAATTTCACAGTAATTTCTGTATCTTACGTAACAATATCTCACAAACTAACTCGCCTTCAGACACAGCGTTACGTACCTTCATACTACCAATGTATTGGAGTAAGAAAATACCAACATTCTTGATTTTTAGAGTATTTCAGGGAAGGGGGTTTTGAGCACTTCTTGTGAATTTCGGCCCACTGTGCAAGCGTATCATATGATTATCCTTGTTGTGACTTGACTATCTTCTGATATATCATCTGCTGAGTTGGGATTAAATGGATGTCGTATTTATCGCACAGGGTGAAGCTCGCTGATCAGTGTCTTCAAACGTGGCGGGGGTGTTATTATTGCAGTCAATCAACGTCATCCTAGATTTAAACTCTCAACATTAAATGCTGGGCACATTTTCGTCGGAGCAGTAATTGGAGGGACTCTTTTAATTCTTGGATCAACATATATTCCGCCTAGGTCAACTCCTTCAGTCTACCAATCTTCCCGGATGGCGTGGGAGAGATTCCTAATAACCATAGAGATGTTGATATCTGTCTCTGTGGTGACTACAATTTGCCAAATATCACCCGGTTAGTCAACTTTGAAGGCACTCCACATGGCGCATCATTTGAAACGTCATCAAATGAATCACTGGCCGTTATTAGTATCAGCAACTGCTTCAATTTCTTTGGCTCGGAACAATGTGATATTCTTGCAAACCCTACGGGTTCTATCTCAGATTTCTTTTTTCCAATATCGAGAATCTCAGTGTGCAGATCACCTCTGATCCTCTCTTACCTTGCGATTAATATCATCTTGCTCCCGTTTTTTATTTCGATCTGGAATACGAATCCCTTGCTGATTCTGAGTAGATGGGGTTCAACTTCTGGAAGCATGAATATGATTCTTCTCGGAATTATCCTGATTCAATAGCCCTAGTCAGAATCACTCTGGTCGATCTCTAGGCAATTACAAGGCCTCACGAGGCCTGGCAAGTCCCTCACAAGGGCCTGGTGAGGCCTCGCAAAGCCTGAGAATTACTAGAGTGATTTCTGCTAGGGAGACTGGGATTCAGCCTCACAGCATCTTACTTTGGAGAAGGCACTTACTTTTTTGTGTCTTCCTGCACTATCATATACAGGGTGGACAGGTTTAAGTGATACAGGCGAATATCTTCAAAATTAGTGGTGATGGAAAAAGATGTTACGGATAGGAATTCAGGGTTACAGGAGGAAAGTATGATGCTGACCTTCAAAAATCCCTCAAAGGGCATTTTGAAGTTCATTTACAGGTCCAAATGGTTTTTTTTTCAACCGCAGCCCCATTTTCTCACCATAGGATTTGGAAGCTGGTCTCAAACTTTTCACAAAACACTGGTCATGGACTCCCTTCCACCCATTGGGATGCAAGTTATGGACCGTCGAAGTCATTGATGACCACGCGGGCGGACTGGGGCTACCGAGAGCGTGATGATTCCAGTACAGAGACAAAAATGAGTGATTACCCTAATCCTTCGGTGAATTATCTGAGAACCCGAAGGGTTTTGTGTCTGTTCGAATGCGCATCTCAAACAAGGTTATGTGGTATGGTAAATACTTTCAATGCTTCCAGCAACCCTTCAACACTTTTTGAAAGTCGATTCTCATTCATACTCTGGTAGAAGTTTGATCAGGCATTCCCTATTCTCAATAAGGTACTGATCAGGTTAGAATCCGAGAACCGTAAATGAGGAGAACCTTATGAGACGCTCCAAAGGGCCTTACCTGATTTCTCTAATAGGATTCAGATAGGTTTGTAACGCAAGGGTACAATAGGGTTCGGATAATATTTCCATAAAATCGAGAGGAAGAGGAAAAACCGTAACGAAACCTGATGAGGACCTGATAGCAAATCAGGCATGCCTCACCAGGCTCTTTTATTTTCCCATCCAGAATTTCTACTAGCGTAACCCTGATTGAATTAAATGGAATGATTCAAAGGGTTTCAAATGCAATGGTGAATCCTAATGAACCGAACACATAACTGCCACTCATGATACGCAGAGATTCGATGTTTCGATTTATTTATGGATTTTTCTTCTTCGCTCTCCTCCGAAGATTGTGATCGATTCCAATGGAGATGAAAGTTGATTCATTTTGAAGAAAAACATAAACATAAACAAACGGGAACATCGAGTCTGTGCTTATCATGTGTGGCAGTTATGTGTTCGGTTTATCACGATTCACTATTCCATTTGAAATTCGTTCAATTATTACATCCGATTCGATCAGGGTTATGGATGAGTATTGACTATCGGAAAGTGGTGAAGGGTTGCTCGAAACATTGAAAGTATTTATCATACCACATAACGTTGATTGAGATGCACATTCGAACAGACACAAACATCCTCCGAGTTTTCAGATGATTCCCCGAAAGATGAGAGTTATCATCACGCCTATCCACTCACTTACGCTCTCGGTAGCCCCAGCCCGCGCGCACGGTCATCAAAGACTTCGATGGTCCATAGCTTGCACCCCAATGAGCGGAAGGGGGTCCACGACCAGTGTTTCGTAAAGGGTTTGAAACCAGCTTCCAAATGTCATGGTGAACCAGAGGGCTCCGCCCCCTGACTGCTTCGCTTTGCTCAGCAGTCCGACCCCCTTCAAAATTCGCTCCGCTCATTTTTAATGGTTCATAGCCCACATATGCTCGCTTCGCTCGCATTCTGAACAATTCAGATATCCGGGGATATATGGGAAGGCACTCATCGGTTTTTCCCTCAATTGAGAAACTTTGTAAATGTAATGTTCAGAGAGCCTGGAACTCATTGCCTACTATCCTTCATACCATCCTCAAATAGTTCAGAAACATGTACCTGGAGAACTGTAGAAGTTCAACTGTCCTGGTAGGAAAGAAGCCTGGAAGCGCGACGAGAGCGTGAGCTGAAAGTAGTTTAAGCGTAACAAGCGTAACGGAGGGTTATTTGGGCGTAATTGAGAAATGAATCCGAATATTTCCAGACTTCATTTGTTTCAATAGCTGCTTCCTTCACTTTTGGATCCTCACTAGTGCGCAGTTGTCATAACGTCAACCAGCTCTTGAAGAGTCTTCGGATGCAGTGAAGCTTACATGGGAAGATCGGAATTACTTTTTCCTTTCAACATTGGAGCCCAGAATTTGATTCAGCACCCTGGGAAATCCCTAGAACTCGTGTTACATGAAACAATATAATTTTGTCCATTAGAGCCAGAATCACTATATTCACGTGTGCCATATTGGATTTGCCATCTTGAATTCGGTTTTCATTGTCAGATTTGGATTCCGCACCCTCCGAAACCCCTAGGACCCATGTTGCATACAAATTTGTCCACAAATGCGAAACTGACTAAATTCACGTCCGTCATCTTGGATCCGCTACCTTGAATTTGGGATTTGGCTCCAGATTCGGATTCAGCATCCTCGAAAACCCCTACGACCCATGTTTCATAATAATACATCGATCCGAGCCAAGATAAAGAATATTCAAAGACTCCGGAGAAGATGAGGTATATACAGGGTGGGGCATTCAAAGTGTCGCGGGCGTTTTTTCCAAAAATAAAGTGAGATACGAGAAAATTTTTCGGACAAAAGTTGTAGGGTACCGAGGGGGACATCCGATGGTGGCCTTGGCTTTGACCTCAAATCTCATCTTCAAGGGCATTCTGAGATCAACTCTTGTTTTCTAAATAGCATCTCATATTTTTTACTGCAGATTTGGATTCAAGGTCAAAAACCAAGAAACTTTTGTCTGACCCATTTTCCTGAAATCCGCAAAAATGGCGCTCTAATCGATATTGTTCCATTTTGAATCTGACATTCGAATAACTCGAAAACGAAGGATCTTGCAAAAGAATGTTTCGTACAAAAGTTGCCAATACACAACACATTTCAATCGTCTACATTACCACCATTCAGAGCTCACGCGATGTGAACAAACGACGGGGTTCAGTGAAAATTCACGATTTTGAAGGTCAGTTTGTCAGTTACATTTGATTATTACTTGGTTTATGACAAATTGAAAATCATGGATATCCGATACACGGTTTCTGAAAAGATCGATATGATCTACATTTACGGTGAAGTGCATAAGAACCCCAGACAAGCATATGACTTGTATGCAGAACGATTTCCTGAAAGAACAACGCCATCCATTAGGTATTTTCAACGCATTACAAAATTATTCTCAGAAACGGGAAGTGTTACAAGGGAAAAACGACATCGAATGAGAACTGTTAGCGGAGAAAATGCGGAAGTTAATGTACTAGCTGCAGTAGCCAATAATCCACACGTGAGCTCTCGTGAAATTGAACTCCATTCGGGAATTTCTCGAAGAAGTGTTCTTCGAATACTGAAACGTCACAAATTCCATCCGTATCACATTTGTTTGCATCAAGACCTTCACGGTGATGATTTCGAAAATCGTGTACAGTTTTGTCGATGGGGTCTAGCGCAAATGCACAATAACAACTTCATCAACATATTATTTTCTGATAAGTCGACGTTCACCAATCATGGTCAAGTGAATCGACATAATATGCATTACTGGGCGACAGAAAATCCAAGATGGTTACGTCAAGTAAAGCATCAAAGACAATGGGCTGTGAATGTTTGGTGTGGTATTTTTCGATCTCGAGTAATTGGACCGTACTTCATTGCAGATACGCTAAATGGAGAGAAGTACAGACATTTCTCAGATCAAGTACTTCCAACATTACTTGAAGACATACCTATTCAGGGACGATTGAATATGTGGTATCAACACGATGGTTGTCCATCCCATTATGCAGTCACAGCTCGAGAAATATTGGACAGAGATTATCCTGGACGATGGATAGGACGTCGTGGACCAGTTCATTGGCCTGCCCGTTCTCCGGATCTTACTTCTCCAGATTTTTTTTTATGGGGATACATAAAAGATACAGTTTATCAACAAGCACCGACTACACCTGAGAATATGCATCAACGCATCATCAATGCATACGCGAGCATCAATGAAGATATTTTAGCACGAGTTCAGCAATCTTTTGTAAAACGTTTTGAAATGTGTATTGAAGTCGAAGGCCATCATTTTGAGCATCTACTGCATTAAAATTATCCGAGTGATGTAGATGATTGAAATGTGTTGTGTTTTGTCTGTTATACCCCATCACCTCCGTTTCAGTTCAAGGGGTCCCCCTTGGAATCAGACAACTTTTGTCCGAAACATTCTCCTCCAAGACCCTCCGTTTCGAGTTATTCTAATGTCAGATTCAGTATGGAACAATATCGATTAGAGCGCCATCTTTGCGGATTTCAGGAAAATGGTTCAGACAAAAGTTTCTTGGTTTTTGACCTAGAATCCAAATCTGCAGTAAAAAATATGAGATGCTATTTAAAAAACAAGAGTTGACCTCAGAATGCCCTTGAAGATGAGATTTGAGGTCAAAGCCAAGGTCACCATCGGATGTCCCCCTCGATACCCTACAATTTTTGTCCAAAAAATTTTCTCGTATCTCATTTTATTTTTGGAAAAAACGCCCGCGACACTTTAAATGCCCCACCCTGTATATATATGTATACAGCGGAGAAAATTTTCTCCGAGATCACCTATTTTCTCAGAAAAGAATAAAAAAAAATAGACGGACTTGTCCGATTGCAATATAAAAAAAATCGTCTCGGAGGATGGGTTCGAAGGAGGTCCTCTATGAATTGCATCCAATTTGGTCCACTCGGTCCAGAGTTATCTCTGGTACAGACAGACAGACAGACAACCCCATGGATTATCAATCAGTATTGCATGGAATGAAAAACTATCCAAATTCCAATTGGATTCCTCAAATATTTTAGGAGATACGGTCAGAGCGTACAATAGCGGGTGCAATAGGCACTCCATGCTGGTATACTACGTATACCGATGAGTCCCAAAAAAATGGGGGTCCGGTCCAAAGGAATCATCTTGACCTTCAAATGACCTCCAAAATAATCTCTAAGGGATTTTCCAAGGTCAGCACCATACTTCCCTCCTGTAACCCTGAACTTCTTGTCCCTAACATTTTTTTCCATCTCCACTAGTTTCGGAGACATTTGACTATATCACTTAGAATGGTCCACCCTGTGGTATATTTATCTAATAATTCTTCGTGCGGAAACAACTATCAGCTTCTCCAAAATGGTTCAATCCTGAGTTGAGAAAAGTTGTGACAACTAAGACATTCGCGCATAGAAAAAGAAAATAACTGATGATCACAATGACTACCAAGTCTTCTCTGATCCATGTACTCAATGTAAAAACTTGTTTTTGGATTGTTACCCAAACAGCACAAATGATCATTTTGAATCCATATAAATTCTTCGAAGAATTCTTGAACAGTTCCCGTTATGTCAGGCAACATGAATTCAATCAACTCAACATTAATACATATTGGATGCCTGATAGTAGTGGGCGGTATTCACAAAAATATCGATATTGCGGTATTGATATTCATCGTAACTGAAATATCGATATGCGATAAATATCGGAACCGAAGTATTGATATTCTTTCGATATAATATCGATAATATTCATAATCACATATATACATACATGAATATTGTTTGAAGAATTTGTTATGCATAAATAACATTTTTGAATTGTTATTCAAATACGGAAAGAGCAGTTCGATTATATTGTAAAAATATTTCATGAAATACAACGAATCGAATATTTGTTTGGTATGGATAATGTTTCATTAAACTGAAGTTGTTTTTATCAACAGTGAATATTTAATTAATATAAACGCAATTCTCATTTATTCACAGGGAATAAATGTGGATTGATAGAAAAAAAATCAATTCGCGCTATTCAAAAAAACATTTAGTGAATATAATTGAATTATTCCCTCAGTGCCTCTACCAGCGTGGGAATGTGGATAGATAATAGATGCTTCCGACATTCGTACAAAATGTCCAAATTCAATAAGAAGAAAAAGACCGCGAATATTGAACTTGAGATTTTCATGAATGTCGAAAATCCAAATATCACTGTCAAAATTGAAAAAGTGAATACACAATTCATAATTAAATGTATTAAATGTATGAGTGGCGCTACGATCGAGGCATGGCGTCGCGACTTGTGAGTAAAATTTCGCGCGGCAGTATACCTAGATTTGATCACTACGAAAGATTGCGGAAATTGCACCAGATAACATAGCCTTCAATAGAGACTTCCCTTACCATCGAAGTTCCCAGACTTGTATATCCATGCTCCCGATAGGCGTTCTTAGTAAACAAGAGTCGATATGACCAATTCTAAAATTGTTCAATTTTTTTCATTGGCCATTCTATTTAATTAAATATTCTGATGAATTGATCTGAGGGAAAAATTGCATGAATTATGTACAGCTGGTCACTCTGACAAGAGAAAATTTTCCAAGCTAATGAAAAATTGAAAAATATTTTATTCTTCTGATCAGTTGAAAATTTTTATGAATCCATCACCAGAAAGTGTGTATCGATAACGATATATATCGGACAGAAAAATATCGATGAGAAATATCGATACATCATCTAAAAAATATCGATATCCACAAATATCGATATACCGCCGATTACCAATGCCTGAATAGTTCTTGATAAATTCACGAGATGAACTCTGTCTGAACAACTGGGTTGTTCATCAAGAATTCGAATCCCTAAATAATAACCTCCCAATAGATCATATTTTTTTCATAGTAATTTCTTTCAGTCATATCAATTCAAATACAATTCAACTCAATCCTTCAATTATCAATAGTAATAAAAACAATCATCAACACTATTCAATATCAAGGCTCTATTTGTTTGACAATACGTATAGATCTCGTCCACAAGAAGGGTATCCTTTTTCAAGAAGTGATTAAGGGTTTCAAGAAACACCTACTCTCAAGAAAAATATTTCCAGGATGCTACAGCGATGACTTTAAACGAAATTAAAAGAAAAAAATCAAATTCAAATCAAACAGTTTACGAAATAAATCCAGTAATATCCTTCACAACACTCGTTAAAAATGGCTATCAATATCATTCAGTGGGATTGCTGTAGCCTCTTTGCTAGATTCAATGAGCTACCAGACTTTATTGAAGGTATGAACATTGATGTTTTATGCCTATCAGAGACTTGACTTTTAGATAGCGATAATGTATTGATTAAAGGTTACAAAACATCAAGAGAAGACTCTCCATTGAACAATAGATCTCGTGGAGTTGCTATCATTGTTAAAAACTCCTTACAATTCAGAATGTTAGATCCTGAAAATTCTCAAATTTATAAAATATGTAGGGATAACGGTGTTGAAATCATAGGCTTTGAGGTTCACATAGAAAAAAGAATGTATAATATATTTTCGTTATATCATCCCACGGAAAAAAAGAATTTTGAAAAGACCAAAAAATTCTGGCTGAAAGTCTTTGATTACTTTGAGAAAATGGATAATGTAATATTAACGGGTGATTTCAATGCAAAAAGTAGTCTATGGAATCCATTGAACGCAGATGAGGATCAAGAAGGAATAAGAATGGAAGGAGCTATAGCCGAAAACAATCTAATCTGTCTGAATGATCACTCCATCACAAGACCATGCAACAATAATTAGGCTGGAACAGTAATAGACCTGACCTTCACATCTCTCAATATTAGCTTGGGCTGTTCGTGGGAAGTTTTACCGGATTCAAAAGGAAGTGACCACTTACCTGAACATATAACCATAGACTCACCAAATTTGAAAAAAATCCCATGCAAACCATCTATAACAACAACGAACGTTAACTGGGCAGCCTTCAGGGAAAACTTGGACACAGTTCTCAAAAATTCAGATTTGAGCAGCTTAGATTTAGAAGATAGATATAAAAAATTTATAGATTTAATTATAAACTCTCTCAAACAAAGTGGTGCAAAACTGAAAGACGAAACGAATTATTCTAAAGCCCCGCCGTCCGTGTGGTGGGATTCAGAATGCTCCAGCATCATAAGTAAAAGAAAAGAATTATTCAAAAAATTTACACAAAATCCCACAAAGGAAAACTTTGATAGTTATAAACAGGAAATCAGAAATTCCGGTAACAAACTGAAAACTATTAAAAGGAATAAGTTTAAAGAATTCTGCAACACGCTCAATCCTAATCAAAACCCTACGAAAATTTGGAATACAATCGAAGGATTTAAAAATAGAATAAATAGATCCAGAAATGATATTACAAATACCACAGCGAATAATATAAAATTCAAAAATGCTTTTGATAAAATAACCTCCCAAAGCATACAACAAACTATAGATGCAGACGAACTGATCAATAACAATTATATTCAAGATTCCGATTATTCATACAAACCATTGAGCTGGGACGAATATCACATAGCTATTTCCAATTTGAAAATAAGATCAGCACCAGGCCCTGCCTTGATATCATATGAGACTATAAAAAATTTCAGTGAACTTACACATAAAACCTTACTAGCAATATTTAATCTGATATTCCATCACTCAGAAATTCCAACAGACTGGAAAAAGTATTCCGTAATATTCATTCCCGAACCCAATAATGAAGAATACAGGCCGATAGCTCTGGCTTCATGTATTTTGAAGATTTTTGAAAAAATATTACAAAAAAGGGTGGAATACTGGGCTGAGACTAACAATAAAATCCCAGATTACCAATTTGGTTTTCGAAAGCAAAAATCGTGTCTAGATAATACAAGCATTCTGACTTCAGACATTAAAAAAAGGATTCTTAAGAGGAGAAGCAGTTGGAGCAGTATTCCTGGATTTGCAGGGCGCATTTGACAATGTTGATCCGGCTATTTTTTCAACCAGATTATCGAACTCGAATTTGCCATCTAAGATTAATAAAATCATATATAATATTATAAAGGAAAGGAATATTACGGAATACTATAACGGACATAAAATTGACAATAGATGGACATACAAAGGACTTCCCCAGGGAGCTATTTCAAGTCCGATTCTATTTAATCTCTATATATCGGAATTAGGAAAACATTCAGATGAGAACACCAAAATTTTGATTTACGCAGACGATGTAGTGATATATTTCAGCAGTAGAGATACTGCTGAAATTACTTGAATTATTAACAATAGTTGAAAAAAACTGGCTTCTCATTGAAAAAGTTTAGGCTTACACGTATCTCCAGAATAATCGATATTTCGTCTATTCTCACCTCATAAGAATCATGAAGACGCACTAATAAACATCGAGATAGAGAATAACAGTATCCCAAGGTCTAATATGGTTAAATTCTTAGGAGTAACCATTCATCACAAATTATCCCGGCTATCACATATCAATTCAATTGAACATAAAGCCCTTCAACAAATCAAAATCCTTAAGGCGATATCGGGCATTGAATAGGGATCTCACCCTTCCACAATGTTGCAGATCTACAAGGGTTTAATAAGGGCAACCCTTGATTGGGGAGGTATATTTTACGGACACATCCCCAATAGTATGGCCATTAAATTGGATAGGATACAATATGCAGCTATACGTACTTCGTTGGGTTTGATGAATACCACCCCCACAAACTGTATTTTACATTTGGCATCTGGAATACCAATTCATTTGAGAAGAATCAATATGGTCAAGAAATATATTAGTAAGATAATCTCCAATGAGCCACATTTTGAATGAGTCACTAGATGACTTGCATAAGACAATTCTGGTAAACCCTAATCACAAAATAGCTACGAATGATATTATGACCAAAACCTGGTTCAAAATCAAACAAAATTACCCGGATATTATATCTAATCCTCATTCAAGTCTATACATGTTTGAATACAGAACTAGATTCTATAACCCTGAAATTGATACGCTTCTTGGTATAAGCCGGCAAACTTCTGAGAATGCAAACTCAGATTTCAACAATATTATTAATAAAAACTACAAAAAATTGACACTGATTTATACATGAAGTGGAAGCTGTCGGCCGCGAGCTGTCGGCCACAGGGGTTATGTTTTGGCTGGGCTTGTACCTGAACAGAACGACCGAACTATTTGGCTATTTTCCCCATAGGAACATGCTGAAATGAGATAATGATGATATCTAAAGATATGAATTTGTAGTATTTGAGACGAGGAATTCGAAAATGAGAGATTTTTCACGATAGGAGGTCGTTTTCATAGGATTTTTTGCAGAGAAACGAGGAGTTATATATTGGTTCTAACGAATTTCATCACCTACTGATGAGATGACGTCCGATTCGGAGGATAAATGCATCAATTCTTATTGGATTTTGTCTGAGGAATCCGATGGTATATGATTCCTCTTGGTACGCGGCCGTTTTCATGGAGTTTTCGTCGAGAGAAAGGGAGATTTTTGTGAATTTCCACAGAATTTGCATGAATTTCGTTATTTAAAGACAAGTCGACGTCCGATTCTTGGAGTAAAATCTATGGATTCTCATGAGGAATTGTCTGCAGAATCCAGTGATATACGGCTCATTCCGGTACGCGGCCGTGTTCTTGATTTTTCACGCCAAAAGTCGTTGATTGGTATTTGACGGAATTATCAATACATATGCAAATTCTTCCATCCGCTGCAGGGTTCTCGTTCGATTGGAAGAATCTGATACATCGGGTCTTATGGGGAATCGTCCAAGGAGATCAATGGTGTATACCTGATTCCGGTACGCGGCCGTTTTCATGGAGTTTTCGTCGAGAGGAGGGGAGATTTTTGTCAATTTGCACAGGATTTGCATGAATTTCGTTATTTAAAGACAAGTCGACGTCCAATTCTTGGGGTGAAATCTGTGGACTCTCATGAGGAATTGTCTGCAGAATCTAGTGATATACGGCTCATTCCGGTACGCGGCCGTGTTCTTGATTTTTCACGCCAAAAGTCGTTGACGGGTGTTTCACGGAATTATCAATACATATGCAAATTCTTCCATCGGCTGCAGAGTTCTCGTTCGATTAAAAGAATGAGATGCATCAATCCTTATAGGAAATTATCCAAGGAATCCAATGGTGTATGGCTCATTCCGGTACGCGGCCTTTTCCATGGAGTTTTCGTCGAGAGAAGGCGAGATTTTTGTCGATTTCCACCGAATTTGCATGAATTTTGTTATTTAAAGACAAGTCGACGTCCAATTCTTGGGGTGAAATCTGTGGACTCTTATGAGGAATTGTCTGCAGAATCCAGTGATATACGGCTCATTCCGGTACGCGGCCGTGTTCTTGATTTTTCACGCCCAAAATCGTTGGCTGGTATTTGACGGAATTATCAATACATATGCAAATTCTTCCATCGGCTGCAGGGTTCCCGTTCGATTGGGAGAATCTGATGCATCAATTCTTATAGGACATCGTCCAAGGAATCCAGTGACATACGGCACATTCCGGTACGCTGCGGTGTTCTTGACTTTTCACGCCAAAAGTCTCATCAAAATCCATAGATTGTACTCCAAGAATCGGACGTCGACTTGTCTTCCAATAACGAAATCCATGCGAATTCTGTGGAAATTGACAAAAATCCCCCCTTCTCTCGACGAAAACTCCATGAAAACGGCTGCGTACCGGAATGAGCCATACACCTTCGGATTCCTTGGACAATTTCCTATAAGAATTGATGCATCTCATTCTTCCAATCGAACGAGAACCCTGCAGCCGATGGAAGAAATTGCATATGTAATGATAATTCCGTCAAATATCAGTCAACGACTTTTTGCGTGAAAAATCAAGAACACGGCCGTGTACCGGCATGAGCCGTATATCACTGGATTCTGCAGAACATTCCTCATAAGAATCCATAGATTCGACCCCAACAATCGGACGTCGACTTGTCTTTAAATAACGACATTCATGCAAATTCTGTGGAAATTCACGAAAATCTCCCATCCTCTCGACGAAAACTGCATGGAAACGGCCGCGTACCGGAATGAGCTGTACACCATTGGATTCCTCAGGTTATTTTCTATCAGAATTGATGCATCTCATTCTTTCAATCGAACGAGAACCCTGCAGCCGACGGAAGAATTTGCATAATATCGATTATTCCGTCAAATACCAGCCAACGCGTTACGTAAAAAATCAAAAACCTGGCAGCGTACCGGAATGAGCCGTATATCATTGAATTTTGTGGACAATTCCTCATCAAAATTCATTGAATTTACTCCAAGAATCGGACGTCGACTTGTCTTTAAATAACGAAATTCATGCAAATTCTGTGGAAATTGACGAAAATCTCCCCATCTCTCGACGAAAACTCCATGAAAACGGCCGCGTACCGAAATAAACCATACACCATTGGATTCCTTGTACAAATCCCTATAAGAATTGATGCATCAGATCCTCCCAATCGAACGAGAACCCTGCAGCCGATGGAAAAATTTGCATATGTATTGATAATTCCGTCAAGTACCAGTCAACGACTTCTGGCGTGAAAAATCAAGAACACGGCCGCGTACCGGGATAAGCCGTATATCACTGGATTCTGCAGACGATTCCTGATAAGAATCCATAGATTTTACCCCAAGAATCGGACGTCGACTGGTCTTTGAATAACGAAATTCATGCAAATCCTGTGGAAATTGACAAAAATCTCCCCTTCTCTCGACGAAAACTCCATGAAAACGGCCGCGTACCGGAATCAGCTATACACCATTGATCTCCTCGGACGATTTTCCATGAGAATCGATGTATCAGATTCTTCCAATCGAACGAGAACCTTGCAGCCGATGGAAGAATTTGCATATGTATTGATAATTCCGTCAAATACCAGTCAACGACTTTCTGCGTGAAAAATCAAGAACACGGCCGCGTACCGGAATGAGCCGTATATCACTGGATCCTGCAGACAATTCCCCATAAGAATCCATAGATTTTACCCCAGGAATCGGACGTCGACTTGTCTTCAAGTAACGAAATTCATGCAAATTCTGTGGCAATTGACAAAAATATCCCTTCTCTCGACGAAAACTCCATGAAAACGGCCGCGTACCAGAATGAGCTATACACCATGGAATTCCTTGCACGATTCCGTTCAATAATCGATGTATCGGATTCTTCCAATCGAACGAGAACCCTGCAGCTGATGGGAGAATTTGCATATGTATTGATAATTCCGTCGAACACCAGTCAACGACTTTTGGCGTGAAAAATCAAGAACACGGCCGCGTACCGGAATGAGCCATACACCATTGGATTCTTCGGATAATTTCCTATAAGGATTGATGCATCTCATTCTTCCAATCGAACGAGAACCCTGCAGCCGATGGAAGAATTTGCATATGTATTGATAATTCCGTCAAATACCAGTCGACGACTTTTGGCGTGAAAAGTCCAGAACACGGCCGCGTACCGGAATGAGCCGTATATCACTGGATTCTGCAGACAATTCCTCATGAGAGTCCATAGATTCCACTTCAAGAATCGGACGTCGACTTGTCTTTAAATAACGAAATTCATGC
This sequence comes from Gonatopus flavifemur, assembly GCA_018340375.1. Lineage (NCBI taxonomy): Eukaryota > Metazoa > Arthropoda > Insecta > Hymenoptera > Dryinidae > Gonatopus > Gonatopus flavifemur. Next base: position 1,748,904 of record JAFFJZ010000013.1, read on the forward strand.
AAATTCTGTGGAAATTCACAAAAATCTCCCCTTCTCTCGACAAAAACTCCGTTAAAACGGCCGCGTACCAAAATGAATCATATACCATCGGATTCCTCAGACAAAATCCTATAAGAATTGATGCATTTTATCCTCCGAATCGGACGTCGTCTCATCAGTAGGTGATGAAACTCGTTAGAACCAATATATAACTCCTCGTTTCTCTGGAAACAATCCTATGAAACCGACCTCGTATCGTGAAAAATCTTTCATTTTCGAATTCCTCGTCTCAAATGCTACAAATTCATATCTTCAGATATCATCATTATCTCATTTTAGCATGTTTTTATGGAGAAAATATCCAAATAGTTCGGTCGTTTTGTTCAGGTACAGTCCCAGCCAAAACATAACCCCTGCGACCGACAGCTCGCGGCCGACAGCTTCCACTTCATGATTTATACCGACTGCTCAAAGAAATCAAAGGAAGGAGTAACGTTCGCAGTGGTTATACCAAATCCATCAGACAACATAATTCTCAAATCGAGACTCAACAATCTCTGCACAATATTCGAAGCAGAAGCTCAAGCCATTATACTTGCTATCGAACATATTAAAATAAAAAAAAATAATACACTCCCTAGTGGTAACTGATTCTCTCAGCGTTCTCACTTCTCTGAATTCTCCGGACTTTGAAGGGATATATAATCCTGTCATTGACTCAATCAAGCGTATGTTATTAAGTGGTAAGGATAACGAACAAACTATAAGATTTATATGGATTCAGTCGCATCACAACATTATAGGAAATGAACTTGTAGATCATCAAGCAAAAGAAGCCCTAAAAGAACAAATATCATCAGATTCCAAATATTGCTTTGAAAACTTATCAGAAATTTTTGATAAAGAAACAAAGCATAATGCATTGGATTATTCATTGAATCAAGGTCGACATAAAGGGACTGAATATTTTTCCAGAATAAGTAAATCTCCCGAATTCAAATACCCATGGTTTTATGAGTTAAAACTAAACAGACAGGCCATTGTCACCACTTGTAGGTGACAACCTTACCCTTACCCTCGATGAACACCTTGAGAGGAAAAATATTGTCGCTGACGCTAGCTGTTCATGCGGGTTTAAGTCACAATCTTCAAACCACATTTCCTTTGAGTGTAAAAATCACGAAAAAGGATCCAGCTCATTGTATTACAATTCAAATGAATCACAAATTTTTGAGGATGTTGACCAATTCAACATAGTAGACATAGCTTTTAAAAATGATCAGGAAGTAATCCTGTTAATCCAAAAATTTCCAGAAGACACTGGCTTAAGAATATGATGAAGCCCTCAATTTGAATTGCTCTTCCTAGCCTGGAATATCCCTCTGTATTCACACATCCAATATCCCCTTTATTTGAAGAAAAAAAAAATCATCGACGTTATACAACAAGTCAAGAAGTACAGTAAGAAGAAGAATGAACAAATTAACATTCGTATTCGGCCACCAGAAGTTTTGAAATATAGCAAGAATCGATTCCATCAAATATCTTGAAGGCAAAACAATCGATAACGGAATATAGGCTATAAGCCAATCAACGTTGTGGAAATATCAAGACACATACTGGCGTTTGGGCAATGCCTAGGTTTCTAGTAACAACACTAGATCAGAAGAGCCAAGTATAACCTAAACCTGAACCGTATTTCACTATCATTATTGTTTTGGATTCGCGTTCTCCAACTGGATAGATCTGTGCTTCACTCTCTCTTAATTTAAACACCTTATGTACATTGAATTCAAATGAACCGAATATTGGATTTATATAACACTTTTCACAAAAATTGCGCGAAGTAGATTTGGTCATTCCCTTCTTCACCCGTCATCAATTCCTATTCAACTGAATTCATGGAGCGGGAACAGGTGTTCCGACACCCGCACGATGGTCGTCATCCACGAATGCATCCGTCTTGCCGCTCGAGCACACATCCTTCAGAATGATATAAAAATTCTTTTGACTAGTTTCCACGTTTTGATGATCCACTGATTTTCAAAAGCAATTCAGAACAGATAAATGAATCCATATAGAATTACAGCGGGCTCGGATCAAAACCCAAATCTCGCTCTCGCTGTAACAGAATCTCTAAATTTTTGCCAAAATTCAGATCTGGAGAGATCTACACATGGCTCAGGGGATCTACATAAATTCCATCAGATTTCATCTTCTTTCTTCAGGAAGTTGTTACAAATTGTTTTGAAATTCCGATTGAAACTAGACACGGTGTATACAAATTCATCGATATGATAAATATTCCCTTTCTCTCATGGGGATTGATATAACAAGTTCACATGCGAAACATCATCTATATCAAATTCACATGGATTTTTTCCTATGTGTATTGTCCACATCTGGGGTTCTTGAGAAAACATCTTATGAGAATTTCAAATAGCAAGTTATGCAATGGGGATAGACAATATTCACGACATCAATTCATACATTCTGTCTCTGTTGACCAACGTATGATTTTTCCATAGGAATATTTTCTGACAAAAATACCTTGTGGACATGAGATGAAATGAAAATCATGTAATAACAATGAGAATATACTTACATTTGAAAGAAGTTGTACTCTGTCATATACAACTCGTTGGTAAAAACTTTGAAGAGATCAATGACATTCAGGATTTCAGGAGTAGGGCCTTGATCATTATCCCAGTTCTCTTCGAAGCATTTAATGTGATATTCTTGAGTGTAGGTCAATGACCGGATCCAGTTGTTGAATGCGTAAAGAGCCGCAACTTTTGATGCTTGACTGTAGATCGATAGATTGCCAAGAGGTGGAATAGTACATAAGGTAATCCCGGATTTGGAGATGAAAAATTTATTTTGAAGGAGTTCCAATAATTCCGTCATATCTTCTACCATTTGATCGCAAGAAGCATCCTGTAATGAGATGATTTATGAGTAATGGGAATGTAAACCATCTACTGTATATTGGCTCACCAAAATGAATAATCGAAATCCTGACGGGAGATTGCACAAATGTATGGACAGAGGCAGAACATGAAATCGAATCCAGATCAAGAGAGCTGAGTATGATATATCCTCTTAGCTTATTTATTGACGTTTATAGATTCATACGTTGTATTCCATTCAGCCCAGGGATATTCAATTAATATTCTGCCAACATTCATACAATCATAGAAATAATTTCTCATCATAAGATGTTGCGATCACCCTAGAAGATGTGATCCGTATCACCTTGTATACTATCCGGCAGGAAACATTCATCTTAACTTGAAGGACGTGATAATATCATCTGAAAGATTCATTTATCTCATCCAGTATATCATGAACTATACATATGGATTGGATTGGCATGATTTTCAACGTATCTTGTGATTGAGAATTTCAAGAATGGCGATAGCGTTTCCACATAAGCGATGATATTCTTCTGGATGCACACGATGTTACAACTCATATCATTCCCCAGAGTAAAATGATGGTCGTTGGAGTCGTGTTTTCTTCCGGGTGGGAGGTGAGATTATTCGAGCAGCTGATGTATCGAAAGAGTGTAATTGACAATGAAAATAATCGAAAACAGCTCATATTCTTATTTTGATCTGATCCGCCTCAGTTTGCCCTGATTTGGTAAGTATTTGGAATAGCGCAATTCGGGAATGGTGTAAGTTTCAATGTAAATATCTTTGGATGAAGGAAACTAGGTGTGAATTAATCAATTAGTATCACTTAATTAACAAGTGAATGAATGTGTCTGTTGAATTTTGTGTGCGGAATTATAGACCCAATTGAAGTATGCTTTCTGAGGGTCCCACATGTGATATGAATCCAACGGAAACATCAGTTAAAAACACGTCGAAATTTCTGCTGTTATGACGGTGGAGGAGACGATACGAGAGGTCGTCGAACCATCGTTGCATGACTGTGGTCCAGCGTGGCCTCTGGAATAAATTATATCAGCCCGAGCGGTAGGACCGATAGAACTCAGAAGAATTTGGGTTTTCTGCCTTAAGGGGCATCGAGACACCCTTCCTGTTTGAGATTGGTAGAGGTAGATGGGAAGAAGAAAGTGAAGGTTTACCACTTCAGTTGAGAAATTTGATTTAATAGATATGTTTTTGAAGTAATCGAGGTTACAAACAATAATTGCTTCTATGAAGAGAAAACAATAAAAATTTGTTTATAAATGTGTATGTATATAGGGCATTCTTTGTGAAATCGGCCACCACCCCCTGCACATCTCAATTTTGAAGATAGAAATCTCGGAGACCAATCAAAATTTTCGTTGAAGTGTCTACTTTTCATTGCCGTATGGTGTTTTTTGGACATGGCGGCCATTTCGCCAAAATGACGGCTGAAACGAAGGGGAAACGTGTTGAGAATAATCAAACCAGTCCTAGAAATATGATACGTGGGTGTTGGATAGTTCTATGGACTGGGGCATGTAATTCGAGCCTTCCGGATTAATTGCTCGCGGTTGGAATACTGAAATTGCAAATGGCGGATCCAATATGGCGGCCGGAAATTCAAAATTGCTTCGAATTTCTTGGAACATGAGGAAAGAGTGTTTTTCAGGTCGCTGATGACGAATCCGAACCCAGATTTCCGGAATTACAAATGGCGGATCCAATATGGCGGTCGGAAAAATTATAAATCTCTTGGATTTGTGCAAACATTGTCATACTGAGGTTTTTGGGGTCGCGGAACGAGCACCCAAACCCAGATTTCCGGAATTGCGAATGGCGAATCCAATATGGCGGCCGGAAATTCAAAATTGCTCCGAATATTTTGAAACATGGAGAAAGGGTGTTTTTTGGGTCGCTGATGACCAATCCGAACTCAGATTTCCGGAATTACGGATGGCGGATCCAATATGGCGGTCGGAAAAATTATTGATCCCTTGGATTTGTGCGAAAATTGTCTTACTGGGGTTTTTGGGGTCGCGGAACAAGAACCCAAACCCAGATTTCCGGAATTGCAAACTGCGAATCCAATATGGCGGCCGGGAATTAAAATATTGCTTCGAATTTTCTGAAACATTGGGGGAGGGGGTTTTTTGGGTCGCTGATGACGAATCCAAACTCAGATCTCCAGAATTACAAATAGCGGATCCAATATGGCGCTCGGAAGAATTATAAATCGCTCAAATCTGCGGAAACATTGGCAAACTGGAGTTTTTGGGGCCGCTGATCAAGAATCCGGACTCGAATTTCCGGAATAGCGAATGGGTAATCCAATATGCCGGTCAGAAGAATTATCAATCCCTTGAATTTGTGGAAACAATGTCATAGTGAGATTCTTGGGGTCGCTGATAGACATTCGAATCCGGGTTCTCGGAATTCCGAATGGAAGATTAGATATGACGGTCTGGATATGAGGAATCATCCGTCCTCTGACGTAAATCTTCGCTCCGAGGAAATTCTTGTCGTTCATTATGAACTTGAGGTCAGATTCCGGCAACCAGAACGAACGCACCACGTTCAATGATCCGCAAGCACATTTGATATGATGGGATCAAATAATATAGTGATTTCAAGAATTATTTGGGACCTGATCATACTCATCCTGGGATTTATTTCTGAAGTGCTGCTTGCCTCCGTCTCTGGTACGGATAATCCCATTTATTCTTCTCACATTCCGTTGAATTTGAGAAATTAACAAAGTCTGAATAGCATAAACAGCAAACGTGTTGTGTTTTAGACTTTCTGATCAGAATACGTAACTCTTGTTCTCAACATCGCGTCCTTGTGATAATAAATAGCAGGAGACACGGTGCATTGTTCGGTATCGAAATTCAAATGCTTTTGAGGCATCCTGGCCAACATATACTTAGTTCTCAGGGAATCAAACGTAATCGGTGCTTCGCCATCGCGAAAATTGTGTTTCCGTTCCTGGATGAAAAGATTCTGTCGCTCAGACATGAATGAATGAGCTTTGAGTATTGTCAGTCTATTGCACAATTGTTGTATAAAATTATCAATTTTCATCATCACTGTTTGTAGAGTTGAACGATCCGTTGCCGTCCAAACCGAATATTGAATACCTGTGATCGATGAATTCTCAAGTAGATCATGTGATTCCTCCGAGAACTGCGAAACTCCTGGACAATCGAATTCTCAATACTTTCAATATTTCCACCTCTATCATTCAATTCATCAACCACCTTGCCATCTCGTAATTTGTACGATGAACCTCCTCCCATACATGCAGCCTAAATTCTGGAATTCGCGTATAAGTCAGGAAATTCCTATAACCTAACCTCCGATATCTTTCGCGAATTTCTACCATTGTGTGCGGCTGTTTCGAGTGAATAAATCATTGGCATTTTCGAAGAATCCGTGGCTTCGTATATCAGGATGTCGAATAAATCAGCTGGAAATAAACGAATGAATGCGTGAAATCGATTCTCATCAACTGACAGTGTATTGTTCAGTAATGTCTGCACCTAATTTCATGTGGTTTCATTGCAACGTCAATTGTTTTTCTCGTCTCCTGTTATTTATCGTTTTACATTGTTACTCTATGAATGTTCGCGACGTTTGAACCTCGAAGTTTTCGTGTTTCAACTTATGAAATCGTACTAGGAGTTCGCATATTTCCATCTGAATTATCTGATCATCTAATACACGATGTCGCGAATTCTTCGAATGGACCGATGTGCAAATCCGTTCAAAACTGCCGGGCACGTTGGTAGGAATTCACGAAAGATATCGGAGGTTATGTTACAGCAATTTCCTGACTTATGCGCGAATTCGAGGATTTGTGCTGCATGTACAAAAAAGGGTTCATCGGACAAATGACAAAATGACGATGTGGTTCATGAATCAAATGATAGCGGTGAAAATATTTGTAGTATTGAGAGTTCTATGAGAATGGATGTTCAATTAGAGAATGAGACACACGGAGGTCTCAATGATACACGCACGAGGAGAGAAATTGAACTGGAAGGAATGCTGGATGAGCTCAAGGAGAAATTTTCAACCTTGGAACCCAACAATCCATTGAAATTACAAATTTTAACCATCGCCCCATCATCTTGGAGTGCGAGGAAAATCGCCCAAGAATTTGTTACAACGCGATATTTGGCCAACAAATCAAAGGAATTGAAGATGAAAGCTGGCATTTTACCCGATAGTATTGCAAGAGAGGGGAGAAAACTCTCTCAAACAACTTTAGGAAAAGTACATGGATTTTATACGAGTGACATGAATAGCAGGATAATGCCTGCATCAAAAGATGTCGTTTCTGTGGAAATTGATGGAGAGCGAACGCTGGAACAGAAACGTCTCTTACTGATGAGTTTGAAAGAACTTTATACCGTATTCAAACAGTCTCACCCAGAACATATTATCTGCTTCAGCGCGTTCGCTAAACTGAGACCAAAAAATGCATACTCCCTGGTGCTTGTGGAACGCATTCAGTTTGTGTTTGCACAATACATCAGAATCCGAAATTGATGTTGGATGCAATTGATATTCGAAAGCTGACGTTGAATACGCAAAAGCCACTAACTTATTACAAAGACTGCCTCAATGGAATTGTTTGTGAGAGACCTCGTGCTGATTGTTATCTAGACGCATGTGATGATTGTCCAGGAGTTCCGCAGTTTTCGAGGAAATTAAATGATCTACTAGAGAATTCATTCATCACAGACATTCAACGTTCAGTTTGGGAGGCAACGGATCGTTCAACTCTACGAACAGAAATCATGAAAATGGATAATTTTATACTCGAATTGTGCAAGAGACTGACAATTCTGGAACCTCATTCATTCATCTCTGAGCAACAGAGTCTTTTTATCCAAGAACGAAAACACAATCTTCGCGATGGCGAAGTACTGGTTACGTTTGATTTTTCTGAGAACTACGCATATGTTCGCCAGGATGTCTCACAAGCATTTCATTTCAATAACGACCAATGCACTGTGTTCCCTGCCATTCATTATGACAAGGAAGAGCGCGATATTAAGCATAAGAGTTATGTACTCTCATCTGAAAGTTTAAAACACGACACTTCCGCTGTTTAGGCTATCCAGACCTTGTTAATTCCTGAATTCCAACGCAATGTGGGAAAAGTGAATAAGATTATTTATAGCAGTGACGGAGCGAAGCAGCACTTCAAAAATAAATTTCAAATCGCGAATTTAGTTCATCACAAAGAAGATTTCGATATTGACGCTGAATGGCATCACAGTGCAACTGATCATGGTGAAGGTGCTTGTGACGGGATCGGTGCTACTTTCAAGAGAGAAGCATACAGAGCGAGTCTGACTGCCAAACCTCAAAATGCTATATTGACGCCCCAAAAACCTCACAGCTGGGCGAAGAGTCATTTTGAAACCATAAGCATCATGCACTATGATGGAGTACTTCACGAAAAGATGAGACGGAAACTCAACAAACGATTCGAGGATACCCAACCTGTACCTGAGATTCTGAAAAACCATGGGTTTTTGATAGGATCCAATAATGAAGTGCTCATCAAAAGGTACTCTAACGATGAACAAAACAGAGTATGGTGGCCAGATGGACAACCATGAGGTAATGTACGCGTAGTTGCAAACTGGTTAATTGATAGGCATGTGACAATCAACGGCCCTTTTCAGGGCCACTCGATGTGCAAAGTCTGATCGCGCAACCCCCTCGTGGTGCACATTGGGTTATGCTAATGCCGACAGCTTGGAGCCTGAATACACAAATTCACAAGTCAAAAACCAGCGATATTCATGGTCTGGTTCGAGGAAGATTTGCAAGGAGTTCCATTGGGAGGGAGTCTATTGGAAGTTTGTGAATTTGTGTGACTAGACCCCAAATAATTCCTGAAATTAATATAATATTCGTTTCCATCATATCAAATGTGCTTGCGGATCATTGAACGTGGTGCGTTCGTTCTGGTTCCCGGAATCTGACCTCAAGTTCCTAATGAACGACCAGAACTTCCTCGGAACAAATATTTACGTCAGAGGACGGATGATTCCTCATATCCAGACCATCATACCGAATTCTCCATTCATAATTCCAAGAATCCGGATTCGAATGTCTATCAGCGACCCCAAAAATCTCAGAATGACATTGTTCCTACAAATTCAAGAGATTGATAATCCTTCCGACCGCCATATTGGATTAGCCATTCGCTATTTCGGAATTCCAAGTCCGGATTCTTGATCAACGACCCCAAAAACCTCAGTATGACAATGTTTCCACGGATTCAAGCGTGCATCCACACTGTTTGTGGTAACATACCGCGATCAGTGTTTCTGAAGACGGTTACAAATTTTCGGCGGAGACTGGAATTATGTATCCATGCAGAGGGGGGTAACTTCGAGCAATTATTGTAACAGCATCAAGCGGCCCTCATGTGAGAGGCAAGGGGACTCACGATAATCAAGCACTCCGGAGGGAACAGAGAACTACCACGTCCGCGTCGTTGTTCCTGGGTAGCGCTAAGAGTAGTTCATCAATAACTTTGACGGTCCATACCTTGCACACCAATCGGCAGAAAGGGGTCCATGACCAGTGTTTCGTGAAGGGTTTGAAACCGCTTCCTCATGCCATGATAACAAAATGTGGGTCCCATTTAGAAAAACCTCGCCCTTGAAACTCCAAACTTTGCATCTGGAACATTTTTTTCCAACTCCACCAGTTTCCGAGATATTTGACTATATCACTTCAAATGTACCACCCTGTATGAATGATTATATCATTGTAGGACGAAATTTTATTCTGTGATCTCAAAATTTATAGTCAGTCCTCTCCACCTATCCGGGAATGAACCCAGCCCTGGTGGAAGTGGATGTCTGAATTTGATATATTGTTCCAAAAACTGATCGGATCATCATATCAAAAATCTCACCCGCTTCTGAAACAATATGTCATGGTATGTCAGGATCGGACACCTACTTCTACCAAAGTGGTGATGCCGATTCTTTGTCCGGTGTATCGAGAATTGTATTATTCTCATCGAAAAATGAATCGTTGATTCCGCAACACGATTCCCGGAGAATCGATAAATTCTCTCTCAGAATCACTCCTGCAGGATTGAGGAAACCTCTGTCAGTTCATAGACACAAAGCTCCCTCGTTTCTGAGAACATTGTCGAATATTGCAAAGATATCGTTTCTAGATCTCTCAGCCAATTTAGAAGAGACTTGTACGGGCCCACTATGAGATCGTCACTGAAACGTGTACAAGTTCCGGCGCAATCAGAAAACCAGGAACATAGATATGAACGGTTACATAATCACAATGTCCGATAAAATGATCCGTTTTTTTCTCCCGTTCCCTTGTAAGCATGAGGTCTGAACTTATACGGGATCATTATTGACATTTTGTGTAACTGCGATGAAAATTTCATAAGAGTCAGATGATAGGAACAGAAGATATCCGCATAATATCGGCATGACCGGAATCCTCACATTCTCCCTGGAACTTCATCGTTCATCGTTTTTGGTCTCAATTTTCATTTGCCTGAAACTTATATTGTACAATCGACACCTCGTGAAGTGATTTTGCTCACAGTTCCATGGCATTCGAATGATACGAACATAGGGAAGGGATGCTTTCAGAGTATTGGTAAATAATGCGAATCGCAACAAAAATTCCCCACAACTTTTAACCAATTGAGATGGAACTAATATGGGACCACTATCTGGAGCGTGGTATGAGTTTCAGTGCGATCGGATGATAGAGAGCGGAGATATGCGCGTTCGCAAAAATGACGAATTTTTGCCACATTCGCTCTTCCCCATCAAGTTCTTGTGCACGCATCGAGCTGAAACAACCCAATACAAAATTTTGTGAACATTCAACGTTGAATGTTTGCCGACGTCCAATATTGGTAACGAACGTCAAGGAAAAACTGAAATGATAACATCTATTCACGTTGGTACGATAATAGTTACCGATGTAGAATATGAATACAGGGTAGCACCGAAGTCTGGAAACACCCCCATAGCTTTTGAAAGGGGCATGATAATTCGATCAATTTTTTTTCAGATTAAAGGAGAGATCAAGGGCTATCTTAACGGGGTACTTTGAGTTCCCCAGCCCTGTAGGAGATGATGGGGGGAGGGCCAAAATCTCAGATGAGACGGGGTGGGAGCTTGTGATACGTCATTTGATAGGGTTTTCCAACCCAAATCCAGCGGTTTTTTGTTTTTTGAAATCGTATCATTTTCCGCCGAATTATCGTAATTATAATACTCTGATGTGGCGAAGTCTGGAAACACCCCCATAAATTTTGAACGGGGCATGATGATTGCATCAAATTTTCTTTGAATCGGAAGTTTTTTCATCCCAATCTTGGCATTACCCAGAATCGACGGCGTGGACATGTCGGGAACCTGATTCCTTGTGTGTGTGCGTGCGTGTGTGTGTAGTTGTATTTGGACATCGGTGTGTGTGGGTATGGTGGTTGTGTGTGGTTTCGTGAATATTGGGATTCAGCTTCGCTCATCCAATGAGGGTTCTCGTCGCTCTAATATCGGAAATTGTGTCTACTGACGTTACCATTCAGGCAAAAAGTCGCCTCGTCGGAAAAAACAACCCTATTCAACAGGTTGGGATCTGCATCGATCATTTCCATGAGGGTTCCGCAAAATTGCAAGCGACGGTCAGAATCATCCTCAAGTAATTCCTCCACGGGTCCGATTTCGAAGGGACGGAACTTCGCAGCTTCAAAAATGTTGTAACGAGCAATCGTGTCTAGTCCGATTCGAATTTCGCGCTATACAAATTTCATATATACTGAGTAAGGACTCCGTACGCGTGTACTCAGGTAGCACTCGTTGACTTGACGATCTCGATGTTAGACTATAATTGCTCTCTCTGCGAATTTGACCGTCGTCAAACACAAATCGTCGTGCGAATTGTACCCACTGTATTGATACGTGGACAGACAAATTCATACAGTACGGATCCTTAAGGTGATGTATCTTTTGCATTTATATTATATTCGATTATTTTATCAGTTGAATTCTATCTTTCACGCTTTCTTGAACGTTTTGTATAATTTTGCGTATTTCGTCATAGAGGGTCCGTATATATACAGGGCGTCCCATTCGAAACAGAACAGCTGAATAACTCTTCAGGGAATGGAGGGGGAAGAAATTGTTCAGGTAAAAGTTGTAGGGTTCGTAGGGGGCCGTAAGATGGTGACCTTGAATTTGACCTTGAGGTCAATTTTGAGCATAATTGATGGTCAAAGTATGTTTTTCCAAATGGAAAACTCTACGTTCGACCTCAGAAATGGAAATAGCGGAAAATTTTACGTTCGAATATGTTAACATGTCAGGTCATTTAGAGGTCATTTGAAGGTCAAAAAAACATTTTCTATGGATTTTCACGGGAAAGCCTCAAACGGGTTGTTTCTCTGACCAAAGTTATTGAAGTTGAAGTGAAACCCCACGTTTCGACCTCGAATTGAAAGTAAACAGAACTAACCTTCAGAGTTTATTCTTCATATCATTACGAAAATGATCATTAAGAAGTTTTCATCGTTTACGGTGTAAGTGCGGGTTCAAAATGGTTTATTCCCCTAACGAATGTGTCGATATTTTAATGATCTTGGGTGAGTGTCGCGGAGTGTATCAAAGAGCGTCACGATTGTACAGAGAGCGGTTTGGAGATCGGCAGCATCATCCTTCTCCAGAAGTCATTCGCCAAGTCGAAAGAAATTGTCGACAAGGAAGGATTGGTCAACGCCGAAACAATCAAGGTTTCAACTTTAACGACCCTCGATGCGTTGCTGTTTTAGCAATAATACACATGAATCCTCATGTTAGTCTACGTGATATTGAACGCGATTTGGGTATTCCACGCAGTACGGCACACAGAATTCTACAAGCTGCTCAACATCATCCGTACCACATCACACTGACCCAAGAATTATCTCAACAAGATATGCAGAATCGGGTCAATTTATGCTATTGGGCTTTACAGAGGTTGAACGAAGCGCCCGATTCCTTTCGATATGTTCTCGTCAGTGATGAATCAACGTTTCAAAGTACTGGCTTGTTGAATCGTCACAATAGCCACTATTGGTCAGCGCAAAACCCGCACTGGACTCAACAAGTTGATCATCGGCATCGGTGGAGTATAAATGTTTGGTGTGGAATTCTAGACAATCAAGTTATTGGGCCGTTTTTTTTTTATCGAACTGTTAGCGGTCCTGATTATCTACAGTTTTCACAGAATGAATTACCAGTTCTCATGGAAGATGTGACATTAGCAACTAGGCAAAGGATGTGGTATCAGCAAGACGGTGCACCACCACACTTTGTCCGATGTGTGAGGGATTATCTAAATATCCTTTTCCCCAATCGTTAGATTGGTCGAGGTGGATTTGTACTGTGGCCGGCAAGATCTCCTGATCTCACCCCTTTAGATTTTTATTTGTGGGATTACGTGAAAAATGTCGTTTATACCAACTGACCAACAACACCTGTGGATCTACAACAACGCATTAGATACGCAATTGCGAATATTCGTGCAGAAGTTTTCCAGTCTGTTCTTGGAAACTTTCGACGCCGGCTGGAGTTATGTATTGAAGTAAATGGCGGTCAATTCGAACATCTCGTGCAATAAGTGTGTCTTAGCCGTCAACGGATTTGTGCCATCTGTAATTATAAAACGACGAACTGGAAAAATAAATAATTTTTGGATTACTGTTTCAGATTTGGCATTCATTATCATTCTCAAGGTCGAATTCAAGGTTGAAACGTGGGGTTTCACTTCAACTTTGATAACTTTGGTCAGAGAAACAACTCGTTTGAGGCTTTTCCGTGAAAATCCATAGAAAATGGTTTTTTGACCTTCAAATGGCCTCTAAATGACCTGATATGTTAACATATTCGGATGTAAAATTTTCCGCTTTTTCCATTTCTGAGGTCGAACGTAGAGTTTTCCATTTGGAAAAACATACTTCGACCATCAATTATGCTCAAAATTGACCTCAAGGTCAAATTCAAGGTCACCATCTTATGGCCCCCTTCGAACCCTACAACTTTTACCTGAACAATTTTTTTCCCCCTCCATTCCCTGAAGAGTTATTCAACTGTCCTGTTTCAAATGGGACGCCCTGTATATGATATATGTAAAGCATAAGTGATGCTCAATCGTTAGACATCACTGTATGATGTGACTGGAAGTCGCGGATTGTTGAACAAAATAAAAGGAAAGAAGGAAACGTTTATTTCGATATGAAGAAAGAAGAAATCTCTTTCGATTATTGGATCAACCAACATCTGTCCGCTCTTCCTACATTTTTCATCATCCTCATCTGGACGAGAGGAATAAAACTCTTACATTAGCACTCAACGTGGTGGGCGCGATATTTGGCAACGACGACGACTCATGTATGTACAATTTCTATAGCGACGGAGGAATCAATCACAACGAATTCTATATGTGTGAATCAGTTATTCAGAGCACGCATCACTCGTATCTCTGTTTTCTTAACTTATTTGGGAAGAATATTTCCATTCGTATTGATACAAGTGAATAATTACATTGATATTTTATCGTTCTAATCGAGAAAAAAAATTTCAATTGCATACGTGAGTAGATCTCATACGTTTTCTGAGAATATTTTCATATCCATGTCAACTGAAAACATACATAAATGAAATGAGCAATTCGCAAAGATTATTTCGGTTGAAGATACATGCGTAATTGGATATTCATATTGATAACTTCATTCAATTCATATTATTTTATTTGATTATGGAGGAGGAAATTTTACTCATGTTCATTGAAATTATATGCAAGTAATCACTAACTATTATTTTGCTTATTTGAAATTGAAATTATGTACATTTGATCTAACATACTAAACAGATTTTATCTATATGAACGGACATTAGTGACCTTGAATTTATGTGTATATTCATTTGTGTGACGATACTCAATTGAAAAGGTGTATTGCTGATTATATATCTGTCTCGCTTCTCAATTGAAATCAGTTTGATATTTGATTGAAATACTCGTACAATTATTCTTTATATTTGATTTTGAATATTCATATCATTATTTGACGTATCAGAAAATTGGTTTATGAATGTTTCGTTCTCCGGTGAAATCCAATCGAAACATAATGACGAGAAGTGGGGAAAATCTCAACACTGAGAACGGCGATAATTCGCATCAAACTGAGGGCAATACAAATAATGATAATCAAAACACGGAATTTAATATGAATACAAGGGACAACGCTAATGTTACAAGCCAGAATACGAATTCTTTCATTGAATCACGTGAAGAACTTCATAAGGAAATTCAAATATTAGAAAAAAATGCTGGCTTGCAACAAGCGACTTTTATGAAAATAATTCAGGATTTAAGATGTGAAATAAAACGTTTACGATCTGTGACTGATAATGTCAATCAAGATAATTCTCGTAACGCAGTGTTCAATCCAAATCATCAAGTAGAATCTGAAATAAACGTGAATCAAAGAGTGGAAACGTCAAATTCTCCGAATGTTTCAACGCGGAGTTCAGAAAATTTTGATACTACCGTTGAACGCATCAACGCTGATTTGGGACAAATGAGGAATGATCTACGATCGGTCAATATCGATGTAAAATTACCGAAATTCGGCTCTAATCCGAAAGACCATGGAATTTTCAACGAAATTCAAACAATACTGCTAAGTAAAAAAATTCGATGATCAAGCAAAACTTTTGATCGTAGGCAATTGCCTTGAAGGACATGCACCCGTTCGGTACGAATCAAAGGCTTTCATCCGGTATAATGATTTTTGTGAATCATTCCTACAAGAGTTTTATTCAATACCCATAAAAGCTAGACTCCGTAATTCGTGGCCGAGCCGACGTTTCAATCATCAGGATGGTTCACCGCAGACATATTTTTTCGATCAAATTAGACAAGCTCGATATTTCGATCCCCCATTCTCCCCGTATGAACTTCACTATCATATAATACAACAATTGCCTCTTTCGGTCAGGAATGCGGTATCTAGTATCGACTATGCGAATGTACAGGCAATTATGCAATCGTTAGATCATTTTGACACCGTTAACCACGAAAAAGAAAATGATCGTCGAAAATCTTCGAATCGTTATAATCAGCATACTAATCACAACGGTCAACAGACGCCTCAAATTCGTCAAATTATGAGTAACAATTCTAATTCGAGGAATAGACCTCAACGTTTTCGGCAAAATAATCGCAATCATAATTATTCTAACAGTTCAAATAATCGGTCCGATTGGGAATCTCCTCGTGATTGTTCTGATTCATCGGTTAATCCTATGCTGACTTATCCTTCAACAAGGTATAATCAATTCCGGCACCCAAATGATAACTCCAACCAGATTCAATGTACATACGGCATACCAAATACCAGTATACCGCCACCCCCTATAAATAAGTCAAATGAAGTTCAGTTTTTGATCTGAAAAGCAGTGCTTTAGAATCGGATCCAGTAGAGCACTCCCCGTATGATTTTGCGGAGGACCTGAATCGTGAGTTTGAAAATGAAAAGGATATGTCAGATGTTTCTATGAGAGAACGAATAACCAAATGTCACAAAATAATTTTATCTGTCTTCGGAATTCCCATCCTTGGATTGATAGACACGGGAAGCCAGGTTACGGCCATCTCGGAAAATTTGTATAAATATCTCGATGATCATTCCAAGTTAACCACGCTGCCTGTTGCAAACCTAATGATACCAACAGCAGTGGGAAAGAAAAACACCATTGTTAAAAAACAAATTTTTGTAGATTTGAAGATAGGAGATGGTATCATATTGACTCGCTTTGTTGTCATCCCCTATTTAACCTCCCCTATAATGATAGGTAACGATTGGCTGATTAAAAATCATGTTAGTATCGATTACGCGAAAGATGGATTCAAATTTAGTATAAATGAGTGTTTAATTGATTCTCGATTCAGTCGTTTTGAACATGGTTCACAAGAACGACTTGAAGTATCGGAAGAAGAAGATACTGTAATAGTTCAATTAATTCAGATTGATCGTGCTGATGAACGAGGTTGTGATATATCTGATATTAATAATTTAAGTAACTGTGAAGTTAGAGCAGATGTAAATGGAACGATTTCATATAATTCTCAAGAAAATAAGAATGAGTCTGATAGAATTATGGTTGTAGATGATTAAAATGATGAAATACAGGGTCTTTGTGGAGAGGAGCTTCGTGTGGATGAGAAATGAAGGATATTCAAGATGAGGATAATAATTTTAATTCGAATAATATATTTGATGTTCTTAAGTGTTCTAATGTTTGTATTGATGAGGTTTCTATGGATAATATTATTGACGATGAATTCAAATTGAATCAATTTTTTGATAATGATGATCAAATTACTACCGTGTGTTCTTTACAAGGTCAAGATGACCATAACTTTTACGATCAATTGAGGGAAGTTACCGATTCACTTGTTAATCTGACAAAAGAGCAAAGAGAACAATGTCTCTTACGAATGTCTCAATTCGAAAGACTCTTTGAATCTAAGAAGATACCTGCTGGCCAGTATAAGCATAAGATTCGTTTGAAGAACAAAGAGGCCTTCGTTCGGAAGCCCTATCCTATACCTTCCGCATTGCGAGGAGCGGTTTCGCAAGAAATAAAACGCACGATAGAATCTGATATTATCGAAAGATTCGAAAGTGGCTTTTGTAATCCTCCGCGAGTAGTGAAACGAAAAGACGGACGAGTAAGGCTGTGTCTCGATGCGCGATCTTTGAATAATCAAATAAAATCCGATAACGAATCTCCCCAACTCGCATACCTCGTGGGCTACATGCTTCAAACAAATCAAATTTTGTTTGAATATAAGCACTCATAGTAGTACGGGTTTTACTCCCATGGAACTCCATTTTGGCCGTAAACCCATCGATCGAATCAGATCTTTGATCAAATATCCAGCGTCCTTTTCTGAGGACGATTCCAATCGATTGGTCTCAGCTCGTGAAAATATTTCTAGAGCTTTTGATCGTCGCAAACAACATCAATCAATAATTAGTACGCCGCATATGTCAAGCGCGTTGGACCAAACTGTATCGAAATTTCTTCATCCTTATGCGGGACCATATCGTATATCGCGTGCGTTTGACAATAATTCTTTTGAATTAGTTCATCCTGACGATCATAGCCAGATCAAAGACATCTATAATCAGTCCAGTTTGCGTCCCTATTTTATAGATGAGCGTTCTGAGAACGTGACTTGATTTGCATCTTCGACTGCACACTTGTATATATCTCGAATGGAATAACGTTATATTTGTATATATTAGGATTAGTATTTATGACTGTACATATTTCTCATTGTACGGATTGATAGTTTTCACGATGTGTGCTGCTCCTTCCGTGTGGCTCTAATCGTAAAAAAGGAAGGACAGATGTAACGAGCAATCGTGTCTAGTCCGATTCGAATTCCGCGCTATACGAATTTCATATATAATGAGTAAGGACTCCGTACGCGTGTACTCAGGTAGCACTCGTTAACTTGACGATCTCGATGTTAGGATATAATTGCTCTCTCTGCGAATTTGACCGTCATCAAACACAAATCGTCGTGCGAATTGTACCCACTGTATTGATACGTGGAAAGACAAATTCATACAGTACGGATCCTTAAGGTAATGTATCTTTTGCATTTATATTATATTCGATTATTTTATCAGTTGAATTCTATCTTTCACGCTTTCTTGAACGTTTTGTATAATTTCGCGTATTTCGTTTTGTATATAGAGGGTCCGTATATATATGATATATGTGGAGCATGAGTGATGCCAAATCGTGAGACATCACTATATGATGTGACTGGAAGTCGCAGATTGTTGAACAGAATGAAAGGAGAGAAGGAAACGTTCATTTCAACATAAAAAAAAAAAATCTCTCTCGGTTATTGGATCAACCAACATGTGTCCGCTCTTCCTACATCCTTTCATCATTACCATCGGGAAGAGAGGAAAGAAAACTCTTACAATGTGTTGAATTGAGCGGCGACTAATATCATTAGCTTGTGAAGCTTCACGGATGGAGGTGTGCCGTTCCTCAACAAATGATTGTATGACTTCCACCGCAATATCATGGTCAGTGGTTGTGCGTGGCCTGTCACATCTTGGGCGATCCTCAACACTCCTAGTTTGGAGAACGTTGGATCGTTTTGGAGATAGTACCTGAGGAGACTCCGGATGTGCCGACGCGATCTTCATTGTGGAATAATGTTTGTACCTCCCTGAAAGATCGTAGACGATCTCCGTAGCCACGCATGATTGAAATAATGATTCGTTCTTCCTCTGGAAGTGACATCTCCGATGAACGGGTCATGCGAATACCGAATACCGTGGGTGAATCACCGACTTTGGAAATGAACAGCCTGAAATGAACCTGAGGATAATCGATTCCGAATACGCTCACGTAAGTGAGTATCGATAAGTATAGTCCCACACAGCCCCATACGACCGAACCACCCACCCACACTCACTCACACACTCACACACACATACACATACACACACTCCTATACGCCGACACCCACACACACACACACACACTCCTATACCCCAACACCCACACACAACCACACACGCACCAACACCCACCCACAACCACCCACACGCACACACCCACATGCACCTACTCACACATACACACGCACACACACAAGGAATCAGGTTTCCCACATGTCCACGCCGTTGATTCTGGGTAATGCTCAGATTGGTATAAAGAAACCTCCGAATCAAAAGGAATTTGATCCGAATATCATGCCCCGTTCAAAAGTTATGGGGGTGTTCCCAGACTTTGCCACATGAAAGTTTGAAGATCACGATAACTCAGCGACAAATCATCCGATTTCAGAAAACGAAGAACCGCTGGATTTAGGTTGGACAACCCCATCGAATGACGTATCACCAGCCCCCCCTCCTAATCTGAGATTTTGGCCCCTCCCCCCCCCCTCCTCCACGTCGCCCTCTACAGGGCTGGGGAACTCAAAGTCCCCCGGTAAGAGAGCCCTTGATTCCTCCTTCAATTCCAAACAAATTTGATCCAATTATCATGCCCCGTTCAGAAGTTATAGGGGTATTCCCATACTTTTGCGCCACCCTGTATAACCCCTATAAATTAATCTATCACGATTCGGTGACTGATTTCATTATGATATTGGAGGAAAACGAAATGAACATTTCCATGTGAATCGAACTTGGGACTTCTCAACTTATTAACTAACCCTTCAACTGTTCACCTATGACCTTGTATAGATTTATTCACAGATTTGATCCCATATCAATTCATATTCATGAATATGAATAACGTGTATACAAACCTAAACATTCTGAGTAATCACCCTTCATTAAGCATGAATCAATTAGTTGTGAAATTTCTTATATAAAATTTTGTTCAATCCATGAAATTCGGATGGTATTCACGGTAAATCAAGATTCATGTCGGAAATGTGTGTCTACAGTGCTTACGTGCCAAAAGTTTGGTTATTACTGCATGTTGCAAACTCAAATGCCAAAGAGACAAAAATACGAAGAATTATTTGGGAAATTAACGTTTCTGAGGAAGTCCTCCATTTTCCTGAAAAATAATCAACATCAGTATAACAATCTCAAATATCTTCCAGAGGTTTCATCATCAAATTGAATTTCCTTGGTTCATTTTCAGATCATACGTCACGATCCTCAATGAAAGAAAGGTTTAATTCAGTTCGGAATTGGACTTGGATTCACAGAATCTAAGAAATGACTACAATGCTGTTTATCTACCAACTTTTGTGAACGTCGACGCCCCTCTGGTGTTGATAAAAATCTCAAATCTCCTACACGATGCAGAAATTTTCATTACCGACATTCTTTCGAAAACACGAATGTCATCCATTTTTCAACCTACGTGTAATGGCTCCTTTTACCATGGTGATTTTTATGCAGCTTTGGGTATTAGAGGTGCATACTTCATTGAAATCAGAATACGAAACATAATTGATACAGAAAATGGTATCCCATAAAACTATGTGGGATAAAACACAATAGAGCTGAACTGATCATTCGTAGGAAATGTCGTTTGATCTCTTTCTAACCGTTTCACTCAAAATGAACCAAGGCCATTCCATTTGATCATCGGATATCTAGAGGATACTTGAGAATATTACTCTCATATTAGTTATTTTTCAGGAAAACGCAAGAATTCTCGAAGAACGTTATTTTCCCGAATAAGTCACTGATGATCCTTATAACATTCTTCCCGCCATCTCAAGTTTCCAGTATGCATGAATAACTGAACTCCCAGATCACAGAAACTATAGAATATATTTTCCCACATGAATATTGCTTTGGCATGAATAAAATTCAGATATCATGGATTGAACATAATTTTGAATTAAGAAGTTCGAAAATAATTATTCATCCTTGGAGAACAATAATTGTTTCTTATTTATACGTCATTTATGCTCTCATGAATATGAATTAAGATAAAATTGAATATGTGACCAAATTCGTAAAGGTTCACAGCTGAGCGGCTATAGGGTTAGTCAAAGACTTCAAAATTTCCAAGGTTGATTCCGAAAAAAGCGAATTTCTTCTCCTTCGTTCTGCAAGATCGGAATGAAGTCAGTCATCGGCTCATGATAGATTCATTGATGGAGATTATATTTATATTTTAAGCTGTGACCATAGGAATTCATCGGATGCTGGCGTGAAAATTGATCGGATAGTCCTCTTTAATTGTCATAGTTATGAAAAAACTTCGGCTGAAACAAAGTACTGGTGCGGTACTCGAAATATCAAGAGGAGCGGCAGCGTCTCGACGCCAAGTGTATGAGAAAATCTCGAGGAAAAAACATATGAATCGAAAAACAGAAGTCGCGCGCTACCGTGTATCTATATTCCTCAACCGAGATTTAACTTCCTGGCGAAATTTTAAATGCACAATAACTCGACACATATTGTATGTCACGAAAACATGACTACGCTTTAACTATATAATTTGACTATAGACTTTTGATTAAGCACAGTATGAACTCGATCCGTTCATGCGATACTAAGATATAAATACTTTCATTTTTCAAGCGATCGAAATATCAGGATGTCTTGTTAATCGGTTTCTCCTTGTACGATAGAATTTGTTCATCCACTCTGTCTCTTTTTTCTTCGATGCTTGATATTGTGACGAACTTGTTGATGTCGTCAAACACTTCATATAGAATGAGGGAATACTTATACATATTCATATATATCAATACACATATGAATCTACATATCAATATGGCGGATCGGAATCCGAAAATTCATCAGATTTCTCTGAAACTCATCACTCGGGAGTTTTCAAGAGCGCTGGATGCAAATCTGGTGACAAATTTCATGAATTCACAATGGCGGATCCAATATGGTGGACCAAAATCCAAAAATTCATCGGATTTCCTTGAAACTCGTTCTCCAGAGGTTCCCGACGTCTCTTAATGTAATGGCGTCTGGTATTTCTGGCATGTAGGACAATCACGTGATATCGTGTATGTGACCTCAGAAAAGATACGTCTTTTTTGTGTTTTGTGATTTTTGGAAAAGATGTACGTTCAATATTGCCTAATGCTCATAGGAACAATGTCTGTGGAGTATCTCATAATTTCCAATTTTTTTCCAGGAAGTACGTCGAAACCGTGAGCTTTGGGAATTTTTGTTACTGCAGGAGCTGCAGAGAATGTTTTGGCAAGATGTTTCTGAGTCTTGGCATGCTGCTGTTTACTATAATAGAAGAATTTGATGTTCTTGAATTTCATTCTTGCCCACCCGAGAAGAGCTGTTGGTGTTGACATTGCCTTTGTTGAATTTACCTGGAGACTAGCGCATGTAGCTTCTCGTTCAAAAATCGCTCCCACGCCATCGCACGCTCCTTCACCGTGAGCTGCTGCATGAAAATGCCATTCAGCTTGTACCCCAAAATCTTCTCCATGGCAAACAAGATTGCTCATTTGAAATTCATTTTTGTTATGCTGTTTCGCCCCATCACTGACATATATTACTCTTTCCAGTTTTGAACAAAGTTTTTTCAGCTCTGGTACAATGAATTGCTGCATGATATATACTGCGGTGGAATCGTGTGTTGTACAATCTGATAGTACAATGAAGCTACTGTGAATTGTTTCTCCATCTCGATTATAATACACAAGTACAGGGTGGACAGTGCACTGCGCATTAATGTAGTGGAAAGCTGGTGCTGCATCTTGTACAACATAGGCATAATTTTCAGAAAAATCAGTGTGCACAATTGCTTCGCCCTGTTTCGAGCCATTTTTCAAGTGAGATACGTATTTAGACTGCGTTTTGGAGATGAAGTGATGAGGGAGTAGGGTTTCCAAACTGGTGGAAAGTTCAACCACAAAATCGTCGAGTGACAGACATTCTGTTCTAAGGGTGCATCGATCGGTTGTCTGCAAAGTGGAGAACATTATTTCTAATGTACCTCTTGCACGCAAGATCTCGGAAATAAAAGTTGCAAATTTTTATATCTTCGGGCAGGCTGTACAATCTCCTGAATAATAAGCTGGCGATTGATTCTCACACAGAACAATTTTGAAGCAATCATGATGAGAAGTAATTGGCGTCTCACAATCCTCAGTCAGTCTTGGTAAACGCGCAGCATCGATCATGGACTTGAAATTTTGATGCATGACGCAAACACATACACTGTGTGTACCGCTGGCACCAGCAAGTATGCCCCATTTTGATCGAAGTTCTGCAAATTCACTCAGACCCACCGCACATGCAGGATTTTGCTCTTTGAATTGAACATGAAGGTTTTCAATGTCACATAATAATAATCGCTTCTGCATTTTCTGTTTATCACCATGAATATTGGCTGTAACAGTGTTTTCCTCATTAGGCATGATCCGGCTAGTCAAATCACTTTCGTAAAAGCAATAACTTTTCCACGGTATACACAGGTTATTCAGTAGGTACTCTATAACTGAAGTGATCGGTGGATGGTTCCTAAATGAGTCCCGACAACTTGATCGATGTTTCATCACTAAAAGAAACGGGTGATTCCCAATGTGTGATAGGGACTTGGGATAGGACTTGGATACTGTTGCTCGAAATTTTGTGTGAAACGGATCCACCTCGAGTGAGTAACATACACAATCGTTGGTACGTTTCCACAGCTTGAGCAACGAACATACGAGGTCGTCCACATACATCTTTCCAAGTAGGACCCTTGCAGCTTGCGGGAAAGCATGTCCTTCATCGATAACTAATTGTTTTATGACACGTTGTGCCAAATATGGACTGCTTGTCAACCCAAACGGAAGTGTGTTCATTCCCCATTCAGCGATGGGAGCTGAATAATTTGCACGCCATGATAAATGCGTGAAACGTCTATGTTCGGGGGAAAGTCGGATGCAGCGAAACACCTGTTTCAGGTCTGCTGTAAGGGCAAAACGCTGTAATCGGAATTTTAATAAGATCTGTGAAATGTCTGCTTGCATTTTCGGACCAACAAGGAGCTATTTGTTGAGTGAATGTCCCGTATTACTTCGTTCACTCGCGTCAAAAACCACTCTAACTTTGGTGGTGCTGCTTTCCTTTATAACGACATGATGTGTCATGAGATCCTCAGAGGGTTCAAGAGCAATACGCACGTGGTCTTGTACTATATAATCATTCAGATTATTGTTGTATTGCTCCTTGAAAATAGGTCGACGGGTCAATCTTTGTCCCAAATTGAGAAGGCGTTTCTGAGGAACGTTTCGCGTAGATCCTAATGAATCAATGATTGCGTCGGGGTGGATGAGAGTGAAATTTGGTATCGTCCCGAATCATCACGTTTGGTGGTGTCTAAGAACAACTTTCTACAATATTGATTCATTGGGTCATCTGATTTGGTCGGAGTAGGTTCTTCTGTTTCCCAAAACCATTGTAACATTTCTTCTAACGTGGGTGTCTGCATGAAAAATGAAAGAGAAGACACTCCCGGTTGTGTCATGGGGACCTTTCCAAATATTATATAACCAAAAATACTACTGATAGCTGCAGGGTCTCCGAGTATGTGGACGATGTTGTTCCCTATGATCTCCGAGTAATGCTGGACTCCCAATAGTAGATCAATAGGTCCCGGAGTATCGAAATTCGGATCGGCCAGTAATATGTTTGAGAACTTATCTCTAAGTTGAATTGGTATCGTAACCTTAGGTATGTGGGACGATATAGAATGAAGAATAATCGCATCAACCGAGAGAATTGGATCTGCGGAATTTACGAGGGATATTTTACAATGTACACCATCTCGGTGATCAGAGAAAGTAGATGACCCTACCCCTATCACCTCCACTGATAATTCATGTCGTGGCAGACGTCATTTTTGTACCAACCTTTCGGTAATAAAAAAGGATTCACTTGCCGGGTCAATTACTACTCTATATCCAACCCATTCCTGAGTTACTGAGAGGATACGTACCCTTGCTGTCCCCAATAACCCGATTGAAGTATGATTCATGTTGTCTGATTGCTGTATTGAACAATTGAGAGCGCTGGTAGTAGGCACATACCACACCTGGCTTTGAGCAAAGTCAATATTTGAAGGGACCCTTGCCTCCGAGGCAGTAGATGGTGCTGTAGTTTGATCTCGATGTAGTAGTGTGTGGTGACTTTTACTGTTGCACTGTTCACATAGAAATCTACTGACACACTTTCCACGCGAATGGGGGCCTAAACATGCAAAGCACAATTTCAATTTTTGGGAAGTGTCACGACGTTTTTCTAAATTATTCGCTTGAAACTCGGGACAACCTTATATTCTGTGGTTCATCTTACATAACGGGCAACGTACTTTTGGAGATTGTTGTGGCAATCGGGTAGGATTTTGAGAAGTCGATGAAGGATGTACATTCGATATAAGAGCTCCAGTAATATTGTGCCCCGATTCTCTGTAATATTTCGGCTTCTGTGATTTTCATAGAAGCAATGTCGAGGGGTTATTCTTAGAAGAAGTCTGTACCAAAGAAGTTTGAATTTGAATCTGTTCTTCTACGAAGCTTACAAGGTCATCGAATTTAAGGGAGGCTCCCTTAGGGTGTTTTTCCGCAAATAGTTTCGTTGTTTCAGGGTCTAGAATTTTCGTTGCCAAATTGAAAATGATGAATTCGGGCAAATTTGAAATTTTTAGAGATTTTAACGACGCGTATCGAACGTAGAAAACATGGATAAATTGTTTTAAATTGCTCAGAGGATTGTTAGCGAAAGGTTTGAACTCGGATAATTGATTGAGTAAATTATTACCTACTTGTTTCGGATCCGTGTATCGCGCAACTAACTTGTTATATGCAGGAGTGTAATTTTCTGGAATAAATTCAGAAGTTTCAATTGCGTTGAGTGCTGGATACTCAAGATAACTACGTGAATAGGAGAATTTTTGAATTGGATCTAATTCCGAATTATGAATCAGAATATCGAATGGGGCTTTGAACCCTGGGAATTCATTCAAGTCACCCTTGAACTCAGGAATATTTATCGGGGTCAATTCAGGACGAACTCTTTTATCCTCTGTCAATAATTCGTTCTTCGCGGGTGCATTCGCTTGTGGATTGGCTTGAGCATTCCTTGCGTTCATGATTGTCCGTGAAACAGTTGATATTTCATAGTGTAGTTCTTCAGGAACGGGCGTGGTTTGTTTCACAGGGACTCGAAGATTACCCGACACCATCGAATTTGCTGGATCAATTTGGTCTTGGATCTTTCGATCCATGTTTGCTTCCAAATCGGAAGCTCGTGAGAGGAAAACCTCTTTCTTGTCGGGGAGCTGAGATATCATATCAGAGGTGATCTGTAAAAATACGTAAAATAGGTGAAAGATACGTTCGCGTTTCTCTACACAAAGGTCTGATTCGCGTTCGTCCTTACTCTTGGTGCTCGTAGTGTCGGTAGTCGGCATTATAAATTGATCAAGATTTTATCAAATATGAAGAATCAAGCTAATAACTGTTGAATCACCAGTGGGAAGGAAGAATTCACCTCACACGTGCAACTACCTGTATATACAGGGTGGTCCATTTGAAGTGATATAGTCAAATATCTGGGAAACTAGTGGAGATGGAAAAAAATGTTCCGGATAACAAGTTTGGGGTTCCAAGGGGGAAGTATGATGCTGACCTTGAAAAATCCCTCAGAGGTAATTTTGAAGGTCATTTAGGGATGAAGATGGTTTGTTTGCATGAGACCCCCATTTTTTCATCATGGAATGGGAAAGCTGGTTCCGAACCCTTTACGAGGAACTAGTCATGGACCCCTTTCCGCTCATTGGGGTGCAAGGTGTGGACCGTCGAAGTTATTGATGAACTACTCTTAGCGCCACCCAGGAACAACGATGTGAACGTGGTAGTTCTCTATTCCCTCCAGAGTGCTTGATTATCGTGAGTCCCCTTGCCTCTCACATGAGGGGTGCTTGATGCTGTTACAATAATTGCTCGAAGTTACCCCCCTCTGCCTGGATACATAATCCTGGTATGTTGGCACAAACAGTGCGGATGCGATCGATCATGTCCTCCCTCATTCACAAAAAAATTTCTAAGTTTTGGAACCCCACATGTGAGAGGCGAGGGGACTCACAATAATCATGCACTCCGGAGGGAACAGAGAACTACCACGTTCACATCGTTGTTCCTGGGTAGCGCTAAGAGTAGTTCATCAATCACTTCGATGGTCCATACCTCGCACCCCAACGGGCGGAAAGGGGTCCATGAGGAGTGTTTTGTGAAGGGTTCGTAACCAGCTTTCCCATACCGTGATAAAAAAATGGGGGTCCCATTCAAAGAAACCATCTTACCTAAGTGACCTTCAAAATGACCTCTGAGTGATTTTTCACGGTCAGCATCATACTTCCCCCTTGGAACCCTAAAGTTTTTATCTGGAACATTTTTTTCCATCTCCACTAGTTTTCGAGATATTTGACTATATCACTTCAAATGGATCACCCTGTATATTATATATATCTCTGATATCAATCGGTTCAAATTATATCAATACGAAAAGAAGAAAAATAACGAATATAACTATTGAAGTTCCATAAATTCGGTACAATATAACTTGAATTGTGAATACTCATTTTGCGAGATTAAGTATGTGATTTTAAAATGATTCCGATCGAATTTATTAGGAGATGTAATACTCATTCAACACAACGTAAGATCTGATCGAAGTTACACGTTTCTTATGTTCGATAATGAATTTGATTTCAACTTGATATCGACTGTATCACTAATCGGATTATCGTGGTTGAACAATGATCAGCTATGTACATTTATAAATGACGTTGAAATTCTCTCAAATAATTGGAAACTATTCACCTTAAGAATCAAATTATCTTGAAATTATAATTATAATTTGAATCGTTTATATAGTTTTCAACAAAGGACCTATGATAGTTTGAAATCTCTGGAGTTACACGAATTTGTATAATCTGAATTTTATTCGTACCGTTTATCTAATTCATATTCATCTAACTCACAAGACGTTTAAAATTCCCCATAAAATTCGTCAATACAAATTCGTATAGCAAAGAATTCCAGTTTTCCTTTCGGATTCCATTTCAGTTGAATAAACTGACGTGAAAATGGAATTTCACTGGAATCAACATGAATATACGTTTGAGAAATATGTCTTGTACAACAATGAATGTAAAATGATTCGTTTAATACGAATTGACTTCGTCATTCACACTATAATTTTCAAGACAACCTCCGTCATGTTTAGAACACAAGTATAAAACTCGTAAACAAATGAAAAAACCGAACTTGCAATACACAGACGAGCCGAATGATCCGGCTCGAAGGACCAGTTATGCTGCAGAGTCTACTTTGGATTTTTCATAGAAAATGTGAGTGTAACGAGAGGAGATTTTCTACATAGAAAAATCTAAGTACAAAACAACGAGTTTCACTTGTATCGGTTTTGAAACAATGAAGGTTCCATTTATGTCTTGTAAACGACGAGCAGGTGAATTTGTATAAAGAGTGATTCACTAATCTGAAATGAAATGATGTATACATACGTACACCCGACTCTCGATCCTTTTACAATTTTGGGACCAGAGTCACTCGAGTCTTTCACTGAAAAACACTACGCCCACCACGCGTTATGATTAGCTCTCATTCCCAACCCTTCCCATGAGATGGTTTCTAAACGAATGAATTTAGAATTTTTTTTTAGATTACATGCGATAGCTCCAATTTCGAGAATGTCATTAAATAAGGTTTGTTGATACGTGTGAGATATTATAATGAAAACAATGAGTGTTCCCGAAAGTGGTAAGTGATCTTATTTCATAGCATATATTTTTTTATGACATATGTATCTAATCTCAAGCTTTTCTTTCAAACTTTGGTCCGAACGAATCCGTCTTTGCTGAATTAATTGAATAACTTAACGATGACTGTTTCGTTATTCTCACGAACTGATTGGTTATAATTATCAGTTCTTCGCTGGTCTGGTAATGGTTCAGAAACATTTGGTCCCTGTGAGTTAACCACTTTCGACTATGATTCGAATTCAGTTTGTTTCGTGTTTTGTTTAAACATTGATCCAGAAGAGGTGGAGTTATGTTTGAAATAATTGGTCGAGCGAACAGCAAGGTGGGGGTTGAAGGGGCTGTACCTAGAGTGAGAGGTTCGAGAGAATTACAGTAAAAGGTCCGATTGAGTGAAAGATTCGGGTGTGAAAGATCCGAGAGTCGAGTGTATATGATGAGGTTTGTAATTGCATTAACGGGCGGGATCCCATACTCACACTCTCACACTCATACCATGGCCAATAATCGTATAACCACGAGACGAATTGGTAATGTCGATGTCCAGCAACTCAGAGTGAAGTCGATGAGCCAGTCGAAATTCAATTCGCGTAGGCAAGTGATTCCTCCAGGAATATCCGTAATAGTAATGGTTTCAAGGAGAGAATTGAACCAAACTAGGATTTCATAATCACACTACGAGAGCCCGGGTAATATATAACGTGGGATAGTGACTTTGATTACCACGTGCAACAAAGAGTCGAAAACTGACTTTAGTTCTGTATATACAGAGCGTGTGTGGTCGACTGATCTAATTGCTCGATCAAAGTTTGAAGGCTGGAGTGCAGGGAGGGGTACAGGTGATTCTTCCCGTCTTGTGAGCATCATCCTTCAACAGTTTCTAGAGCGCAAACACCCGCAATCTTGAATTTGTACAATTTGGCAAAAGATTTGCATTCAGTGTCTTCGGAAACCCCCCGAGTGCACAGTGGGCCGAAATCCACAAAAAGTGCTCAAAACTATAAGGCGTTGTCTGATTCATGCATTGTTCTGGACTGAGGGGTTTTGGGGATCGCTGATCACGAATCTGTAGTCGAATTTTCCGAATTCAAAATGACGGATCCAATATGGCGGACGAAAATGTCAAAATCACTCCGATTTGCCTAAAACTCATTCCCGGAGAGTTTTTTTTGGATCGCTGATTACAAATCTGCAGTCAGATTTTCAGAATTAAAGATGACAGATCCAATATGGAGGACGGAAATGTCGAAATCACTCCGATTTGCCTGAAACTCGTCCTGGGAGAGTTTTTTTGGATCGCCGATTACGAATTCGCAGTCAGATTTTCAGAATTCAAGATGGCAAATTCAATATGACGGACATAAAAGTCGAGATGATTTCGATTTGCCTAAAACCCATTTCCGGACAGTTTTTGGAAGCCGCCGAATACGAATCTGGATTCAGATTTTTCTTCAAAATCTTTATCTGAATTGTATATGATGTCAATGATACATTAGTTTTGATCTTTCAATTCACTTACGTGTTTTACCACGTGAAGATTGTAAATTGGGCTTTGAAAACACTTTTTTTCATTTTTTCAAGGTTTCTTATTCTTGATTCCTTGTATTATTCCACACAAATTTTTTTTCATATTCAATGTTCGAATGTTACTTGACCAATTGTATCTGGGGATCTTGTAGAAGTGCAAGGACTTCTGGCGAAAAAGATTTATTCTTTCTTTGGGGCAATCTCCGTGAAGAGGAAATTCACGGATCTGATGATATCAGTAGCATGTGTAAAAGGTCCAGATTGGTTAAAAGTCTTGGAGATTTTCTTGTATTATGTTCTTCATAATATTTGCAATCTTTGTTCCGAGCCTCTTGGGCTTCCTCAGATGATTCACCAATTGGTAAGTCAGCATGTTCTATGATATCAGACCCATGAACAAGCACCTTATGGACTGATGCTGACATAGGATACCAATTATACTTATGAACATACAGTTCAGCCGTATCATGTGCATGCTTAGCGGGGCCTCAACATTGATAGCAGAACCACTAGAGATTGTTTGCAATATTACGCGGAATCTTTTGATAACTTCCAAATCTATCCCTGTGATTCCAGATGATGTGGACCCGTGTTCGAAAAATTGCCGGGCACTATTGCCATCATTGGTAGTACTGCTTCCTCCAGGTATAGGCATATCAATGAGCAATCCCATTCCACTCCTGAATCTATTTCGTATAATTTTTTTTCTTTGGGAGGATAAATCCTTGTCCGCGACACTTCGAATCTGCCACTTCTGAATGGGTGAACGATAAGAAATGTGCAAGAGCAATTCAAAAAACCTTATCCAAGCACGGAGAGAAGATAATCCGAATTGAAGATTGCATTGATCGACTGTTCTTGTAGAGACTACTTCAATATTATTCATTTTCTTCGGCGTAGCACCACAAATATTGAAAGTTTGCGCAGATGCGGTTGATGTGATCGCGTTGCAAACTTTTCCGTCTATCATAGTCAGTGCCATTTTATGAGTAACACTTACATTACCCACAGGACATGATACTTTGGAAGGCACGAGATTATTGACCTGATTCTCTATGTATTGTTTCTCTCCTTCACTCACTTCAGTTGTTTCCTTTATCAATTGTATCCTTATTGGGCGACAGGATTTCGTTGACGATGGACGTGGATTTTTCCAGATTATTTTTTTCGTCAAGTCAGATTGCAAGACATTCAGTTCCAAAGGAACAGAAGAAGTTACGAATAGATTACCATCACTGAACATGCTTTCGGAGCTATTAGGTTTCTGTTTGTATTGAGAATGACCTGAACTCCCATAAAATCCCCATTTTGACAACAGCGTCAGTTTATCTGATTGCTCAATTGACCGCATACCGGTAACAGATTCACTAACCTTCACTATACGAGTTGCAGTATGATCGAGGAGAGCTGTAATTTTACTTCTGCGATACTATCAGTGACTGTTATATATTCATCCCCAGGATAACATACAGTCTTAGCATCCAATATCTTGTGATGAGAAGGATACAAATCCACACCTCTTTCTATCGCACCATGTCGCATATTCAGATACTCATTCTTCGTTGATTTATTCTCTACAATCAGAACTAAGGCTCCATCGTCAGTGTAAGAAGTTATGTTCTTGACATTCTTTTTCACCATGTGTGGTATATTACCGGATACTGAACAAGCTTCTTGCACTATTTTAGCTGCCGTATGACGGCCTTCAGAACGTAATTTCATTTGTAGGGCCGAAGACAGTTCTGCAGTTGACTTAGTTTTACATAGTTCACTCGCTGTTCTGCGTTTTGTTTTGATGGTCGAATTTCCGACTGATGAAGTAGGACGACCACCCTGCTTGTTTGTTTCATTGGGCATTTAAATGATTGAAAATTTGACATTCCGTTGAGCCATTCTTCATTCCTGTCGAGAAAAATCTTCAATTTTCGGGAAGCTCTATCGTACTTATCAAATATACTCGAACCAAACAATGTAACCTGTCGTCCGATGTATTTTATATCCTCATCTTTTTTTATGTGTAAGTTATTGATGACGTAACTTTTTAGGAATTAATTTTTGCATCACGTGAGGCACTCTCCACGTTCCGTAAGATATCAAACAAATCTTCCCGTGTTGAAGTGAATGACATTATGACGTTGCCAAACTATCAAAGGACAATAGTCAGAGATTAAATAAAATCCATCCAATACTCTAGAAATTTTCGCACGCTTTACTTAAACCTTACTTGCACGGAGAAAAATGATGTATCAAATATTACTGCATTCACTCGTACATTAGTGCCCGTAAATGAAATAATATAATGTTTACAACTGACTGTAGCAAAACATCGTGCAATTTGGTGCAACTTCATATCATAAAGCATGAGATTTCACTACATTTAGTTGTAAACATTATACTATTTCACTCACGGGCACTAATGTACGAGTAAATGTAGTAATATTTGATACATCATTTTTCTGCATGTGATTTATTATAATGTTGCATGTGGCATATCATTGTTGAAAATTTCCACCGCAAATTTAAGAATATTCATATTGATTTTGATACAAAAGTTTGTAAGCTAATGACAAAACATATTTTGTTTATTGAATTTCCCATACTTCTATTAAAATTCAATCACAATATTATTCTAAAGTGCTTTTCATACAAAATTTGATTTGAATTCTCATGAAATCTGTAGTGAATTTCAAACACAAATATGTGTGTTAATTGCTTCTAAATTTTGTGTATTCAATTCACAAACTTTTTCAACAGTGTATACCGGAGAACTAATAATTTTACAGATACTGTGTCATAAAAATTAACATACCACTCGTTGCGCAGGTCTGCGCAGCATAAATAAAAATGATTTGCGAGTCGAAATCATCTAAGAACACATTGCAAATACCTCCCAGAGAGAGTTTTTCGAAGTATTCGAGAAAATCGTCAATGAAATATCGAAATCGATGATCTCACATCGTACGCACAACTCAGAAACGCAATGTTCCATCCTAACACTCATGTCCCCTGGACAATATTTATTATTTTCATATTGGAACAACATGTAAACTTCCTCAGAATCCTCAGATATCAAAATCATGAGGGCTTGCAAGCGTTAATTACTTCGAAAACTCTTGTATTATTTTTCGGGAATTTTTAGAATTTCACAGTAATTTCTGTATCTTACGTAACAATATCTCACAAACTAACTCGCCTCCAGACACAGCGTTACATACCTCCATACTACTGATGTATTGGAGTAAGAAAATACCAACATTCTTGAATTTCAACGATTCCAGAAAAGGGGGTTTTGAGCACTTTTTGTGGATTTCGGCCCACTGTGGAGTGATGAGTTTCAGAGAAATCTGATGAATCTTGGATTTCGGTCCACCGTATTGGATCCGCCATGTTGAATTCTTTTAAGGACCACGTCAATTTCGAAAGTACACATCACCACGAATAATTTGAGCAGTCATTTGTTAATTTTGAACGCTCCAAATTCTGGGCAGACAGGTGGCACGTTTGGCGTAGAACGTTTCATATATAATCCAAGGTTGTAATCTCTCCCTCAAAATACAAATTGAGAGTAGAAATCGAGCTCAAGATGAAGTTTTTTCATCTATAAAACACCCTCAGATCTATTTCAGTGTTACTTTCCACCCTTCTGTGTTGACTGTTTATATGTTCATGTTGATATTATTTTTCCTCAAAATCTGCATCTTTTTGAAAAGATCCTCATGAAATCCACTACTGAGTAAACCTCAGAGAAATTTCTGCATGAATTTCCTTCCTTCCTTCCTTCCTCCCAAGCCTTGTGATTTTCAAATACACTGTCATGAGAAAAATTCCCTCTATTTCCAACAATTTGAAGAGAAATGTATAATCTCTTTTTTGACATTCTCGATAGGAATCATTCGCAAAATAACTACCTTATGCAGATTCAAATAAAATATGTTTCCTTTTCAAAATGTAACTGATCAAGTGAACTCACTTCCTTGAAACATGTGAACCTTGGTGTTAGGAATAAATTCCAATACATTTAAACACTGAATTGGAACACACTGTCAAAAATTTCTGCATTCATTTTAATGTTTTTACTGGAAGTTTTTTTCAAGTACGTACATGAATTCAGTTTCATGCACATTTTACATGAAATTGAATGTAAACTATAGCATAATCTATACTATTTTCATATTTTTGTACATTAAATTTAATGCAGAATGTATATGAACCTAATTTCATGTACGTAATTGAAAAAAACTTCCAGATATTTCTGACAGTGCATATCTCATTTCACGATATGCTCTCCCCAGTCCTTGTATAGAATATTTTCTAGTTGAAGTTCGGATATCACCTTGAGTTACTCAAAAGCAATCACGATATTATTTTTCCTAGGCCTGTATAATCAACCATACCTGACTATTGCAGACTCCCGGGGTTGAGGGATGTTTGCTACCCCTGACAAGGGTATTCAGCTGAGACAAAAAAAGGTGTATCCAATTTTTCTCGGTGTTTAATAAGTATGTTGAGTTCCATTGACTGATCAGTAAGTAACAATTACACTGAGAAGAAGAGTTCAGTTGAATATTAGACAGCTAGTCAATTCACCCACTCTAAATAAAAATGTACTCCAACCGAATGAATTTATCTCGGCTGAATTTCTTAGTTACATTTAATGAATTGTTTCATTCATGTTTCAGACAACTAGACTTTCATTAACTAGACACTCCGGAGATTGAGACGCGCAGAACTATGGTCATGTTTCTGAAACATCCAGAGGACTTTCCATGCTATCTGGAAAAAATTCCCACATACACTTTTGTATTCAATTACCACAGATTTTATGAGAATTTGAATTGAAGTTGGTATGAAAATGTTGGTATTTCAACATAAGATTGTCTTTGAATTTCAATAAAAGTGTGAGAAATTTGATACAAATATGTGTGAGTTAATTGCTTCCAAACGTTCATAATGAAATCAACACATATATTTTCTGCAGTGTGTTAGGACCAGGAGAAATTTCCGGCGCTCCGTGACTTGCACCGTCTTCAGTAAGGGATACATTTTGGTGAAAGACGTGATCAGCGTTGCCATTTCGGGTATTCCGTCATTTTGTGATTCGTCATTCTGTTCAACGAACAAACGGAATTGGCTGATTCCGATGGATTCCAGGATTTTCTGGCACTACTGGTCGTGGTATTCATGCCATACGTAGCAATGAAGCTGAACAAACGTCTCGCCTCGGTCGCATTAATATATTCAATATGAGCGAAATTGTTATAACGTTAAATTTGGAAGGGGAATCAAATACTCATCCAAACCTTTTAGAGAAATTCTCCATCGGAAATCAGAGAATCTGTTCCTGAGTTCGTGGAACAGTGGTTTTATTTGTTGATGCCAGGAGTTTCTGAGTTCTCAGAGAGAGGATATTCTATTGTCACTATTGAACGGTCTCATCTACCCGAAGCTCCTTTTATTATAAGCATATTCACACGTCTGTGGATACCCTCACAGCACCACAGTCCCAGAATAATTCTTTCAGGATTCATGAAGAACACAATTAGTTCAATAAGGATTCTTTCTGAATCCTCCTGGGACTACAGTGCTGTGTGGGTAACTGCGTTCAGTAGTGGAATCTTAAGAACTACTATTTCGTTGCATACGCTTTGTGAACATCATAGGGAATGATACTCAACTTATAATGGAAATCAATGGGAATTCCGGTCAGACTTTGTTGCTGCTTTTTGTACACTGTTAGAAATTTCTGATTGAACTTCCAATTACATGTAATGGAAGCAAAAGTTATCCACGTAACTGACAAATTTATTGAAATTCAAATTACATTTGAATGAAATTTCAGTTACAGGAATATATATTAATGTATGATATAATATAGCAAAAATGTGGACTTCAGTTACTTGTAAATGAATCGTCATTTCAATCACCAAGAATTGGAAATTTCATTTGCAAATGTGCATGAAGAATATATTGAATTTTGAGACATTTTTAACAGCAAAATTCTCAACAGTTATCTACCGTCATATACTCCTTAGTTCGATACAGAGGTGTGGATATCATCGGAATAGGGGCAGAATTTCCAAAAAAAAGATTGTTATAATCATCGAAAAATTTTTTCATTCGGACATTGGAGGATCAAAAATTACTTATATCAATAAATAAAATTTATTTATATATTCAGAAGGAATATTTATTCGTCCTCCTATTCATTTGCAAGGATTGAATATTCAATTCAGAGAAAAATTTATTACTCGTGGCGAATGAATGATTTATTCAGAAGATTAACTATTTGGCACAAACATTCCATTATTCATTTGATCCAATATTTCATCAACCCCAAGGAACATGCCATGAAAAGATGATAAGAAAATTGTTTATTTGGTGAGAAGAACTTTTCTTTAGTTCGATTTTAACATTTTTGTGAGTACACGTCTTCCTTTGATAAGAAAAATTAATTCTTCAAAAACTGAAGACTATCTCATTAAGAGAAGCCAATTCTCCTCTCGATGGCAATTTATGTATGTACTCTTGATAGAATCATCAATTACTCCAAGAAAAAATTTCTACGTACGTTGTACACATCAACGGATCCAAGTAAAATCACCACCCGGCTGGAAATTACGTTGACTGTATCCAAATATTGAATGCAATCTCTTATTGTTTGGCCTGAAATACAAGAACCGCAGTGAAGAGCCATGCCATATTTCTCTGAAATTTGAAAACAAAACCATTCTGAGTTGAAAATGTAACTTCAAAGCGACACGAAGAAATCCGGACGGCACAACATGATCACAAATCAACCCCTGTTACGTCTACATCAAATGAATTCACTTTGAACTCATTTGATTCTGGGAATACTCTGTTGAAAATGACAGGCCACATGTGGAAGAACTCACAAATTCTGTGAAAATGTCGGGCACACTGTGATTTTTCCTCCAGCTTTTATCATAGAAGCTGTAAGTTCTTGTCAAGTTTTGTCTGACATTTTCGGCAAAGGATTATTCATGAATTGAGTTTGTATAAGAGAATCACTCTGTATTCTTCAAGTACCTATTTTTTGCACACATGACGAAGACAGTTCAGAACTATGGTACATATCGATTCCATCAGGCATATTTATGCAGTTCAGGAAGATTGAAACTGGGATAATGCAGGGAGTGTCTTGAATTGAGAGATTCCAAAACAGCGATTTTTTCCGAAGGGTTCATCAATCCATTGAACCTTGAGGCGGGCATTGTAACCTTATTCGCTTTCTTGATTCATCATATACAAAAAATATATATGTTAAATATACGATATGTGTCCAAACCATACATTACACAGCCACACACAAAAAAAGTTCTTCTGACTGTGCTTACTATATGTTTTTGGGGTCGCTGAATTCGAATCTAGGGTCAGATTAACCTCATCTCATCAGGGTTTTGCTATAACCTCGAAAAACCTTTTAATCAACACTGCTTAGCTCTGTAACGTTGTTACTCAACCTCTGAATTGAAAAATCCATGTGTTGATCTACATAAACCCATAACCTCATAATCATGTGACCACTAACCCCATAATCCCGTAACCCTATAACCCCATAACCCGGAAACTGAAGAAAATGAATCAGTAAAGTCAATCCGCATTATATGATGGTTACAAAACGAGAACCCATAATCCTACAACTCCATAACCACCAACTCTATAACCCCGTAACCCCAGAATCAAGATACCCCACATAACACAGCCATAGCCAAAAAAAATTTTTTCACGGCCCAGGGGTCTGACTATGCTTACTATATGTTTTCGGGTTCGCTGAATCCGAATTCAAGGTCAGATTGACCTTATCACGTCAGGATTTCGCCATAACTTCACAAAAGTCTCAAATCAAACATTCCTCCCGGTGACGGCGGGCAACGGAGTGAGCCCGTCATTCGGCTGAGTCTCTGGATTACGGTTTCCATGCCGTCATGCCAGGCGCACGTAAGCGTTTTACGATGCAGAGGGCCGGATCCTCAGAATCGGTGGCTGGTCAGGGTGGGAAAGCAGGCCCGCAGGCGTCGTCATCATGCGACTGCAGCTCTACATTGGTTGGTGACTTGGCTAGTTTGAAGTTTGACGCTACAAGAAAAGAGAGCAAAATTGACCCGCCAGTTCACAAATGTGAATCTGATCGGAATATTCTTTGCTACGTGTGTTCAAAATTTGAAACGAGCTCTTTACGAGAAGTGATCGATGATGATATTCGCGAGGCATATGAAGACATTTTCAGTTTAAAAATAGATGAAATCGGCAATCAAAACTGGGCTCCCAATATCATATGCAATTGCTGTCGGAAAATATTCAACGCTTGGAAGCAGGATCACAGAAAGCATCACTTCAAGTTTCCCATTCCTACAATATGGAAACGTCCTCAAAGTGTGAATGATTCTTCTTTCTGCTGCAATGAAATCAAGGGTCTCAACACTGAAAGCAAAGGCAAAATTGTGTACAATATGGTCAGCTCTGTGGTAGCGCCAGTTACAGTTGCCAAGGACGACAGCAATAAAAGAGATGCCACTGAAAATTTACCCGAAGAGATGCATGAAATGATGAATATCGATCAAGTATTGGAAGTTGAATCTGCATCTGAGATTAATGACGAAGAAGATAGTGATGAGAATCTTGCTTCAAGTACTAATAAAACATTAGTTCCGTCATTGATCTCCCAGTCGGAATTGAATGATCTTCTACGTCATTTGGGATTACCGAAAGATGAGTCTGAATATTTAGCGTCCTTTCTGAAACGAAGGAATTCATTGAAACCAACAACCAGAGTTTCATTTTATCGAAACAGAGATACTAAATTTCGCCATTATTTTAGTCAAGATGCGAATTCATCACTAGTATTTTGTACTGATGTGGAATAACCGAATGTGGACATAAACGAATTGAAACCGAATATCTATGATGCCAAAGATTGGAGATTTTTTATAGATTCATCTAGGCGTAGCATAAAAACGGTTTTGCTTCATAACACAAACGTATACGCTCCAGTTCCAATAGCTCATTCCACCATAATGCAGGAAAAATACGGAAACATCGAAGTTCTCTTGGAAAAGATTATTTACGAAACTCATAAATGGCAAGTTTGCGGAGACTTGAAGATTATAACAATTTTACTTGGTCAGCATTCAGGATTTACAAAGTATCCATGTTATCTATGTTTGTGGGACAGTCGCGATCGAGTACAGCATTATGTGAAAAAAAGTGGCCAGCCAGAACATCACTCGCTCCTGGCTCACATAATGTCATCCGCGAATCGCACGTAGATTCACGCAAAATTCTTATCCCTCCTCTGCACATCAAACTTGGACTGATAAAGCAATTTGTCAAAAGTCTTGATAAATCTAACGCCTGTTACCAATACCTTGTTGAAAAATTCCCAGAATTGTCTGAGGCAAAATTGAAAGAAGGCGTATTTGACGGTCCTCAAATAAGAACAATGTTGAGAGACACAGCCTTCATTGGAAAAATGAATGAGTTGGAAAAAAGAGCCTGGCAAAGCTTCAAGGCTGTCACTCAAAATTTCCTGGGAAATAAAAAAAGCCCTCACTATCAAGAAATTGTCGCTAAAATGATCTCCGACTATAAAAAGCTAGGGTGTCTTATGAATTTGAAATGACATTTCCTTCACTCCCATCTTGCAGAATTTCCAGAGAATCTTGGGGACTTCAGCGAAGAGCAGGGTGAAATGTTTCACCAAGATATTGAGGTCATGGAAAATCGGTATCAAGGCCGATGTGATATCAACATGATGGCAGATTACAGCTGGACGTACAGAGAGGAACACAGGGCAGTGAACAACGAAAGCGCAATCCCTTGCATACAACCTTCGACGAAAAAAGAACTCGATACAGTTCAAGAACAGAGACCGACTGAATCCTAATTACTGTTTATTTATTGTTTGATTTATTTATATATTCACTTATTTTCATTTATATACGAATGTATTTATTCTTATTTATACGTATATTTATTTATTTTTGTTGGTAAATATATATTCATACGCTCATTTCCAAAACAGCCCTTGCAAGAGAACTCAAAACAGTTGAAAAAGGGACTAACAATCGACGTTATTCATTTATTTGTAGATTTGTTTATTGTTATTTATATATACGTTCATTCACTCTTCTCAAAAACAGCCTTCACGAGAGTTATATGATGTACGAAATCCGTTCACGTAATCTCCTCGCGGTGTACATCGGATAACATTGATGCTGACCGTTTCACAAATGTTGAATAGACTCACAATTGAGTCCGATAACTAGGGTTATGGTTTTTCGAACTAGAATTTATCGGGTTATGAGGTTATAGGGTCCAACAGCTTTAGTTTTGGTGAATCCATGCCATATTAGCTGTTCCGCTGCGAGAAATTGAGTATGACGACTTGCGTAACATGTTTATGGGGGTTTAGGATTACGGGGGTTATAGGGTTAGCGATCAGGGGTAACGTGGTTTTGAGGTTACGGAGTTATAGGGTTATGAGCACTTGTTTTATAATATTGATATATTGCAGATTGACTGTGCTGATTTATTTTCCTCAGCTTCTGGGTTATGGGGTTATGGGGTTACGGAATTATGGGGTGAATGGTTTTGTGAAGTTATGGCGAAATCCTGACGTGATAAGGTCAATCTGACCTTGAATTCGGATTCAGCGAACCCGAAAACATATAGTAAGCATAGTCAGACCCCTGGGCCGTGAAAAAATTTTTTTTGGCTATGGCTGTGTTATGTGGGGTATCTTGATTCTGGGGTTACGGGGTTATAGAGTTGGTGGTTATGGAGTTGTAGGATTATGGGTTCTCGTTTTGTAACCATCATATAATGCGGATTGACTTTACTGATTCATTTTCTTCAGTTTCCGGGTTATGGGGTTATAGGGTTACGGGATTATGGGGTTAGTGGTCACATGATTATGAGGTTATGGGTTTATGTAGATCAACACATGGGTTTCCGATTGAAAGCTTGAGTAATAGCGTTACAGAGCTGAGCAGCGTTAGTTATAAGGTTTTAATGGGGTCAACCTGATCTTGGATTCGGATTCAGGCACCTCGAAAACATATAGTAAGCATAGTCAGACCCCTGGGCCAGAAAAAATTTTTTTCTTGTGTGGCTGTGTTATTATATATGTTTTGATAATAATGAATTACGGAAGTGAATAACGTTACAATCCCTGCTCTTGTATATATTCAAAGCATGAATGAAAATTTTTGAGAGTGGAATAATGAAACACAGCATATTCATCCTGCCAAGCTGAGCACAGACACGGCAACTGACTTTGTTTGCAAAAGTGAGTTACGATTGTCAGAGAATATAGCATCAGTTGGTGAGCATTCTTGTAACAGTCCATTCAAAAAGTCCGTGGGATGACACAAAGATGGCGGGACTAGGATTTTTTCAATATGATTTTAATTTAGTACTAACCTTCAAACGATACGGTGTGATTTTGATAGAAATCTGACTATTGATTCGTGAGTTATAGCATTTTGTGTGGAGGAGCTTTTGTTATTGGAAAAAAAGGGGAAAATGAATTCCCAGTTTTGATGAAGCATTGCTTTTTGATGAAAAGAAATACAGTGGGAACCAAACAATGGCTTGATAAACATTATCCGATTCCTGCTCCATCGAGACAAATGGTAGAGAAGTGGATTGCTGAATTTAAACGTGGTCGTACCAGCACAAATGATGCAGAGTGCAGTGGACGTCCGAATGAGGCTGTTATTCCAGGAGACATGAAAAAATCCACAAATTGGTTATGGACGATCGCAAATTGAAGGTGCAGGAGCTAGCTAACACTGTGAAAATATCAGATGGTAGTGTTATTACCATTTTACACGAATATTTGGGTATGAGAAAGGTCTGTGCAAAGTGGGTGCCGCGTGAACTCACAGTCGACCAAGAACAACAACGAATTGATGCTTCGGAGGAGTGTTTGGCACTGTTGAAACGCAATAGAATCGAATTCTATCGTCGATATGTGACAATTGATGATACATGGCTTCACCATTAAACCTAGAATCCAAAAGACAG
Organism: Gonatopus flavifemur; assembly: GCA_018340375.1. Classification (NCBI taxonomy): domain Eukaryota; kingdom Metazoa; phylum Arthropoda; class Insecta; order Hymenoptera; family Dryinidae; genus Gonatopus; species Gonatopus flavifemur. The sequence continues at coordinate 1,791,754 of JAFFJZ010000013.1, forward strand.
TCAGCTGAGTGGACAGCAGACGACGAATTGAAGCCAAAGCGAGCCATGACCCCCAGCGACTATTTCCTGTCTTCATATCTCAAGAAAATGCTTGCTGGAACGAAATTCAAGTCCAATGACGGAGTAATCGCTGAAACTGAGGCCTATTTTGAAGAGAAAGAGAAATCGTACTATAAAAGTGGTATCGAAAAGTTTGAAAATCGTTATACTCGTATTGTCTTCGAAAGCAACTACGTTGAATAATAAAATCGAGTTAAGTCAGACTTTTGTTCTTTCCTTACTTATCCTACGGACATATTGAATGACCTGGTAGTATATTTGTATCATTGAATTTATATTTCCATAATGAAATTGCTCTGGAAAAGTAGCCGTCTTTTTAGTTGAGTTATAAATTACTACAAAAATGAGCTATATGTGTCGATTACTTGTGAATTTTCAGGTAACTTTTCAAGTTACGATAAGAATATCTCAGCATCCATGGGATAATAAATAGTTACGACAATTGACTTTAGTAGTAGCTATATACAACTGGTTATCATTTTCACAACAAAAAACGTCAATCAGTATCAGAGCAATCTTCAGTCGAGGTTAATAAACATTATGAGATATTGGAATGATCAATGTATACACTGAGAGAAAAAAATAGTGGAATTTACCAGTTTTTTACTATTTTTCTAAGTTGTAAAAGGACTCAACTATGAAAAATAGTAGAAGTTGTCAGTTCAATAGATCATGAATGTTCGTAACAAATACCATATTTTTCCAACAAGTATTGATTGTAAAATGAACTATTTAATCTTACCCATCGAGAAGGAAAAATTTTCCACTATTTTTTGGTAGTAAAATCAACTACTGCTTCCATACTACGAATAGTAAGAGCACAGAAGATCCTCGCTATTAAATATTAGTCAGAGTCAGATTACCTATTTTTTTTACTATTCAGTGTAGTTGAGAAAATATCAGGATAAATGGGAAAAAAGAATCGCTCCCACGAGAATTGAATACAGGACGTTGGGGCTGAACGCCGAGATTTTATCCCTCAAGCCATCGCTGGTCGCTTGAGTAGATGGATCTTCTTTGGGTATATCAACTCGCGTTCATTCTTCAAACTTGAATATCTCGATAACTGAGCAACATTAGGATAAAAGCCAAAGCACAGCTGCTCAGATACACTCATAGCTTGATTCCATCAATAATTTCAAGTTCACTAATATAAAGTTAGTTGTTCTGTTCAATATATTTTTTACTAATCGAAATTGTAAAGCGTACTATAAGCATTCGTAAATTAACCTATACATAGGTGGTAGATATGATTCCAAATCTTATACTTTGGAAAGCAGTCACGTTGAATAAGCGAATTTTTGTGTGCTCATCAAAAATAAGTAATCTGAACTGGATATAGGAATATTCTTCTAGTAAATAGGAATGTTCTTAGAGTTGATTTTACTATCCAAAGATGGTAGGAAGTATTACTAAGAAATAGGTTCCAACCGCTATATTTTCGGCACAAATTTTTGTAGTATCTTCAACGATTTTCAATTAGTTACTTTCGCTATATTATCATGCAAATATACTAATGCATTAGTTAATGTAACTAATATACGTTCCACTGATCAAAATAGTACAATTTACAATGGAATTTTTCCTCAGTGTATGCTATGAAATAGGACTGTTAAGTTTTTTAGTACATTGAAAGTATTCGATACATGCAGTTGAACATTTTACGGTATCACGATGATGTCTGCATACCGGAAGCGAGATTTCGAAATACCGAGAAACCAAAGTATCAATATATCCATCATGGAATATGTCAGATAAATTTGGATGAGAACTAACACATTCCATGACAAGGACCCCTAGTGAACACAGGCAGGGCCAAACAAACGGATCCTCCCTGGTGAAGAAGGATTATATAAGCCATGTATATAAGAATTGAAGTTTATATAAGTATAATTGGAATTCATATCAGGACGTATATGGTTATGAATGGAGTGATATACTGGGTGATTCGAAATTGCCGTACACTTTTCTGAGAGTAGATTCTTGATAAAATTTTGTAGAGGTCTTGGTTTGGAATATTCAGATCTAAACCTCAGTTCCGGAGATATGAGCATTTTTTAATTTGAAAAAAAATCCAAATATCTCGGAAGTACCATATTCTGACTTTTGAATCCAACACCATTCTCTGAGTCAGATCACGGGGTATCCCTGGGAAAAAATTAATCTAATTTACCTCCCTTCGTTGTGGAGTTATAGCGGTTTTGAATTCTTTGTATTCCAGTCAATCAGAATTCAACAACTTTAAATCGCTATAACTCCACAACGAAGGAAGCTGAATTAGATCAATCTTTTCCCAGGGAAACCTCGTCATCTGACTTGGTGGATGGTGTTGGATTCAAAAGGCAGAAATATGGTATTTCCGAGATATTTGGATTTTCAGAAAATTAAAAACCGCTCATATCTCCGAATCTAAGGATCAGTCCTGAATATTCCGGACCAAAATCTCTCCAGAATTTCATCAAGAATCTGCTCTCAGAAAAGTGTACGGGGATTTCGAATCACCTAGTATAAAAACATGAGATATTAGGTGTACGAATAAGTTTCAGATAGATAGATTGATAATTGATTGCTTTCAAGGATCAAGTCCCCACAGCAAAGGGTTACATAACTTGAACATTTAGTCATTTTCTTTACAGATTACATTTCACATTTGGGATTAAATTATAAAGATATTTGCCATAATGATCCTTAGTATGGGCTAAATCATCCCCGAAAAGAACTCCAAGAAAGTAAAAAAATAACGCCAAGTACATGAAAATCCCAAAAACGAGGAATACAAAAATCTGGAAAGACATTCTACAGGAAAATTTCACTGCATTCAGAATTTCGAGGGGATATAAAAGGATATGCTCCATTTGAAGAAAAAAGATATGAAATCAATATGAGCGACCAAGTACATTGGTTATCCAAAGGCTATGTGAAAGGATTTTGGTATGTTGTAACTACAGTTTGTTTAAACTGCATTGAAGGCAATTTATGATTCTCAACAAAGCATTATTGTATTGGAAAAATAAATAACACAAGCGTATCGTTCTGCCCGTATATAGATACCGAGAAGTGAAGAAAAAGTAGAATCCCACAAAACATACATATGTCTCACAAAAACTCCTAAAAACTCCAACACAGTAAAAAATAACGTCAAATCCCAAAAACCATACAAACGTTTTACAATAATACTCGAAAAAAAATCCTTGAGAAAAAGACTTCACTCTTTCAGGAAGATTACTTGATGGAACAAATATACCCTTAAAAAGAGAGATGTGAAAGGCAACCCTGTTTCGGAATTCGCATCAACCAGGAACACTTGGCGTGGCCGAAGCAGATTTCATGAAATCATATCATGTAAATTTCTTGTTCAATGTTCTATAGAAATTCATTTGTATATAGTAGAGACTAAAAACTTCTACCATCGGCCACGCCAAGTGTTCCTGGTTGATGCGAATTCCGAAACAGGGTTGCCTTTCACATCTTTCCTCTTAATGCTATATTTGTTATATCAAGTAAACTTCCGGGAAGAGTGAAGTATTTTTTTCAAGGATTTTTGTTCGAATTTCATTGTAAAACGTTTGTATGGTTTGTGGGATTTGACGTTATTTTTTACTGTGTTGGAGTTTTTAGGGGTTTTTGTGAGACATATGTATGTTTTGTGGGATTCTACTTTTTCTTCACTTCTTGGTATCTATATACGGGCAGAACGATACGCTTGTGTTATTTATTTTTTCAATACAATAATGCTTTGTTGAGAATCATGAATACCTTCAATACAGTTCCAACGAACTGAAGTTACAATATACCAAAAATCTTCCACATATCCTTTGGATAACCAATGTACTTGGTCGCTCATATTGATTTCATATCTTTTTTTTCGAATGGAGCATATCCTTTTATGTCCCCTCGAAATTCTGAATGCAGTGAAATTTTCCTTTAGAATGTGTTTTCAGATTCTGTATCCCTCGTTTTTGGGATTTTCATGTACTTGGCGTTATTTTTTCACTTTCTTGGAGTTTTTTTTGGGAATTTCACTTCTTTTTCTGAATATGCTTTCAACTGTCGAGTTTATGGCAATCGTTGGAATGAACGGAATGTCCTCAGATAACTTATGTGATATCAAAATCAACTTGGATTTCCATCAGTCATCTCATCATTGGACGGCAATAGATTATCGAAATAAAGAATGAAGAAAAGAACGGAAGGGAAGCGACCTCTCATAAACAAATATACGTGTGAAGAATTCCGAAAACTGAACTTTCCTTGACTGATAAGTTAGCGCTCGAAGCAGCTCAAAGCGCACAAAGCAGCTCACAGCGCTCAAAGTATCTCACGCCGCTCGAAACAGCCCACGATATTGTGCTGAACATGTCTTGTGCGGAAATTTCCAGTGTTTCCAAGAAATCATTGTAAGGAAATCGAAACAACATAGATCTTGCAGACAGAGGGAACTTGCGTACAATATATTCAAGGTATCCAACAGAAATTTTTTTTGCAAGATAGAATTTGTACTGTTCAGCATTTAAGCTAAAAATAGATTCCCAGCAAAAATTTTTCGGTCACCCTTTTGAATCATTGTGGAAAGTAGCAGATAGCAGGAGTTCCAAAAATTAGATCTCATTGAATTCTTTCGTAACCACAAAACGAACTACTGAAATGTCAGCAGAATAGAGTCCTTGGAGAATTCAAATCGCCTCTCGTCATACTGTATATTGTACTGTTCATAGTATGACGAAAGGCGATTTGAATTCTCCAAGGACTCCATTCTACTGCCATTTCAGTGATTCATTTTGTGGTTCCAGAAGGATTCAATGGGATCTAGTTTTTGGGACTTCTGCTATCTGGGTGAAGAGATGTCAAATATTTATCATGCAACAAAAAGATATATCTCCAAGATATCAGATTGGAGACATTTTCTAGTACTGTACCAGACATTTTTCAGAATTCTGTGGAATATCCATCGAAATCATTCGAAAAAATGCTTCAAGAATATTTGGTTCGTTATGATATTATAGAGTTATTCTATATTCTTCAGAACTGTACAATATTACAGTCATTGAATCCCAATTTTATGATGAAGCGAAATTATTGCTTCCTAAAGAAATATATATACGAGTCTTTAGCATTACGTGGCCAATGTCGCTCTTCAACTTGCAGATCATGAATAAATATCCACTCTGTACCTCCACTTCGTAACATGCATGTGAATTTACCTTCAGAAATATTTTTACCCTGATGAAAAACAACAGCTGTAACTTTATAAAAAAGTTGTGCAATTTTTATTTTTGAAGTTGGTACTGCTTCAATGTTCATATTTTCTACCTTTGTTGCTTCAACATTATTGTGATCAAATATCATCAATTGCGCAATTAGATATTGTCCTGACGCTGTTATACCTGATTTTTTAGTTTCATGCAAGTTATTACAATTGTCACAAGAATCTTCAAAAATTTTCCATGTTGGAAAATTGAACTTGAATATTCCTTGAAACTCAAATGATTTCGGTGGAATTGGAGGTAGCGCAAAACGTACAACACAATTTGTACTGTCGAGGGGGGCGGAGTCACAGTGGCGGTAGGAATGATCCGGATAGCCGCAGTTCCAGCATCCTCTCCTGGGCGCTGGTGCTGCGGGCGTGGACAACGCGCGGGCCTCGCGTGCGGCGCGACGTTTGCGTCCTCCCCTGCGGTGGCGTCGTCTTCGGGCGGTGTTGGCTCCTGGGGCCCCAGGTGCACCGGCCTCATCCTCAGTAATGGCCGGACTGGCCTCATCTTGGACCCAGGCCTGTGGAAGGGTCGCAGGCCGGGCCTCCCCGTTTCCCGATCGCTCGGACCCGATTCGAGCAGGTATCTCGGGCCGCGGCAGGTGGAGCTGGCCCGGGTATAGAGCATCTCCGGGCTCACCGCCACGGCGTGACGTGCGTAAGAATTCCGCCAAAGTGCGGGGTCGTAGCGGGTAATTGTTTGTCACGTAGGCAATATACGTCTTTCATCCGCCGTCCGGGTACGCCTCAGGATCCGGCTCGTCATGGCGGCCAGCCATCAAAGCCCGCCGTAACGCTGCTAATTCAGGGCCCACCCGTTGGTCGTCCTCCATCAGGGGCACGTGGCTGGCCCCAGCTGATGTTGGCCTGAGGTCAGGGCCCGGCTCACCCCGGGCTTCGGAGTGGGCCCTCACCATCGCCACCAAGAAGCGCCAAACAGCGTGCAGCTCCGCTGCGGTGAATTCCATGGCTGGGAATAAGCAGCGCATATGAGTGAAGGAAGGCTTCATTTGGTTATATTCGGTTGGAGAGGGGAAAAAGGGTGGCAGACGCATGCAATTGCACACACATGCTATTCATCATCTACTTCTTTTATCTCTACAGTGGGAGAAGGTTCCTCCAAGCCTCTCAATCTACTAGCGATGACTGAGTAGACAAAGTTTAAGACGATCAGCAAGTCTCTCGTGTCAAACAGTGAGAACAATTGCTGTAGATCCATGATTTGGGTAGGTTGATCCCTAGTCTCGCGTCTTTCCGGATTCAAGAGCCGGAGGGGAGTCTGTATCAATTCGTTTACTCCCTTCGGCTGAGGCGAGGTCCCTTGGGAGACTGTGGTAGGATTCGTGCGGCGTGAGCGAAGATCATCCATGGTACTGCCATACCATGTACGGCTCAGGCCACGTCCACACCCAGAAGTCGAGGGTCGGTTTGGGCATAGTCGCTCGTGCTCACGCAGTGAGCGAGTATCCACTAAGCATTTGCAGTACATGCATGCCCAAGCGTCGCGAGGCATTGTACCTGTGCAAGAGAGGTTTTGGTTGAGCAGGTATATACGTGTATTGAGCGATAGATCTCCATAGCAGTCCGGCATACATCCTAGGGTAGCGTTAGGACCACATGCATGTCCTCATGCAAGCTTTTATAGGAGTTTTGCGGGGCAGACTTTTATCGGCTTTTGAGGTGCCGAGGCGTGTCTGAGCGCGAGGGTTCCTTTTGGTATGAGAACGCGCGCGGTCGGACATTTCAGCGTAAATAGGATCCTCTGGATCTTGAGCTGCAGTGGGTTCTTTGTTGAATAATTGTGTGAGGCTGGTGGGTATGTAGCGTTTGGCTAGGGTGCCCAACCACCCGAAAACTGAGGTGCCAATGACGGTGACTAGTCCTCTTGTAGCGTAGTTTGACGTGTCCAAGTTAGTCTGAGTCCTTTGTTCTTGGAGCAGATCTTCTGTGCCTTGGATAATTTCCTTGAGAGGTTGACCACGTCCTACCTGGAGGATAATACTGTCGTCAGAGGGCAAGGAACTCGTTGCACGTTTGAGAATCTCTTGGATATCCATTGTGGTCACATTTGGCACAAGTTCATTGATATCCAATCTCAAGGGTGGTGCAAAGATGAAGGCTTCTCCATGATCCACATCCATTGGCGCGTACAGAGAAGTGTATTGGTTCAATGCAGAGCATCCAGGTGTTAACTGCAGTAATCCTGATCCCTGAATTTCTACAATGGTCGTTTGTTTCTGTGGGCAGACGATCTGAAAATTTTCCTCTTGTGTAATAGAGTATTGCCATCCATTCAGAGTATCCACCCTAGTCTAATGCGCTTCCGAAGAGGAGTCCAATTTGCCTCACAGGTGTTGAGGATTGACTCCGAAGGGTTGGTCAGCAGGAGGGTCTCGCAAGTCGGTGCGCTCTCCATACGATAGATGGGCTGACTGAGCTTGCAGAGATGTGTATTGCGATATTTTCTACACGCGTCCAAGTAGCCTTTTCCTACAGGAAAATGACTGACTCTGTCTTTGGATACAGCCAGATACGGAGTGGATGGCTGGATGTATGCCAAAGCTCGATTTTCTCCAATAGAATCTTGGATCACCGGGAACGAATGTAGTTGGTAGAGATCATATTCTTGACGGTCCAGCAGGGGCACTTCGATGATGAAAAGTAGCTTCCCTTCTATCACCATGGCATGTATGTCGGAAATGGTCATGAGTTCGTCAACAGCATTTTGTGCACAAGTGTTGGGAACTCATATTTCCGGGTTATCTGCTGAATTTCGCCGGCAATATCAATCAGTTCGGCTGGGGCGATGATTTGAGGATGGACCAGTCCAACTTTGCTGAAAAGGATGGCGTTGGTTAGAGTGGTTATAGCTGACTCGTATTCCATAACTTCCAATTCCAGTTGTTGGATCCATGATAAACCAGCATTCATATGGG